>CM031623.1:34447641-34485141 GCA_018398815.1 Conus ventricosus
GGAAAAAAAGCAATTTTTAGTTGCCTATCTCATTACCCTGGTAAAATAATATTTCGTTCGCTCTCTCTCTCTCTCTCTCTGTCTGGTAAAATAAAATTTCTCTCTCTCTCTCTCTCTCTCTCTCTCTCTTGGTACCCAGTTGAGGTCGGAGTTGAAAACTTTCTGAGCGTGAACACTCCCCAAATTAGAGTAACCATCTTTTATCATTTAGAGTCATCCACCAGGCGACCACGTAGGTCATTTTTTGCAGTAAAACTGGGCCATCAGCCCCTCCCCCCCCCCCCTTTTTTTTTTTTTTTTTTGTTCTCCATGTTATTAGGCAGACTCTCGACTCGAATTGTCACGCTGCACAGCATCTCGTGACGTTTGTCGTCTGAATCAGTCACAGGAGAGGGAGGGGAGGGAAGGGAATGGGCGGGAAGGAGAAGTAATAGGTGTGTGTGTGGGTCGGGGGAGGGTAATTGGAGTAGCCTAGGAAGTTTATCCAGTAAGAGCTAACGGTCTCTGTCTCTGTCTGTCTGTCTCTCTTTCTCCGGCGCCCACCATAGAAAAAAGGGTGGGATTAGAGTGGGAGTAGGGTGCAATGGGGGATGGGGGTGGTGTTTAAAATACTAGTTAACCAGAAAGGAAGGGCTACTTCATGATTCAATCATTTAACTTGGCCTGGAGGAAGACTAACATCTTGACCTTACATGTGCTTTACGTGGATTCCGAGCTCGAAGCTTTTTTTTCTGTGACAAAGGCAATAATCCGTAGGTCACAAACTGAGATATCTAAAATTTTGAAAAACCCTTATAAGGTCTGGTATGTTATCTACTTCCTTTCCTCTGAATACACACAGATAATTCGCCTGGTTCTTGTTTTATCATGGACAGTCAGGTCTATGCCATTCAGACAGACACCCTTCATGATAAGAAGGAAAGATACAATGTGATTGAAGTCCAAAGTGTAATCATTGAATCAAATTTTGATTGTTACGATCTGTTGGGTCAACCTGTCACAGTTGTCTTCATATCACAAAATCACCCTGAATATTTATTATGTCAGTGACTGCTTTTACCAAGGCACTGTAGAGAGAATGCTTCACTCAGAACCGCCATGTCAACCTGGTAACGGCCTAGCATCTGGTACGACAGAGGCATCCGCGTTTTCCTGTGCTTAAACTTTGGATCATCAGGCAAGCGCAGTCACCTGTCATCATCATAGAGAATGTTACTGTAACTTTGAACATCACACACACACACGAGCGTGCGCGCGCGCACCACACACACACACACACACACACACACACACACACACACACACACACACACACACCACACCTTGGTTTGTGTCGTTGCGACCGATCTGGGGTTCTCTGTGACCTAAGCTGGACTTTCATCACAGGTATCTACCACAACACATGGGTCTGTCACTGGACTTTCATCACAGGTATCTACCACAACACATGGGTTTGTCACTGGACTTTCATCACAGGTATCTGCCACAACACATGGGTCTGTCACCGGACTTTCATCACAGGTATCTACCACAACACATGGGTCTGTCACTGGACTTTCATCACAGGTATCTATCACAACACATGGGTCTGTCACCGGACTTTCATCACAGGTATCTATCACAACACATGGGTCTGTCACCGGACTTTCATCATAGGTATCTATCACAACACATGGGTCTGTCACCGGACTTTCATCACAGGTATCTATCACAACACATGGGTCTGTCACCGGACTTTCATCATAGGTATCTATCACAACACATGGGTCTGTCACTGGACTTTCATCACAGGTATCT
Source organism: Conus ventricosus (assembly GCA_018398815.1). NCBI lineage: Eukaryota > Metazoa > Mollusca > Gastropoda > Neogastropoda > Conidae > Conus > Conus ventricosus. The sequence goes on from CM031623.1 coordinate 34,449,439, forward strand.
ATCACAACACATGGGTCTGTCACCGGACTTTCATCATAGGTATCTATCACAACACATGGGTCTGTCACCGGACTTTCATCATAGGTATCTATCACAACACATGGGTCTGTCACTGGACTTTCATCACAGGTATCTACCACAACACATGGGTCTGTCACTGGACTTTCATCACAGGTATCTATCACAACACATGGGTCTGTCACCAGACTTTCATCATAGGTATCTATCACAACACATGGGTCTGTCACCGGACTTTCATCACAGGTATCTATCACAACACATGGGTCTGTCACTGGACTTTCATCATAGGTATCTATCACAACACATGGGTCTGTCACCGGACTTTCATCACAGGTATCTACCACAACACATGGGTCTGTCACCGGACTTTCATCATAGGTATCTACCACAACACATGGGTCTGTCACTGGACTTTTATCATAGGTATCTATCACAACACATGGGTCTGTCACTGGAGATGATTCCACGAAAATAACCAAGCTTGGAGAAACTCCAAGGGAGAGCTTGACAGCGTAAAGTCTTCAGAGGAGAAGCCCCTTGACCACTATTTCATTTCCGTTATGATCCTAGCCCTTGTCTGTTGGTTTACGCATGTTCAGTTGTTCTTCTAATCTTGAAGTTTCTCTTGCCACGTTCACTGTCTCCCGAACTTATCATTTCCTGTCAGCTCGGACTGGATTGATCTCAAAACCTTTTCTTTCGAGTCCTCAAGCATGATTAAGTTACCTTGGGTTTTTTTTCTCCATTTTACACTCGTCGAAGATGGGTTTTCAGGGTTAGCCTCAGCTTTGCTTTAGAGGTGTAACAAGAGACATGAAAATATAACATTTCGCAATGAGACGCACACGTATCCCCCCCTCCCCCCTCTCTCTCTCTCTCTCTCTCTCTGTTAATTTCGCTTTGATGATGTCACTACTTGGTGACTGTTGCTTCCTATATCCTCTTTCCGAACACGGTGTGTGTGCGCGCGTGCGCGCGCATGTGTGTGTGTGTGTGTGTGTGTGTGTGTGTGTACTGATGCTTCTTATATCCTCTTTCCGTACACGTTGTGTTTTGCATGTGTTTGTGTTGTGTGTGTGTGTGTGTGTGTGTGTGTGTGTGTGTGTGTGTGTGAGAGAGAGAGAGAGAGAGAGAGAGAGAGAGAGAGGAGAGAGAGAGAGAGAGAGAGGAGAGAGAGAGAGAGAAAGTTTTCGTGTACATATTTTTGTGTGTGCTTTTTGTTTGTTTGTTTGTTTGTTTGCATGTTTTGTTGTTCCATCTTCTGTGCCAATACCCCGGTGCCAAAGGGCCACAGAATTTGAGATTTTTTCTTTTCTTTTTTTTTTTGTATGTGGATGATGATGATGATGAGAATGAGGATGATGAAGATGATGCTACGGATTTCCATTCCGGTCTGAGACTGCATGACAGGGCTGTATTCTACGCTTCCTCTCATCATATATCCTGGCCGTCAACAGTCCCGAAAGATACAGACACCCACAGTGTTGGTCAGGAAATTTGAGCAACACTTTCACAGACGCATCCAGTAAGTGGGGATGAAACACCCAGTTTTCCCAACTGACCCCGTCGCTGGACGGGGCAGAAAAATCCTACATGACGCTGATGGGAATCGAATCTACGACCTCCCAGCTGGGAGTCAGCGACGCTAACCACTTCGCCACGGTGGCTGGTGTACACACACACACACACACACACACACACACACACACACACACACACACAATATATATATATATATATATATATATATATATATATATATATATATATATATAAAATCAGAGTCAAAAAGCCACTCAGAGCGTCAAAAGTGCTCAACCATGCAGGGAGCGACATACCAGTTTAAAATAGGATTTTAAAATGAAGAGATTAAAACCTACAAGCTTGTTTCAAGCTAAAAACGCTCTCCTCAGGGTATACAATTTGGGCACGCCACCGGTGTTATATATTGTGGTGTGTGGGCGTGTGAGTTCTGTGCGTGTGGCACGTGGCCTGCCGGTATTTTCTTTTTTGGGGCGCGTTCAGGGGGGACGTGTTACGGAATGGTGCATTGACAAAGATTTCCATTTATGCCTGCAATTGTTTATCATTTCTACTTTAGAGTTCAGGGATGCTAGGTGGGGTTTACATAATATCAGCCACTTTTCTGTAGTACATAAGTTGCATTTTTTAGAAATGTTGTTGTATGGTGTTGCTCTTTTTATAATTTTCCATGATATGTTGTAATCTATTTTCTTATTTTTCAGCTTCCAAATATATTTACTTAATTCTGTTTGGTTTTTATATTTTTCATTTTTGAAAGACTGTTTATGGTTTGCATATCTGGTTTTAAAGTGGTTTGCCGTGATTCCTATGTATGTTTCTTTATCACTGTCTGTTGTTACCATAGCTTGGTACACAATATTGTTGTAGAGACATTTATTATTCAGAGGGCACTGGTCTTTTTTTGTGCAATTACAAGATATCCTTTCATCACCCTCTTTGGTTGTGTTGTTTTTGGTTTTATTGGAAGAATCAATTATATTTTTAAGGTTGGGCATACACGAGTATGATAGCTTGACGGTATTTTTGTTGAATATTTTAGATAGTACATGTTCTTTTGGGAATGAGGTTTTAAGGATTCTGAGGAATTCTTTTCCTATGTTAGTTTTTGTTCTTCCATCATATGGAGGGTTATACCATATAATTTTTCTTTTCCTGTTTTTCCTGTTGCTGTTCATGTTGTTATCTGGGTTGTATTGTAATTTGTAGTTGTAGCCTAATGGTATAAACAAAAGATTATCTAAACTGTCATGCAATGAGAAAGAATTTAACAGCACAGCAGCTGAATATCAAGAGGCGCTGAAAAAAAGTGGCTACAACTACAAATTACAATACAACCCAGATAACAACATGAACAGCAACAGGAAAAACAGGAAAAGAAAAATTATATGGTATAACCCTCCATATGATGGAAGAACAAAAACTAACATAGGAAAAGAATTCCTCAGAATCCTTAAAACCTCATTCCCAAAAGAACATGCACTATCTAAAATATTCAACAAAAATACCGTCAAGCTATCATACTCGTGTATGCCCAACCTTAAAAATATAATTGATTCTTCCAATAAAACCAAAAACAACACAACCAAAGAGGGTGATGAAAGGATATCTTGTAATTGCACAAAAAAAAGACCAGTGCCCTCTGAATAATAAATGTCTCTACAACAATATTGTGTACCAAGCTACGGTAACAACAGACAGTGATAAAGAAACATACATAGGAATCACGGCAAACCACTTTAAAACCAGATATGCAAACCATAAACAGTCTTTCAAAAATGAAAAATATAAAAACCAAACAGAATTAAGTAAATATATTTGGAAGCTGAAAAATAAGAAAATAGATTACAACATATCATGGAAAATTATAAAAAGAGCAACACCATACAACAACATTTCTAAAAAATGCAACTTATGTACTACAGAAAAGTGGCTGATATTATGTAAACCCCACCTAGCATCCCTGAACTCTAAAGTAGAAATGATAAACAATTGCAGGCATAAATGAAAATCTTTGTCAATGCACCATTCCGTAACACGTCCCCCCTGAACGCGCCCCAAAAAAGAAAATCCCGGCAGGCCACGTGCCACACGCACAGAACTCACACGCCCACACACCACAATATATAACACCGGTGGCGTGCCCAAATTGTATACCCTGAGGAGAGCGTTTTTAGCTTGAAACAAGCTTGTAGGTTTTAATCTCTTCATTTTAAAATCCTATTTTAAACTGGTATATATATATATATATATATATATATATATATATATATATATATAGTGATGAACAATATATATATATATATAGTGATGAACAATAAGTTGTCAATACCCCCCACGAAGTTCATTTTTTAATCCAAGCTTTCGCCAAAGGCTTCTTCAGGAACCGATGGTACTTACATCCTATGTTTTCTGTTATAGTAATATGAATCATCATTGTTTTTGTTACAATCAGTTTTGTGTTGTGTGATAAAGTTCGTGTGTTAGTCTAGCTGCTTACTCCATGAGGGGAAAAGGACCAGATGAAAAAAAGCATCTTCTCACTTATCTTTCATCCCTGAGAATAAAAAAATTCAGTCTCTCTCTCTCTCTCTCTCTCTCTCTCTCTCTCTCTCTCTCTCTCTCTCTCTCTCTCTCTCTCTCTCTCTCTCTCTCTGTGGAACATCCCCAGTGGCGTCTTTCATCGCCGGAATAATGATGGTCATGACGTGGAAGAAGAAGACTTCAAGTATATAAAGGACTACACGAATGCTCAACCACTTCTACTTCTTGTAACATGGAAACACGGATAATCATCCCAGAAGTAAATCTTAAATAAATGTTAGCGAACCGCCCAGAGAACGTGGACAAACGAGTCACAAGACAAAACACAACGCGTTTCGACCTCTTAGGTCTTCCTCAGGTGAGACATAAACGAATAAAACAACGAACATTTAAACGAAATACGGATCAATGATTAACAGTATACAATGTTCGAAAGACGTATACACGATAACAATTGCACACACTGATGACGTAAACAGAAATACAAAACAACGAAGGGTAGCAGTCAGTATGAATCAAAATAGATCTAGTTGCAAAGCGAGACGACTGCAGGCGGAAATCTAAACAAATCTTAAATAAATGTTAGCGAACCGCCCAGAGAACGTGGACAAACGAGTCACAAGACAAAACACAGCGCGTTTCGACGTTATTGTTATCGTGTATACGTCTTTCGAACATTGTATACTGTTAATCATTGATTCGTATTTCGTTTAAATTTTCGTTGTTTTATTCGTTTATGTCTCACCTGAGGAAGACCTAAGAAGTTGAAACGCGTTGTGTTTTGTCTTGTGACTCGTTTGTCTACGTTCTCTGGGCGGTTCGCTAACATTTATTTAAGATTTGTTTAGATTTCCGCCTGCAGTCATCTCGCTTTGCAACTACATCCCAGAAGTGTTTGGATATGGGCCTGTTTAACGCTACACTAAACCACCTGAACGACAACATGTGAAAATGGACATAAGAAATGAACGAAGGATCCTAAATCCGATCGTGGTCGAGTTCCTGCACGTACAACTTGAGCAACGAAAGACCACTCTCCGCAATGGTGTGGCTGTTTCAGTCCGCTGCACAAAAAGATCACTTCCCGGTCATCCCGGAAACTCCGTAGTGTTGCAATCAAGCGATCCCCTTCTTCCGTGTCACACAGGTCTGCACATGAAACATGAAAATGAAAGCAGGAATATTCTAACGTCGCAAATCACGGCCTGTTTCCTGGTATTTTGGCAATCTGAGAAACTTGCAGCAGTCGGTAAGGGATACAAAATGTAGATGCACTTTAGAAATATTTTTCTACTTTCTTTTTGGTCATAATCGGATAGGTACGGTGCTGACTAAATCGAATCGATGTGTGGGATGCAGAAATTCAGAAAATTGAGATTCAGATTGGCTTTGACGTAATTTCGTTCAGTCAAGTTTGTAAGTCTTTTAGTTGGATACTGGTCTATGAAATGTATTTGAAACCGCAAACAAAACAAAATAAAACGAAGCAAAAGCCTAGATAGGAGTGTTCTTTTCCGTTGAAGTGCGCACGCCACGGTCTGCATGATGATAGTTTTCCCAGTGTCATTCAACAGTAATGTATTACCATCATCCATAGAGTGTCCACCAGTTTATATTGATGATTGTAGAATGTCAACAATATGCTCACGTGCAATCAAATATTAATCTTATGCTTAGACAAAATGTGTGTGTGTGCTTGCATGCATGCATTCTCGTGTGTGTGTGTGTGTGTGTGTGTCGTGTCAGTGTGTGTGTGTGAGAGAGAGAAAGAGAGAGAGAGAGGGGGGGGGGGGGGTATCAAAAAGGCTGTTGGGATCAATGTTGCAAACATTACATCCTCTGTGCTACTAGTACTAGTACATTTTTTGTTCTTTTCATCTGGTAGGCAATACTTTTATGCTGTTCAGTCTGTGTTCCACATTCACCCAAATAAGCACATCTCATGGCAGCTTCAGCTCTTGCTGTTCAAAGGAAGCAGAGAAACAGTACTAGTAGGTCCTCGTGAAACAACCCACCAGAGTTAACACTGTATCTGCATTCTCAAACATATTCCATATCCAAACTGAATAGTTTCAGCATAGTTTTCAGTTACATCACTGTGAATTGGACCAGTTAAAGGAAATGGACCACTGGATGGTTCATTATGAGGCAACATTTCTTTTTGCTGTCTCATCTTTTCATGTCCTCTCAGGGGCATTAACTCCCATGCCTCCCATTCTGGCACCTCCTCCCCCATGCCAACACCCGTTGCAGATGGGACATTCTGTCTGTATCCATTTATAATGAAGCAAACGAACAAACATGCATCTCAAGCCACTGAGGTCAATTTTCTACCTACCCCTCACCTCTTTCTGTGAGAGAGAGAGAGAGAGAGAGAGAGAGAGGAGAGAGAGAGAGAGAGACTCAACCCAGTTTTGAAAACTGTTCAAAGTCTGTGAAAATGTATTCATACTGCATTAGTTCAACATGTTCATGAACACGGTACCTGTTTATTCTAATGTATTATTCATGTACAGAAACAGTGAATTGGTCATATCAACGTCATTGCCTTTACCCTCGTCCCTTGTTTAGCATGGGCTGTCAACAATAGACCACCAGGAACTTCAGTCCTGGGCCTGTATCTGCAGCTGTATTCTGTTTGCTTGGTGTTTGCTTCAAGATCCCAATGCCAGGTGTTTATTGGTCAGCCTAACTTTCGCTGTCCAAGAGGGCACCACTTCAAGTAAGTTTTCTGATGATGTTTGACGAAGGTTATGTAAGAGTGTGTCTAATCCATCCCCATCATCTTCTCTTGATCTTTTGTCATCAGCTAGTTGCTAGTGTTTTTTTGTTTGTTTGTTTGTTTTTGTTTGCCAGAGGTTGATATTGCTGATGGTGCCTGGTTAGTGAATTTGGAGGATCAGTTATACACGGGACAATATTGAACCATCGATCAAAAGAAAAGATGCACAGACACCTACAAGCAGGCACACAGAGTTTTCTTTTTCTCAAAGATCTGTCCCTGTGTAAGACTGAAGATACACTTTTGTGTAAACTTTTAGAATGTGTAAGACTCAAGATACAATTACATGTAAACCTGTAAACGTCAGTGCGCATGTGTGTGTGTGTGTGTGTGTGTGTGTGTGTGTGTGTGTGGTGTGTGAGTGTGAGAGAGAATATGTGTGAGCGACTTGACAGACTGATTTGATTATAACTAGTAACCTTAATTGACTGGTTTACAGCACAAAGGAAAAATGGACGCAGACCAAGACAAGGAGCACACACAAGAGAATGGTGGCCATGATGAAAACCAGCCACCGGAGCGGCCAGGGGACTGGATCCTGGAGCTGTTCGCCCCCACCTACGCCAGAGCTGCTGATGTGCTGGAAGGGAAGCATGAGGTCACGGAGCAGGCGCCCAGAATCAAAGTGGTGTCGGCCTTCGACCCCCAGTCTCTTAAGAACGTGTATGAGCGTGTGCACATGATGATCAAGATGGACGAGGAGCTGAAGGAGGAAAAAGCCCAGGCTGCGAAAAGTGGTACGGAGGAAGGGTGTGGGGGTTGGAATTAAGGGTGAAAATGTCGGTTTTCTTGAGCTTAGGGTGTGTGACTTGTGGTCAGTCAATTAAAAAAGATAATGTAGGACTGTGTGAGAGAGAGAGAGAGAAAGAGAGACAGAGATGCATTCGGTCTTGGCAGGTCTGGTCCTTTCTTTTTTTTATGGGAAGCTAGTCTTGTCCTTGTTTTCGTAGAGTGTTCTTTTTGCTTGTTTAGAGTACATCTCTTGAGAATAGGCCTGTTCTTTTCTTCTCTGTTTTTTTTTTTATGTTAAAAGCTAGCTTATATTTGTTTTCATAGAGTGTTCTTTGTGTATGTTTGGAATATAGTAGTATTAAATTAAAACTCCTAGCACTTATTTCTGTGTTCCATTACATTATCAAGAAGTTTAGATGAGTTATCAAGAAAAATCGTACTTCCGTTGTTTACCCATGCAACTGAAGTTTTTTTTTTCCTTTTTTTTTTTTCCTGAAACCTTGTTAAAAGAAAAACAGTAGTACATTTCCCTTTTCACAAGCATTTATTAAAAACTTATACATCAGAAATCAACAGAATAAAGGACCAAAAAAACCCATACCAAAGTATCCTGTACTCTTTCTAAATGTACATTAACAACCAGAAAAACACCCCCGTCTCCCTCCCTCCTTTTCTTTTATCCTCCACACCCCCTGCACACCCATGCCCTATCTCTTTCTTTTTTCCATACCGAAAAAAAAATACAGTCAAGTTCTCTTTAGAACTACATCTACTGAACACAAAACAAACAAACCCGAAAGCTCCAACAACAAAGAATCGCCTGCTCTTTCAAAATCTCCTGTAACAAGAAAAAGAAAGGAAAAACCCAAACCAAACACCCACCAACCCCTCTCCCGTCTGCCTGTACATTCTTTCCCTGTCTCTCATCTCCCTTACAACCCTGCCATCGACCTCTTGTGAAATCTGATCTCAGCTGTTTTTCTTCTTTCCTCTCCTCTTGGCCTTGTTCTCCTCAGCCTTCACTTTACCCCCGCTAATACCCAGTGAAAGGGTCTGTGACCCAGAACATAGTTAAAGGCCAGCTGACATGGAACCTGTGCTAATGACCCCCACTGCTTAACGACTACCTTCTTACGGTGACCAGGAATTCTTTAGAGGATCATTGCTCTTATAGTTATACCATGAAACTATTTTCAACCTCTCTAGAATTACCCCTTTGCTGTTATGCCCATAGATAGAGTGACTAACTGACTTGTCCATAGACGAAGACGACCTTTTAGCTAATTGTCAGGGGAAAAAATTCCTGTATTTGTTTGTCAACAACTGATTTGTTTACATGAAACTCCCATGACTTTTTTTTGTTTCCAGATCCCTAGAATAATGAAAATTCTTACATATTTATTTTTAGGCAGCATGAGCATGACATTTGACCCGTCTTGAGAGGTGGTCTGATTTGGAATTTTCATCTTTCTGGTGTGCGCTGAGATGACTGCCACCAGATAAGAGGTTCTGAGCATTCTTTGAACTGCCAGTCAGTCGACTTCCCAGGAGAAACCCAAGTCTTAAGAGACTGAACTGTCGCGACATTTCCAAAACACCTGTAGAGAATTGCACAGTATAACTGACCTTCACGCCCACAGTCTGTGGTGCCAATTTTTTGTTTAAAGTTGAAGGAGGAAAATCTCTTGTTATCATGACTCTGATTTCATTATTTTGGCCTTTTTTAATTTTTTCATTCTGTTTCCTTAGAAATGGTTATCATCTCTGCCTTTTTCGAACACGGCAAAATTATTTTCAACTAAACTGTGCTTTAGGACTCCCAGTTTTTTAACGAAGATTTTTACCTTTCGGATACAGAACTGTGAGGCTGGTGGTGGCTCACTTGAAGTAAATGTTGTTGTTGTTGTTGTTGTCGTCGTACCCTGGCTAAAAGACTCCAGGGATCGTCCAAACAGCCGAAGTACTTGAACACTATGGTACAAATGCATCAGCTGGGGATGAGAACTTTACATGTGTGACCGTTTTTGATTACCCTGCCATGTGGGCAGCCACACTCCAACTTTGGGGGATTTTGGTGACTGATAATGTTATGTTAGGAGCTTATCACAACTGAAGACGATCCCCGCATAGCTATGCAGAGCATAACAACATTTTGATGTAGCCTTGGTGTTCTAGCCTATGTCAGTTAGCCTGACACAGCCTTAAGCCAAGGCGTACTTGAAGTAAATGAATTCCATATCCTTCATGTCCATTCATCTCATGTGTTTAGTTTTCCATTCATCTCATGTGTTTAGTTTGGAGTCTTTCGCTAAGTATGCATGTTACAAAAAGCCATTTTGGAACAGCTGCAGTCTAGCTTTGTGACCTTTTACATCATTTGATGTAGGTTTTGTTTGTTTGTTTGTTTAAGATCAGACACAGAAGGAGTAGCTAAAGTATAACTTGGAAGTCAACAGATATTGGTTGCAGTGGTTCCATTGCGGTTGTTTTGTGCAGAAACATGATACTGATGTAGGAAAGCAAACAGGAAGTACTGAAAAAGGTGATCATCATAATTTTGGAAAATGTTTTTACGACAAAATTGAGGATTGGAATCTTCAGTGGTTAAACACTGAAAATCAGCATTAGAAAGAGGAAAAAGTGTGTGTGTGTGTGGAGGGGTGGAGTGGGGGTAGGGGTGGGTGGGAGGGGGCTAAACTAGTTTTGCCCAGATTTGAGATTAGATAAGAGAGCCAGAACTACAATTGTTGCATGAAACTTAGGAAGCTGTAATATTTTTGTGGGATCAGCAGTCTCACTCATTCTGGCAAGGCAGTGTAACATGGGCTATATCTGTTGTGGAGGCTGTCTTTGGATTCTTGCCTAAACACAGCTTAACCAGGTTTATCAGGCATGATGTCAGTAAATCGAGGAATTTATTCGAGGTTTATCAGACTGTTTATCAGGCATGACGTTTCCAGTTATGCCATATCGTGGGGCTCATCCTTGGGGGTTTTGACTGGTGCAGCGTCATGGTGTGTATACAGATAGGGTGATATCACATACCCAGGGCTTAACGGTGCTTCACCTGGAAACGGCTGCACAATGTTTTGATGTTTTAGGAAGCTTGAAGTTGGGAGGAAAGGAGGTGGGGGGATGGGACGGGGAGGGGGGGGTGTTGGTGCAATGGGATAGACAGAGAGAGATGGCCCTTGTTCGTTACAAGGGCAGACCATGCGGTATAGCAGAGGGGAGACAGCAAAGAACATTGTTTGAAGTAAAGGACAATCGCGAAGCAGTGCTGTGCCTCCTCTGGTGGGTTGCCTGGTTTCAGTCTGATATCGATTGTTCCCCTTGGACTGCCAGTACTGAGGTCTCCACAGGGTGATTCTGGATGTGACTTTGTGTGGGGGTGTGGGAATGAATGGTGTAGGAATTAAGGAAGAAAGGTGGCAGAGTGGTTAAGATGTTCGCCTGCCAATCCAGCGTGTGAGAAGTGCATGGGTTCAAGCCCTGCCTTTCTCGCCCTTTCTCTCCCAGTTTGAATGACAAATCGAACTGAACGTCAAGTCCATCGGATGGGGACTATAAGCGAGTTGGACCTGTGTGCCTTCCTGGCCCCCTGCACATGTTAAAGAACCCACCGCAGTTTAAAATTGAAAAGAGCAGGGGGTTCCCCGCTGCCCTGGCAAAATTGATGTAGATATAATTGAAGATAGCCACCTGGTATTTCTTACCAAGCCACAAAAATTGTCACTTACTGTTATCATGTGCCATCGTGTACTGGTGGAAATGGAGGACACTATAAAACATTGTATGCATCCTATGTGAGAAACTGGAGGAATAAATGAGATAAATGAAAATGAGTGACTGATATTTGAATGTTACGGGAAACAATTGAATGAGTGCCAGTAGGCTGCTCTTCGGCCGGCTCTACCTGGGTAGACAGCCTGTTGAGTGAGTGAGGTAGTGTGTTTATTGTAAAGCGCTTAGAGCTTGGTCTGTGACTGAGGATAGGCGCTAAATAAATACCCAATATAAATATATATAAGTAAATTATGCACCAATATAGAAGACAAAACAGAAGAACTAAGAAATAAGAAACAACAACGACTACACATAGATTTTAAATGTTTCTCCTTCATCCTGTTGTAGTTACTACCAGGTGCAATCATGGATATCATCATTCAGATATCACACATAATATGTATACCATGTCACTGCCTGCACAGTCACATCACATGTCTTATCATCCAGTATCTCTTTCAACAGTTACGACGAAACGACTGAAAAGGAAAATAGACCTAACACACACATACTCAATGTCTGTTAGTAAATCATCGGCTGTTGTCTTGTCTGGCTGTCTCTGTTATGTGTGTTACTCTCCTTTTTTGTTCTTTCAATTTTGTTTTTTTGATGTCTTGTGGTAAGTGTTTAAAGTATTGAAAAATATATGTGGGGGACTGCTCTAAAGGCGGGTGAAGACAGTGCTTCTCTGGGTCCTCCCCAGCACCTTCGGGTGTTTCTTTTTCTTAAGTATTGAAAAATATATATGTATGGATGGTTGCATGTTTGGGTGTGAACCATACTCTATTGTAAATAAAAATATTTGAATGAAACAACACATACACATGAATATATGCATGCAAGCACACACATTCAAAGACACGTGTTCTCTCATAACACAAACACAGACACAACACATCGCACACACACACAACACACACACACACACACACACACACACACACACACACACATCACGCACGCACGCACACACAGACACCACACACAGCACACACACACACACACACACACACACACACACACACACACACACACACATCATACACACACACACACACACATCATGCACACACACACACACACACACACACACACACACAACACACACACACACACACACACAAATGAATATGTGGATACAAACATACACATGGCTAAGTTCCACTGCAACTCCACCACTGTCACACCACCCCACCCCTTCCCCTTCTCTCACACAACATGTTCATTGGGTATGTGCAGGCTCTGACTCTCAGAACCAACAGTCACATTGTTCCCACTTGAATCTTTATATTCCTCTCAGGTTCTTCAATGAAGAAGCGCCCACTCTCGGACAAGCTAACAGAGAAGAAGGTTGATCTTCGGGACTCTGGAATCTGGAACTCGGAAGAGCTGTCAGTGCTGCGCAATGTGTTCCGAGCGGCGAAAGAGCCAGATCTGTGGCCTGGAGGTCAAGCTGAGGCAGACACAGCGCCACAACGCCGAACTGGAGGAGAAGGTGACCGCTCAGACCCAGCTGCTGGACACCAAGTCCAAGAAACTGTCGGAAGCCACGAAAGCCAACCACAGGTATGACGGCTGTTTTTTTCTTGTTTTTTTTTTAATCCCCCAACACTCCCCCCCCCCCCCCCCCCCCCCCCCCCCCCCCCCCCCCCCCGAAATCAGATTATTTAGATGTTAAAAAGATAGAATCAAATCGTTTAGTTCTAAATTGACTATTTTCTCCATTTTGTGTGCTTCTTGTCTTGATATGCTATCGTTTGTTAACTTATTGACCATTTTCTACTTTATGTTTCCTAATTGTTGTAGTGTTTTATAACCATTTAGTACTATGGTCTTCATCAAATTTTTTTTAACCTGATCAGGGACTGTATGTGCTCCCACCCTTACAAGTTTGGGGTCGGTAGGGGTTGTCAGCCTTGGTCAGTAGCCCACCCAGGAGAAGGAAGGTTCTGAATTCAAACCACCAGTGCACTTAGTAGGTGGGAGAACCTTTCCCCAGGGTCAGCTGTTTGTGCAGATCTTACATTGCCGGTTTACCATCAGGGCAGGAAGAGCTCTTGATCTCTGGCCTGAATTGTTATGAGGCGGATGCTCTGATTCACAAGGTTGAATTTGCTGAGGTGGTTCCACATATGGCAGCACCTGCCCCTGTGAGGCTCGGTAGGTGAAGGAGTGGGGAAGAGACTGCACTCTCCTGATTTACCTTTTATCTCTCAACCGTTTTTGAGATTTTTGCGCGATGGACATTCTTTGTGTCACAACATTCTGCGCATTATTTCCAAAATGATAATATTTTTGTGATGAAGTGTCTATTTCAGGTTTTTAGGCGATAATTGCTTCAGATAACAAACATGTTGTTTTAAATACGATAATTCTGAGAAGAAAACCGTCAATCACCGATGATCGAAATTCAAGGGAAAGAACTGAAGAGAGTTAAAACGTTCCTGTGATGACTGGGCAGAAATGTTCGTATGAACGAAGAGAGGCAACCCTACCCTCTGCCGAGTCCTGTAGTGAAGGAGAAGTGGCGATGGAAACAGGCGGTGGATGCTCCTGAAGTTTTTTTTTTAGCCCTGACTTTGCGCATAGGTGGTTGAGGTGTTATGATTGCGCGTTGACCACTTAGGGGCCCACCATCAAATCATCAGTGTTTGGCTGTGTAGCTGACAGTCATGAGTTAAAGCACTCATGGGGTCAGAGCTTGAAAGCCTTCTCCGTCCACCCAGCAGATGAGTACCTGACTCAGCTCAGGGAAGGTTGAGGTATCAAAGAAAAAGGGTCTTCCCCGAAGATGGAGTATGGCTGCCTTAATGGCGGGATAAAAAAGGGTCATACACACAAACTCCACTGCCTGGCTATACAGGCAGTGTCCGCAGGAGTATCAGCCTGCGTACACAGAAAGAAAGAAAGAAAGAAAAGGGTTGGGCCCTGATGGCCGTAATTCCACACCTTAAAACCTGTGAACCTCTGATAGTTCACTGCCCTGGTGACCATAACAGAAAGATCCTGTAAATGGTAAACAGTCTTTACAGAATTTTCACACTTTTGACCAAGTGTGGTTGGCGTGGCTAAAAAGGTTTTCAGTGTTTTGTTTTCCTCTTATACAAACGTGTAGTCATGTTGCTTCTATTGCATTACCTCAGAACACACTCACTCATGCACACGTGACACAGGGTAGTAGAGTCCTTCATTGCAGCTGAATGGGTTTTTCAGGTTGAAGATCCACTGCGACGAGCTCCAGACGGAAGTGAAAGCGACGTGCATGAAGCTGGATGCGGTGACGGACATGTGGAAAGAGATCGACCAGGAGAAGCTTCGCATGATGAAAGAGACCCAGGAAATGCGAGTGGCCCTCGATCGCGAGCGCATGGCTCGTGAGCGCCTGGAAGTGCAACTCCAAGATGCTCGACAGGAGGTGGGGAAAAAAAGCGTTGATAAATAATGAGTGAATAAATGAAATAAGTTCTATGTTATCTTTTATTCCAGTCTGTCTCTTTTTGGCCTTGAGGCTCAGATGATATGTCATCCGAAACAGATAGAGAGGGGATTAAAGCGAAGTTGTATTGGAATGAAGTTTATGTTCAAAAGATGACTCCTCTCATAATTATCATTGTTTATTTTTTTGTTTGTTTTTTTGTTTACAAGTGCAGAATTAATCCTACCAAACCTGATTGTCAGCAGGAAGTAAGACTGTGGACAGCTTCACAGTAGAAGGTTCTCAGAGAAGAAACCCCTTCAGACAAGTGTTTCAGCCCTGAACTCCTTATGAACTCTCAAGGCCGGGCCGCATCCAGGTCATGACCACAGATGTCCTTCTGCTGCCAGATTTTTCCCCTGGTGCTGCTGGGATTCGAAGCTGCCATTTTGGATGGATGGGCATCTCAGGGCATGCTTATTAGTTTAGATGGATGTCTTACCCACATAGCTATAGGACACCTGTTCTGAGTTGGGAAATCTAAACCTTATGAAGTTCACTTGTGTTCCTCCAGCTGGAACTGTTTTCAGCTGTGTTTGCCATTGCCTTCAGGGTTCTGGCCCTCTCCTTACTGAAATCGGGAACCTTTCAGGAGATCATAGGCTGATGAGCCTGCAAATCCCCATGCTCCAACCTCTTTGGCGAGGACCTAGGGCTGAAAGTCAGATTCCCTCAAGCTGCCATCTCAGTCTTGTAGATGCGCACTTGCTCCATTCTGCTTCGTGTGGCATGGTGAGTTCAATCAGAGTCGTTTGTTTTGGTGAACCTGAGTGGAGAACAGTATCCAGTCTCTTTTGGAAGATCTCTGGATGGTTCTCCCATTGTGGAGGGTCTGCTGTGCATTCCCAATTGTCCACTCCATCCTGCTTCCATTCTTTTAATATCACAGCTGTTCTGGACGGTCATTTTTGGCCTCCTGCTGTGTAGAGCATCATTGCTGGAGCTTCTGGTGGAGTGATGTTTCCTCTGGCAGTGTGAACCCAGGTGCAGTCTCCTTAGGTATTTTGTTGTGCCTCCATGTGTGCCTTCCCTGGGTTAGCGCTGCTTTGCATGAGCTCAGGGCAAGTTCCACTGTTTGTTTGCCATGACAGAGTGGACACACAGGGTTATCTGATTTCCCCCCATTTCACAACATTTGAATTTGAAGGCAGAAGGAACATTTATACCTGGATGGAAACGAAGTTTATATAGGAAGCACATGCTTGTGATGTCCTTTCGCAATTTTCTGAAACAATAATAGTTTCTGGGCATTGTTCACAGTCTAATGAACATTATTGCTTTATGTCAAATAGTGCTAAAATCAAACTTCAGATAAGTAACATTCATTTTCAAATGTAGAAGAAATGTTATACAAATTTTGAAATCGTTCAATGCCCTGGATTTTGATTTTTCAGTTCTTTGCCATTTATGTGAACATGGGAAAAATGCTAACAGCAGGTAGAAATTTGCCATGGAGAAAGTGATTGTAAAACTTGTAATGTTACTTTGTTTTCCTGTTGTTCATGTTTTTCCCCACATTAAATACCCATACAGCTTGTTGTTTATCAGTATGGTAGTGAGGCTAGCTAGAGGTAAGCTGTATGTAAAAAGCATCATTTATAAGATTTATGAGATTCTGTATGCAGCATTCCAGTCTGTCGAATTTGTTGTGTGATGATTTTGATGATAATTGAAATACAACCTTTCACAGCAAGATGGGAGAAAACCCACAGGCAAATAGCACAGGTTCAATCCAGTCACAAACTATGCAAAAAGACAGTATATCTGCTTGTCACACACAGCTCAGTTTCAATCCAAGCTTGCAATCCAGTGAAGAAGTATCTGATTGGCCTCGGGCAGATAACAAGGGAGAAGATGCTGGTGGAGGAGAACGCCAAAATCCAGTACGAGCAGCGCATCCTGCAGCTGGAGAAGGAGGTGCAGGAGGGGCAGGAAGAGCTGCACAAGGAAAGACAACTGCACGTGAAGAACAAGAAAGCTCTGGACCATCTGCGCCATCACTTTGCCAGCCTGCCCCTCCAGGACGTCCTGCCCCCAGGGGTCGTCGAGAAAGACCAGGTGCCCCTCATCGACCACATCAGGCTGTGATGGGCTCTCCTTTGCTATAACATGTGTGTGATTGCTCTGTTTGGATACAGTTGAGTAGAGCTGACCTGAAAACGAATATGCCGAAAATGTTGAACATGGATTCACTGACTGGTCCCAGAAGCATTATTTGGCTGACTTGGAAGTTGGTTAGTCCAGGATTCAGCCACCAGAACAGAACGCTTCAGTCAATTCAGTTTGGGGTTAAGTGTACTTGACTGTGATAATGGTCTTAGATTAGTGGCATTCAGATAGCAGTCGTTAGAATAAAAGTAGCACCAGGAGTGGCGGTCAATGTTATACCATACCTGCATCAAATATTGACAGCCACTTACATTCATTTTATCCTAGTTCTGTAGGGCTGTGGAACTCACTGCCGGGTGCCATCAAGATTGCCACAAATGCAATCTCATTTAAAAAACAAATTGATACGACAGTTTTGAGATCTGCATATTGACGATTTTCTATTTAACTTCCCCAGATATTTTACTGTTACCTGGGCCTGAATTTGGCCATTGCTTTTAACTTCTTGAATATCGAGTGCGACTCCTTGTTGCCAAATTTTGCTCCAAATTTTTACTTTTTAAACATGCGCGCTGGTGAACCTACTCGTTTTTGAGTGAACAGTATTTTAGGAAGAAGAAGAGACCTTTAGGCCTGTGCACACAGTATTTAGGTTTTTCAGCAGCAGTAGTGAACTGTTACAATTTTCTTTTTTTCATATGGGAATGGGACCGGCCAGCCAGTGGTGTTAAGGAGACGGGCAGTTCAGGTAAATGTCTCGGTGTTAACGACAGTTTCCTCAGAATGGAAGATGAGGAAAGGGTGTGTGGAAAGTGGGGAGGGAGAATTATTAGCGAAAATGTGGGATGAGAAAGTAAATAAATGCTTGCCAACACAGTAGATCAAGAACTCTGGATGCCCCCCCCCCCCCCCCCCCCCCCACGCCTCCACCCAACCCCCTTCTCCCCAACACCCACATCCCCACCCTTCTCTCCCCCCTCCCCACCACACACGTACACATTATTCTTCGGTTGTATTTTTGCCCCCGCCCCCCCACACACACACACTGTGTCAAACTGATCTCTTTTCAATGGACCAGTGGTAGGAAGAATCTCAATGACAGGACAATGGATGATGATGACATTAATGGTCAGCTTGTCACCATGCATATCATCAGATCATCATGACGTCACCCGAACAGTGTGAGAGAATGTGTCGTTAATCAAAGGTATTTTCATCATTGTGTGTGTGTGTGTGTGTGTGTGTGTGTGTGTGTACATGCTTGAAAATTTAGGCAGTTACCTGGATTGTTGGAGATCAATTAGCGCTTTACCAGCACATGATTTGCGTCTCACAACCATTTGACTCGGCTTCTTGAGCCAGACAGTTCCCACCATCAGAGCATTTCTGTGCAAGAGAGTTGGTTTCGTGTATGGAAATGTGTGAACATCCCCTCATGAACACAGATTTATGAACAGACCTACTGTCACTCTCAAACCTGCATTCATGATGATTCACGCCAACATACCTACACAGGGCCAGTCTCTGTTAATGTTACATTTGCAGAGAAAAATTCAGAGAACAAGTTTTCCCCTTTGCCTCAGGGTAGTGTTTACTGTGATGGTGGTTTTTTTTTTTTCTTTCTGTCTTTCTATTTATTATTGTGTGTGTGTGTGTGTGTGTATATTATAATTGCAAGTTCCTGTGTGTGAGCGCATGTAACTGCTGTATGCAATATTTGTCTGTGCTTGTATGCATGCCTTTGTGTGTGTGTGGTTGTAGTGTGTGTGTTTTGACTAAAATCCATGTACGTTAGACTCATACCATACTCTTTATCACATATGTTGGTTGTACAGATAACTGTGTTGTATTAGTAAGATCCCAAACAGCGAAATGAAAAAAAACTACCTCAGATGATGAAATCTGTGATTCTCAAAGTATTGCTAGAGTCATGGTAAACGTGTGTGTGTGTGTGTGTGTGGCGCGTTGTGCGCGCGCACACTAGTGGGTCTAATCTCACGTTTGCATAATAGGTTTCCTGACTTCTGAAAGTCTGTCAGTGTCTGTCAACACGGGTCCTAGGTGAACAAGCTCCAGTCTACCCAGCTGTTTGATTTCAGGACATGGTTTGTGGGTGCCATGGTGCCACATGCCATGGGCCCCAATTCTGCAGGTCTGTGGACTGATTCTCCTCAACGTTCCTCCAGTCTAACCTGGAGTTTTTCAGTATCCAGTTGTTACTTGTCACTGTGTGGCGGTGGTACTGCGTAAGACTGTTGAATGTGATATTCATGTACGTAGGGGATGGGAAATCCTGCCCATGACTTGGTGTGGAGAGGGTATGTGCCAGCCGGAGAGATGTTCAGCTTGGGATGTGTTTTCATGATGCTGTAAACAGCCATGCTAACCAGCAGTGATTGTTGGAGATCAATAGCGCTTTACCAGCACATGATTTGCGTCTTCACAACCATTTGACTCGGCTTCTTGAGCCAGCAAGTTCAGATACCAGTTCTAGCTTTCCGGCCCAGATGCTAATGTGCCATGTTCTGCTTTTTTCTTCCATGTATTCTTCACCAATATGAGTTAATTTGAAAATTTAGGCAGTTACCTGGATTCAGGCAACCGTTAACGCACACATGCACTTTTCTGACTCGCTGAAAACTGAAAGCACGCGCTAAACTTCAGAACTGAAGGCAGTGAAACGCACTAATCAGTGTAACTGACATAGATCCGAATCTGATGGCGGCAGTTAACTTCATCAGCCGTCTGAAATCTTCAAGCGGGGATTCTAGAGACTTCCATAGTAAATCAGAAGTTGGAAACACATTATGTCTCGATGAATCAGTCGGTTCAAAATATGATTTAAATGACTTTTTTTTGTGTGCAAAAGTGAAGTAACAGTATATTTCAACATTCATTAGTAGCAGGTGACACTTTATCTTTGCAATACATTGGTTTGAAGACGTCTAAACATACTTTTAGATGTTTTTATCATGTTTCAGGATACAGTTTTCAGTCCGGCATTTGTTCTTGACCTGCTGATTAAATTAACAAACGTTATCATAGATGTCACAAAAACTTGGCATTTGATTGGGGTTTTTTTGTAAGCCTGTTTTACAGCCAGATAGGTACGGAGTGATTTTCAAGGGAATAAAATGTTGTTACAGTATAATGTAATATGTCGTTTTACAATGTAATGGATGATGATGGAATTTAGAGGCTTAATGTTGTTGTTTTTTTGTGAAGGTGTTTTTTTTCCTCGGTCTAAAGTAATTGTAAGACACAATTTTGGTCCATCATAATTTTGCACATTCACTCACCTGTTGTAGTGCTCAAACCAGTGGAAGTCAGTCTGGGCCGTTCCCTGTCAAAGTGATTTCTGTCATCTTTCTAGACACACCTGCACCTTCAGTGGGTTGTGTTTATGTCGAGTCCTGGTTAAGTTGTGATTTTTTTTTTAATGTCAGTGCAGAATGAGATTAAATTTTTTGTGTTCATTCAACGTAAAATATGAAAAGAAAAGTCTTGAGTGTTACTGAGGTCATGTACTGGTTGTATGTCTAGGAAGTGTATGCCGTAGAACTATACGTTAAAGATTGAGTCAAGAAATGAATGTTGTAGAACTGCAGGTTATTAAAGACTGAGTAAAGATGCATATACAGTAGAACTGGATGTAAAAAAAATGAGTGAAAAATTACATACTGTAAATCTATATGTTGAGGATGGTGTAAAGATGTGTATACAGTAGAACTGGATGTTAAAAAAATGAGTGGAAAAAGTACATACTGTAAATCTGCATTTTAAAGATGGAGTAAGGAAGTGTATACTGTAAATCTATATGTCAAAGAGGGAGTAAAGAAGTGTATGCTGTGGAACTGTAGGTTAAAAGGGGAGTAATAAAGTGTATACTGTAGAACTGTAGGTTTTTTGAGTCATAGGTGTATTTGTCAAAAGTGTAGGTTACAAACTGAAGAAGTGAGTTAAAGTTTTGGTCAAAACCTCCAGGACTTTCTTTTTCTTGGGACATTTTTGTTTTTGTATATGCTAGACTTACTTCCCTTTACAGAGCCCCTCCCTTTAAAAGACTTGGGAGTTTGAGTGATTTTGGAGGTCATTTTCAGGAGTTATCTTGTCATCCATTAACTTCAGGTGTACATGGCGTGTAATGATGAAGGTAATGGGTGATGAAACAATCATTCAACCTTGCGATGACAGTGAGTTGGTCTTCATTCTGATTTAACTGTTGTGTGTTTGGCTGCTGTATATCTTACCCTTTTTTTGTTTCTTTGTTGTTGTTATTGTTATTGTAGTAGGGTTCGATTGTTGTCATATGCAGCAGCATACCTCAGGTTCAAACTCCTGTTACACACTGTTGGGCAGTGAGATTGTGATGTATCACTGTTAAGGTTTTATTTTGAAATTATAATGGAATTTTTGTGTGCGTTGACTAGCTAAAGGAAGAAAAATTATTCAACGTGAGAGAGAGAGAGAGGGAGAAGACAACGAATAAGCAAGAGGTGGAGAATGAGACTGAAATAAAATGTGGGTAAAATTGAAAGTGTCGTTTTGCTTTGACTTGTAGTGCGGTGGATGTGATGTTTGTTGTGTGTTGGCATTTCACCTGCTGAACACTATTGAGATCACCAAGGATATAAAGCCAAAGCCAGTCACCAGGTACATTTCTTCACAATAAGCAGGCCCGGTGGAGACGCTGGGAGCTATTGCAGGACAGATAACTCTCATTCTTTCTGGAAGTTCAGTGTTAATAACTTGCACCAGTCCGTTTCTCTTTGAATCTGCCTTCTGGGGGGTGGGGTGGGGTGTATGTTATTTTTGCCTTTTTTTTTTACTGTTGTCGGCTGTTTTCTCCCTGTCTTTGTGGGACATTTTCTTTTGTACTTATTTCTGGTCATAATTTATGATATACCATCATTTGTGTTGTAATCTGACGAACAGGTGTTAGAAATGGCATGTTCTGTCCTGAATGAACAGAAAGTGTTCATTCTGCAGTGTCTGTATGCTCATGTGTGAATGTATGTGTGTGTATGATATTTTTGTATAAGTAATGTTGTTTTTTTTCTTTTTGTTTCCAATTAAAATCCGGGTGTGATAAGTCAAGCGGAATGATAGGCACTGTCAGCATGGCTTAGTCTTATCTGCCAAATAATAATAATAATAATAATAATGAATACTTATATAGCGCCTGTTCTCGGCTACAGACCAAGCTCTAAGCGCTTTACAATCCACACTCGTTTACACAACGGGCTGCCTACCTGGGTAGTGCCAACTGAAGAGCTGCCAGCTGGCGCTTCATTCAGTCGTTTCCTGTGTCATCCAGTCGATATCGTTCACTAAGTTTCCTTACTTGCTTCATTTTTTCAATTTCTCACGCAGGGTGCATGCTATGTGTAACGTGTCATCCATACCAACGGCCAAACTGGCCTACTCTTCCGAAAGTCGGTGATGGGATTTTACGTGTGTGCAAGATGTTATGCATGCGTTCACACACGGAACTTCGGTTTATAGTCTCATTCGAAGGACTGTATGGGGAATGTAGACAGTTCAGCTTGCATGTCATGAATTGCTTTTGTTGTTAGTTTCTTTTTCAGGATATACTACTCATTTCCATGATTTGATCTGTCCAGGATGTGACTTTTTTTCCCCATATGAGACTGACTGCCCTGAATAGACCTGTGTGTTGACCTGGGCTGTAATGGTGAAAACTGTAAACCATTGTTACTACAAACAGTAAACAAGTACGGTAACTCTTGCTCCCATAAGAAACCAAACTCAGACTAACTTTTATTCAAGACTGGCACAGCCTTTTAAACTTGAATCAAGTCAGACAAATACAAAGACGAACAATCAAATAGTGGGGGAAAAACAAGTGCAGGTCAACGACCCCTCCGTCATCACAGTAATGACTTGGAAAAGATTTGAACTTGGGGTGGGGGTGGGGGGGTGGGGGGGGGGGTTGAAGATGAAGAAAATGGGAGGAGGAGCTGGCAATACAAATAGATCTGCCTTCGAGAGGGATTATGATGGTTCCCTTGTTCCCTCATGCAGCTAGTGAAGAGTTTTCATATTTATAACATTATTTTCTTAATTTTATGTTCCCATTTTCTTCATCTTAACCCCCCCCCCCCCCCCCCCCCCCCCAAGTTCAAATCTTTGCCAGTAGAAAGAAACTCGTGGAGAGCGTGGCAGCAGAGAGTCCTCAGAAGAGAAGCCCCCTTCAAGCAATGTGTTTCGGCCCTTATCACCTGACACTCTAGGGGGTTGGGCCACACCCGGTTCATGACTCCGGATGTCCCTCTGCTGCCCCTTTTGCCAAGTCATTACTGTGATGACGGAGGGGCTGTTGGCCTGCGCTTGTTTTCCCCCAGTATTAGATTGTTCGTCTATGTATTTGCCTGACTTTATTCAAGATTAAAAGGCTGTGCCAGTCTTGAATAAAGTTACTCTGAATTAGGTTTTCTTATGGAGCAAGAGTTACCCTACTTGTTTATTGTTTACTGTTCCCTGCCTCATTTCATGTTCAGTATTGTTACTACAGCCATTCTTTAATTACATTCACACACAGGCATCCATACTCTGTTTTCGAATACTTTTCCACATTCATTCTATCATTCCTTTTACTGGCACTGCTGCCATTCAGCTCAAGCCAGCCTCTCTTTGGCGCCACCACATCATGGTAACACTCTGTCACAATCTCAGTGCCACAGAACCGTGAGCATCAGGTCATCATTGTGACCATATTACACCAACGAAAGCAAGAGATCTGCCAGTGTGAAACACAGGAATAGCTGTTAAAACAATGGTCATGAATGTGGTATTTAGCTGCACCATGAGCAACAATACATCGATATCAGAAAAAAAAAAGAAAAAAAGAGTATCAGCACATTTATGTTAATTTCATGCTATGCAATCATTCTGAATACATCGCTTCAGAAAAAAAGAAAAAAAAAGAGATATCAGCAATTATGTTCATTTCATTCTAGGAATCATTGCGAGTAGACGTTTGCCTCATCCCTATTCTGGGTGATAGTTATTTACAAGAGCTGAACATTTTTAGAGCGATCTTTCATTAATGCAGAGTTGGCATTAAACTGGACAACCCTGATCTGAGTGTCATGCTGCTTCCATCAGCAATGTGTGTAGGAGAATTCATTAATGCAGAATTATCATTAATAGGCCTGACAAATGTTTTAGATAAGAGATGTACAGCTTGCCAAACGAAGATGGGCCATGTCATTTGTGGTAACCTGTTGATTTAAATTGATAAAAACATAATTATTACTTAAATTTGTGAGAGTTTTCATGCTCGCAAACTTTGAAACTGAGTTAAATGGATTAACAAAGATCTATGCACTCAATTTGAAGGCAATCCATATGGTGCTTTTAAACATTGAAGTTGGGCCCAACACCATCCCCTCCCCCTCCACTCCCCTCCCCTACCCCCCCCCCCCACCCACCCCTAAGTTAAAACAATTTGAAGCAGCGTATGCGCGCGCGGCACACGCACACACACACACACACACACACACACACAGATGCACACAGAGAGAGAGGTAAAAAATCACTAAAACTGCTGGATATCACATCTCACCCTTCCCCCCCATTCATGTTGCTGGTAGAAAAACTACAGTTACACAATTAAAAGTAGCTGGTTACACTGTCAGTTTCATGACTATTTTGTCATCACACATTTTCACTTCTGTTGTGAGTTATCCTCAGGTTAGCAAGTGGATTACTTGATTACATGATAATATTATTTTTGGAAACAGCAAAAAGTGGGACTTCTCTTCCTACAATTAATTTACTTTTAAAAATCACGATCATTCAGATGTTAGGAAGTTTACAACATTCTTAGCGTTCATTCCAAAGGTTGAAGAACAAAGTTGTGATCTCAATCCTGAGGAGAAAAACTTCTGCAACACAACCACACTCAACCCCAATTCCCCCCCCCTCCCCTCTCCTCTACAAGAAGCCCACTTCGACTCTTGGCGCCCTCTTGAGGGCTGCCTCTTTTTTCACTGATTTCAGGGAAACTGAAAAGTGAAATCAAGGGAAAAGTACTCTTTTACAAAGAAAATCGTCACGGGACGAAAAAGGAAAGAGATGTAGAGTGGCGATAGAAAGAGCTATCACCTGCTGTTTGAACAAATGGTCCTAGAGGTGGCTGGACCATTAAGTCAAGGAACTGTGATCATTCTCATGTTATTGCTTGGCTGGAGGAAGCTGGAAGGTTTACTGTTCATTTGAGGTGTGCATCAAGATGGTACCTTTTTGTGTTAATTTTTTTAAAAACATTTTAGAGGATTCTGGGGTGGGTTATCCCTCATGAACCGTTCTTAGAATATCAGAGATTTTTGCTTTTCCTCGGCGGGAGATGCTTTTTCAAAATGCACTGTGCACATCAACATGCATGTGTGCCCTCACACAATAAGCACACACCCCCTCTCTTCACATGCACATACAAGCTCATGTGCGCACATGCACATACACATCTCATGTTCTTTATACAATAACGTAAAGGTGACAGGGCAGCTAAACATGGCGCTAAGTGTGGTTCTCAGTCTGGAATGCCTTCATTTTCCTCTTTTACTTGCACGAGCATTATGGCCTACAAAGGTCGAATCATTGGGAATGTTTTCAAAATTGAGTGAAACATCAAACAACCAAGGACCATTTTAATATTCAAAATAGTAAAGATAACTTTATTACGACTGAAAAGAATACTTTCTTAATGTACAGATGGAACGTGATGCTTTCAAAACAAAAATATGTCAAAAAATATAGTCTGCATTTGTGGATGCAAAATATCTCCTAATCATATTCTTTCTGTCAAAGCTTGAAGATATTCATTCCAGTTTTTATCACAGAATAAACGCGCCTCAAGTATATTCGATTCAACTGCTTTGAACTTTCACTTTTTTTGTAAGTATTAGAGAAAAGTCCAATTCGGTCACTATTTATATCTTTTTTTTTTAGTGCGGAAGTGATTGAGGGGTAGAAAGAGGTGAAGGGGTGAGGGGAGGGAGAGGGGGGGGAGGGTAGGGTGTATAATTTTGTTGATTTTTTGTTGTTGTTGTTATTATACTGTATTGCTATATTTTCTTCCTTGCATTCAAATGCTACATACATTTTCACGGCCTAAGTATCCGTATGTATACACACATACATGAATATATGAACTCCATAAAGTTTAGAATGCACAAGTTTTACTCTTTACTCATGCATACTTTCTCTGTTTTTTTGTTTTTTGTTTTTTTTTTTGTCTTTTTATAACGATTAGGGAAAGACGTTAAATGAATGAACACACCTCAACTATACACAGGCGCAAACATACAACATACTTGCACACAGACAAGTAGCATGTGCACACACAACACCACTCACAAGCAGAAAGCAAGAGGAGAGAAAAATACACGGATAATAATTGTTAAAATACAAAAAGCTTACATTTTTTCATTGGAGATCACGCCACATGATGCATATGCGCATGCATGCGTGCGCACACACACACTATCCTTTAAACACACACTCCACACTCATCCTCAAACCTCACAGGGGCCGGATTAGCTCAGTTGGTAGAGCGCCGCGGACTCGTGATCCTGGGTTGCGGTTAGAATTTCGGTATGGGGGATTTTTCCCTCGACTTAACATTGGTTCTGGACTCCATTCCCGTTCGGATGGGACTATAACCGAGGTCTAGTCCTGTGTCACATGCACTAAGATCATACACGGACTCTATAGATCCCGATGTCATGTCCTAAGGACGGGTGAGTCGGCTACAAGAAAATACACAATGCATGAACCTGTCTGTGCCAGAATAGTCTACGTGAAGACTGTGGGCGCGGGGCAGGTTAAACATCCCCCATCTGGAAGAAAGAAGAAGAAGGACACACACACACACCACACACACACTCATCCTCACACACACACACAAATTATGAAGCAGAGTGAGAAGACTCAGGATAATAATTATAAAAACAAAATGATTAATTTTTTCAGTTAAAAAGACACACACACACAACACACACCACACACTCACGTTGGTTGATAGTGAAACGGGCGTTTATCCCCTTTAAATTGTCTTTATGAAAAGAAATTCTAAACTGGTCGCTTTTCAGCAAGGCATGACTTCGGCGATGCCCGTCTGCTCAGCTTAGCAAGTTTGTCGAATTTCTACGACACCAAACACAAAACACACAACTATGTTGTCTTTACGACGTCGTTGTCTGTTATCAACAGAGAGCTGAAGCAACGTTTTGTAAAGGGTAGTATTGTACGATTTATTTTAGTTGTTTTTTTGTTCCATTTACCTTTGAAAAGGGCAAGTGCCGACTATGAAGGAG
This sequence comes from Conus ventricosus, assembly GCA_018398815.1. Classification (NCBI taxonomy): domain Eukaryota; kingdom Metazoa; phylum Mollusca; class Gastropoda; order Neogastropoda; family Conidae; genus Conus; species Conus ventricosus. Next base: position 34,476,770 of record CM031623.1, read on the forward strand.
GAAATGAAGGAAGGGACGTTCAGTTACACAACGGTGAAGCGGAGAATGTGGTATGTAAACTCGGCTGATCCGACGCTACATTGGCAGGCATTTCATTCTAGTCGAACATCTCAAAACGATAACCGACATTGTTTGCCCCATAGTTAATTCATCATGTCCAGGGAAGATCTTCTGAATAATATCTTTAGATTGGCCTATTTGCCTATCGGTTGTTTTGCCATTCATTTCAGATTCAGATTGCTATTGCATAACCCTGTCAGTAAAAGTGAAACGTAGATTCAGATTGCCATTGCCATTTACCCTGTCAGTAAAAGTGGAAACGGTTTTCATGTGTCAAGCACCCATGTTGACACAAACATGACTTTTTCTTTCCTTTCCCCATTTTTTCTTTGGTAAACTTGATTATGTGGCATCCTCCATAGATAAATTTTATAGAAAAAGCCTTCACAGATTGCCATGACAGATTGTCTTGTCCTAATGATACAGCTGGCTTGTGCATAGCCTGACCAATGGTCATATTGCAATGGCCAGTGCTCTTACTTAGCGTTGGCCCTTCAGGTTTCAGTGATTTTCATACTTTTTTTTGATACTGTCTTTGGCTGGGGTCCGGCATGTAACACCTTCATTTTGTCATAGATGTCACAAACTGTCTCATCTTTTCTTTCATGCTGGTGTTTGCACAGTCTTTAATGTCATTTTCAGGCCTTTGCCTTCTTCTTTCTTTGAGTGTCACCTTCATCGAGTTGAGGATTCTGACAATTTTTGTGTGTATGACTTGTTTTTTATCCCGCCATTAAGAAGCCATACATCCTACTTGGGGAGAAGGTGCATATTGTTCTAACGTGTCATTCTTACTCAACGGCCAAAACTGGCCTTCTCTCCGAAAGTTGGTGATGGGATTTTACGTGATGTGCAAGATGTTGTGCGGGCGTCACACATGGACTTGTTTATAGTCTTCATTCAAGGACTGGTATGGGGAATGGAGTCAGAACCAATGTTAATCCATGGGAAAAATCCCTGTGTACCAAAATTTGAACGTTACTCAGGATCACGAGTCTGGCGTCAACCAATGAGATATTCCGAACCAAGTGATGGTTTACACTGTCCCATCCAAAGAGTGAGAAGCTCCGTGTGCATCCATGTCATGCGCCACTCACAATGAAAATGTTCTTTTAGAGTGTTGGGACTTGCACGATGTGAGACACAAACATTTTACGGCGGAGTCCATGAAGATCCTGTTCAGGGATGTCCCGCCTGATGTGATCCTTGAGTTTTTGAGAGAGATTAACATTTTTTATCTGATTTAAGATTTTACGGCAGAAAGATTTTAACAAAGTTTCTGGTGCGTTTGTACGATGTCATTTAACAAGATGTGTGAAAGTTTTTTTTTTTTTTTTAAATGACTGGTGAGTTGATTTTAACGTGGTGACAGCCTGATATGGCCCTTTGCGGTCGGCTGGGCTATAAGCAACATTATCTTATCTTATGCTGCAAAATATTTAGGCGGATTATAGATAGTCGTCTCAAATGGAAGGAACATTTACAATTTAGTATGTAAGAAAGCAAATAACATCTTAGCTTTCTTATACAGGAATATCAATGACTGCCCCCAAAAGGTTAAAGACGACTGCTACAAAACACTGGTTAGACCAGTACTGGAATATGGTTGCTCAGTTTGGGATCCTTACCATCTAAAGGACATTGATAACCTCAAAAAGATTCAGAAGAGAGCAGCACGGTTCGTAACAGGGAACCACATCAGAGAAAAGGGGAATCCTAGGAAGAACATGAGGAAATTAGAATGGAAACCCTTAGAAGAGAGAAGAGCTTTTATCAAACTTAACATCTTCTTCAAAGGCAGAGCTAAAGTAATTGATTATTCCAATGGAACAACTAGTATTGAATAAAAAGTAGCACCAGGAGTGGCGGTCAATGTTATACCATACCTGCATCAAATATTGACAGCCACTTACATTCTTTTTATCCCAGTTCTGTACGGCTGTGGAACTCACTGCCGGGTGCCATCAAGATTGCCACAAATGCAATCTCATTTAAAAAACAATTTGATATGACAGTTTTGAGATCTGCATATTGACGATTTTCTATTTTTTACTTCCCCAGATATTTTACTGTTACCTGGGCCTGAATTTGGCCATTGCTTTTAACTTCTTGAATATCGATTGCGACCCCTTGTTGCCAAATTGCTCCAGGGCCAACAGTCTGAGTCGCACTATTTTATGTTATTTTATTTTACTTTTTAACATGCGAGCTGGTGACCTACTCGTTTTGAGTGAACCAGTATTTTAGGAAGAAGAAGAAAAAGATTGCCATAACCCTGTCAGTAAAAGTGAAACGGTAGATTCAGATTGCCATTGCCATTTACCCTGTCAGTAAAAGTGAAACGTTTTCATGTGTCAAGCACCATGTTGACACAAACATGACTTTTTTTTCCCTTTTCCCCCTTTTTTTCTTTGGGTAAATGATTTGGGCATCCTCCATAGAAAAATTTTTAAAAAGAAAAAGCCTTAAGTTGCATGACAGTTTGTCTTTCCTAATGTCAGCGCTTGGCTAGCCTGACCAATGGTCATATTGCATGGCCAGTGCTTTATTAGCGTTGGCCCTTCAGGTTTTCCCAGTGATTTATACTTTTTTTGTACTGTCTTTGGCGGGGTTTGCATGTAACCCCCCCTTCATTTTGTCATAGGTAAAAAACTTTATCTTTTCTTTCATGCGGGTTTTGCACAGTTTAAAAATTGTCATTTTCAGGCCTTTCCCTTCTTTTTCTTTGAGTGTCACTTACGATTTGAGATTTGACTTTTTTGGTGTTGACTTTTTTTTATCCCCCCTTGGGGGCCCCCATACTCCAACTTGGGGAAGGTGCATTTGTTAAGTGCTTTCTAAAAGGGCCCCAAAATGGTTTCTTTCCAAATTGGTAGGGGATTTTGTGGTGCAAGATTTGTGGGCTTTCACAAGGAAAACCCTTGTTTATAGTTCTTTCAAGGATTAGGGGGAAATGGGTCAGAACAATGTTAATCCGGGGGAAAAACCCCCCTGTCCCAAAAATTTGAACGTCCCTAAGGATAAAGGTCTGGCGTCAACAATGAGTATTCCGCCCCCAGGATGTTTTCACTGTTCATGTTTTATTCCCATTTTGCTGCTTTTTTGGTGGCGTAGACCTGTCATGTTGATCTGTCCTGATTTTGGGGCCCCTGCCCCCTTTTTTTCGTAAAGCATGCTTGCGGATATGTAAAATAGATATTTCGTTTGTTTTTTCTTTATTTTTTTTTTGGGGGGGGGGGGGGGGGGGGGGTAATTAGTATACATGTGTAAATGTCAGATTGGTTTTTTTGTTCTGTTTTACTTTAACTCTTGGGGTTTTTTTTTTCTTTTTTTCCTGCCCCCCCCTCCCCTTCTTAAAAATTTTTTTTTTTTTTCTACAAGTAAAATGTTTTAAAAAATTTTTTGCTTGCTTGTTTGCAATTCTTTTTTTTTGTAGGCTGTGGTATGTTTATTTTCGGTTTTTCAGATAGAAGGTCGTTTTTAATTTTTTTATTTTGGTTTTTCAGTTATACAATGTCCAGAAAGTTCTTATTTTTCCCGGGAAAAATTTGGGGAGTAAGTAAAAAAGATAGCCCCACTGTCTACTTTGTTTTCTGCATGCTTACATAAAGAACATTGAAACTTTTTTATCTCTTGCTTTATCTCTTTTTGTGTTGGTGGTGTGTTAAAGAAATTGTGGATAATTTCTTGTGGCCCCTTGTAAAAAAAAATGTGTGGAATAATCTAAGAGTAAAATGTGTGCAAGTTGTTTATAATCTTTAATAGTTGTACATTTTGGTTTCATTTTTCAGTGAAAAGTAATTGGAGTATTGATTTTTTTTAAATATTCCCCTTTTTGTTTAAAAAGGGTGGGGGAGAGGTGAGGGTAGCAATATTGTTTGTACATTTGTAATGGTTCCTTAGGTGTAAGGTATTGTTTGTAAAATTTTAAGAGTTCCCTTTGGTGTAAGGTATTGTTTGACTTTTATGATTTTTTGAAAATTTGTTTGTTTTCAGTATTTTCCTTGGGGTGTGGATTTTTTAATTGTAAAGGGGCCTTAGGTGTAATATTTTTGGACCTTTTGGCCTTGGGGTTTTAAGGGATTGTTTTTTAACTTTAAGATTCCTTTTTGAAATATTTTTTTAATTGTAAGATTCCGGGGAATATTGGATTGCACAAAAAATTTCAAATTTTTAAAACAACGGGGTTTTACAAGAAACGGATTGGATTTTTTTTCCTTTTTTTCCCCGGGTTTTGGGCCCGGCCCCGGAAAAACTTGAAGGTTGGGAAATTTATTGGACACCCTTGGGGGGTTTTTCCAGGTGGGGTGTTGGTGGGTTTGGTAATTTTGTGTGGTGTGATGGGGTGTGTGTGTGTGTGTTTTTGTGTGTGTGGTGTGTGTGTGTGTGTGTGTACATGCTTGTTGTTAACACGATGCATGGATTCTAATGGGCTTAAAAAGAAGGGGTTCTACTCCCCCAAAAAGATTTTTGAGTCTTTTTTAAAAGAAAGGTGTTGTATTTCTTTAAAAAAAAAAAAAAAAAAAAGAAGTGATTTTTTTTTTTTTTTTTTTTTGTCCCCAAACCCCGCCCACCTCGAGGCAGTTTCACTCACGCGTCATTCCCACACCCCCCTCCACAGCCCAACCGGCACCCGGGAAAACAGGGAGCGTCAAAGTCAAGGTTTTAAGAGGAACCCCCGGGGAACCTGCACTGCTGCCCAGTCACTTCGGTGGGGTTAGTGGGCCGTGTTTGATCTAACATACCCGGACACCCCTACTAAGCCCCCCCTGCGACAATAATTGTTAGTCGCAGGCGGGGTGAGTGGCTCTCCCCCCGGAGGGCACCCCTCGTTTTTCCTTCCAAAGCAGCCCCATGACTCGCCGATACCCGGGGACCCCACGGAAAACCAAGGCTACGACGTGGAGAGGGAAACGAAACTGAGGTCCAAAAGAGAGCAGGTCATGAAGGGCCCGAACTGAGAATTTTTTTTTTGTGATCATGGAATGAGGGGTGTTAAAATGATGTACGGATTTCCATTTCGGTCTGGACTCATGGGCAGGGCTTACTTAGCTTCCTTTCATGATATATCCCCTCAAACCAGGCCCCAGAGATACAGCACCCGCAGGTTGGTAGGAAAATTTTAGCAAAACTCTCGAAAGCATCCCTTAAGTGGATGAAACTCGCGTGTGGTCCCCGTTTTTCCCAACTGAGTCCCAGCAAATCAACTCTGGGTAGGAGCCGGTCGGGGGGAAAAAAACCACATGACTCGTGGGGTTCGAACCCCCGGCCCCCCGCCCGGGGTCCGCGACGCTAACCACTTCGCCATGGCGGCTGGTAGAAGAAGTGATATTTGAATATGTAGTGTGTGTTGGTAAGAGCAGAAAGCGTTTCGCTTCCCACAAGTAACGTATAAACAGGCGAATGACTTTCCACCTGGCATGGAAAGTTATTGAAGGTAAAGAAGTCTTTGACATGTACTTTAGAACAACTCTACAACAAGTTTGAAAGTTGTGAAAATTCTGTGTTTGAAGCAGGGATTTTTTTTTTTAACAAGGAGATAAACTGACTGGCATATATATAATGCAAGATTGTGTTGTGTCTAGGTTGTCGTGTATAAAAAAAAAAGTATTGTTGTCCTGTTGTTGATAGCGTAACGCTTCAGAACATAAAAAAGAACTGTGTGGGTGCCAGGTGCGAGGGAAAGATGAAGTGGGCGCCAAGATGGACTTCATGGAACTGGAGCGACAGCGAGGCATCACCATCCAGTCTGCGGCCACCTACATCATGTGGAAAGACAACAACATCAACATCATCGACACACCAGGTGACATTGGCTTTCTCATTTTTGTCCACTTACTTTTAGTTAACTGTTTTTTTTTTCTGGTTGTTTTGTTTGTTGGAAATTGTCAAAGTTTGTATACTGCATAGGTTTAACTGCAGTTTCCTCACAAGGACATCAGATTTTCTCAATTGTTCCTCTCAAAATGTCTGATGTGAAGTGAGCAAGGGATATCACTCTGGCACATATCCATAATTGAGGTGAAATTACCTCCCTGCTCTCCTATTTTTGTTGTTGTTGAATCTTCATGTTTGGCATTGTTCCATGCCAAGTGGAGGTAAGTCATTTGTTTGGACTGGCAAGTATATAACAAAACTACTTTTTGTAGTAAAATTACATTTTCTCAGTGAGCCTGCACTCTGCTGGGTTCTCTAAAACAAACTAAGATGAGGTCGTGTGTGTGTGAGTGACTGTGTGTGTGTGAGTGACTGTGTGTGTGGGGATGGGTGGGTGGGGTGGGGTTGTGGGGAGTAGGTGGGTTGAGGTGGGGAGGGAGGAGATGGGGAAGTTGAAGGTGTGAAAGGGTAAGTACATGAAGGAACTGTGGTCATCGATTTGTAAGTCTTCCTTTTCATTGACACAGTTAAAAACTGGTGTCCCAACAGACAAGTGAAGAAGGCATTTTCATTGGTCCGCCAGAAGTTTAAGTTGTTCCAGACAATCAGATGGGTAGGTATTTCAAGCCCTGCATATAGAAGTAAGATTTTACAGTCGCGTCGCTTTCAGAAGTGTCCCTTTCCAGAGTCTAAATAATTCATTTAACACTGATATCCCGTTTCACGGATCAGATTTTATTGTGATGTCCCTTTCAGAATTTAACAGGAAGGGAAAATTTGATAGTAATGTCTGCTGGCTTTTTTGGTTTGTTTTGTTTTTCGTTTTTCATTCGGTATCGCTTGTTTCCCATACTTTGTTGTGAATATGTTCAGCTGATTTCCAATCCATTCCATGGTCAAAGAAAAGGGTGTGGATTTTTATTTTTGTTTTTGTTTTAGAAATACGGTACATTGGTGGATGAAAAGTGTTCTTCCTTGTGGACAGGCCATGTGGATTTCACGGTGGAAGTGGAGCGCGCCCTGCGTGTTCTGGACGGGGCGGTGCTGGTGCTGTGTGCGGTGGGGGGCGTGCAGAGCCAGACGTACACCGTCAACCGCCAGATGAAGCGCTACAGTGTGCCCTGTCTGGCCTTCATCAACAAGCTGGACAGGATGGGCGCCAATCCTTACCGCGTGCTGGATCAGCTCAAGTGAGGGGCTGCATGGCTGCTGTCCACTGCTTTTGTTTTGTGTGTGTGTGTGTGCGTGTGCGTGTGTGTGTGTGTGTGTGTGTGTGTGTGTGTGTTTGTCTGTGTGTGTGTATATATGTTTGTGTGTGTGTGTGTGTTTGCATACATGTGTATATGTGTATGCGTGTGGTCATTGTTACTAACAATTACACACATCAGTGCAAGACTGTTGTTTTGATTAGTATTTGACAAAGAAAATAGAATTGAAATAGAAACGGTCTGCCTAGGCTTAAAGCTGTGTCAGGCCAATTGACATGGGCTAGAACACCAAGGCTACATCAAAATGTTGTTATGCTCTGCATAGTTATGCGGGGATTGTCTTCAGTTGTGACAAGCTCCTAGCATAACATTATCAGTCTCCAAAATCCCCGAAGTCGGAGTGTGGCTGCCCACGTGCGGGGTAATCAAAAACGGTCACACACGTAATGTTCTCATCCCCAGCTGATGCATTTGTACCATAGTGTTCAAGTGCTTCGGCTGTTTGGATGATCCCTGGAGTCGTTTAGCCAGGGTACGACAACAACAACAACAACAACAGAAACGGTTAAAAAAAAACTTGGAAAGAAGAAGAATAAGGGAAAGATATACGTCAATTTGCCATTGATCCCGTTGTTCTCATCTGAGCACAGTATGCTGTATATAGCCCAAATACATTTAACTCTTTCATTCCTACTTTTCTATGAACCATTACTTCCTCTTGTTCCTAGATTCTTATAATAGGAGTATTCCCTTCATTCCTGGATTTAGAGAGAAAAAAAAGAAGTGTAAAGTGGGAATTGTTACGTATGCAGTAGCAAACTGGCCAGAACAGAGCGGCGACCACTTTCCCACGCTCTAGGGGCCGTCTGGCATCCATTCCATTCATAAACACTGCCGCGCGAGCCGCCCGGTCATGACATGTACCGATGACGCGACTCGCGCAAAGTTCAAAGTGCTTACTGCAAGAACCGATTTTCCGGGCTGCAGGAAGGAAAGGAGGGATTTTGTGCTGCCCGGTTTTCTGGGCTGCAGGAAGGAAGGATAGGATTTCTGCAAACCGGAAAACTGGGTTGTAGGGATGAAAGAGTTAACCATGAAAATGGACAAGCCAAAATTCTGGTTAACATGCATGGATTGATAGGTTTCCAACAGCATTATTAAGCAAACCTGAAATGTGGTCAATGAAAACTTGATTAATGCGAATATGCAGTGTCTGTACCTTCAGTT
>CM031623.1:34490141-34652641 GCA_018398815.1 Conus ventricosus
AACAACTGTACAGTAAATATAACTTGATGATGTTGCACCAGTCTCGAAGCGTCCAAACACAAAGCGTGTTCGCTGAGGAAAGATCGCGCGTCTGGTACAGTGCGGTGGCTGACTCGTTACGGGCCTAGCTGGGGTCAAAAGGGAAAGCGTTGAATGAACTAAATGCTGTGGCTGTGAGTGGGTTGGCGCGGCCGTGAAGGGTAGGTGTGTATATGTGCGCTGAAGGGTAGGTGTGTATGTATGTGCACTGAAGGGTAGGTGTGTGTGTGTTTATGCACTGCGGAGAAAGGGTGTGGAGCTAAAGGGTAGGTGTGTGTATGTGCACTGAAGGGTAGGTGTGTGTATGTGTACTGAAGGGTAGGTGTGTGTATATGCACTGAAGGGTAGGTGTGTATATGTGCGCTGAAGGGTAGGTGTGTATGTAGGTAGGTGTGTGTATGTGGACTGAAGGGTAGGTGTGTGTGTATGTGCACTGAAGGGTAGGTGTGTGTGTATGTGCACTGAAGGGTAGGTGTGTGTGTATGTGCACTTAAGGGTAGGTGGGTGTGTGTATGTGCGCTGAGGAGAAAGGGTGTGGAGCTGAAGAGTAGGTGTGTGTATGTGCACTGAAGGGTAGGTGTGTATAGTGCACTGGGAGAAGGGTGGACTGAAGTAGTGTGATATGGAGAAAGGGTGTGGAACTGAAGGGTCGGGGTGGGCGAGCAAAGCATGTGCGCCTGAGGAGGTGGGGACTTCAGATATAAAACTGAAAAGTGGAGCAGAGTTAGAAAACGTTTGAAATAGCATTGGATACATCACTCTTTTTACAGGTTTTTAAACAAATTTATTACTTTTATAGTTATTGTTTTTGTTTTTCTTTTTGCTTCCTTTCAGCTCTGAAACTACTTTCTGAATGGTCTTTCTTTCTGCGTACGCAGGCTGCTACTCCTGTGGACACTGCCTGTATAGACAGGCAGTGGAGTTTTGTGTATATGACCGTTTTTTAATCCCACCATTAAGGCAGCCATGCTCCATCTTCGGGGAAGGTGCATGCCATGTGTAATGTGTCATCCATACCAATGGCCAAACTGGCCTTCTCTTCCGAAAGTTGGTGATGGGATTTTATGTGTGTGCAAGATGTGCGTGCGTTCACACATGGAACCTCGGTTTATAGTCTCATTTGAAGGACTGTGCGGGGAATGGAGTCAGAACCAATGTTAACTCCAAGGGAAAAATCCCCCTGTACCGAAATTTGAACCCGCAACCCCAGGATCACGAGTCTGACGCTCTACCAACTGAGCTATTCCGGCCCTCCTCTGAATGGTCTGAAATGCACCTCCATCCAACAATAGTCCCCATGAATTTTAATGATATTAATGACCAGCGACAGAACCTCATCAAGGGCATAGAGATGGAGAGGAAATGAACACCAAGGTCGGGGGCCGGAATAGCTCAGGTGGTAGAGCACCGGACTCGTGATCCTGGGGTTGCGGTTTCGAATTTTGAAACTCCACTGCCTGTCTATACAGGCAGTGTCCGCAGGAGTATCAGCCCTTTGTACATAGAAAGAAAGAAAGAAACACCGAGGTCACTTTTGAGAACAGGGTATGAAGTGTTACAGAATTTGAGACTTTTTTTTAATGTTGATCAGTGAGGATGAGACTGATAAATATAAAGCTACGGATTTCCATTCTGGTCTGAAAGCGCAAGATAAGGCTGTGCTCTTTACTTTTATAACAAGTATTCCCGCATTGGCCAGGCTTGAGAGAGGCAGCGCTGGTCAGGAAACTTGAGCAACCATCTTAGCAACGCATCCATTAGGTGGATGAAACTCAACTTTGTGGTCCCAGTATTCCCAATCAGGCCCTTAGTAACCTCCTGCAATTGTCTCTGTTCCCCCCAACCCCTCTCCTAACTTCCCCTCCGTCTTCCTCTTTTTTTTTTTTTTATTGTACCCACTTATCTCCCTCCTCTGTCCCCTACTACACCATTCTACCACCCCGTCAAATTGTTAACGTGTAGAAAATCAGGGGAGAGAGAGATGACCTTTCTCACTAGTCAGATCACAGTTATTTCCCTTGAACCAGCTTTCAGTTCGGACAGCCCTTTGCCTTGCAGTATTGAATGAGACTGTCGAGTGAAAGGTACTTTGCTCTTGATCTGCCCAGTATGCCAGTGAGAGTCCCCATACCAGACTTGGAGAAAATCGGATGAAAAATGTGCATTTGTAGAAATAAGAACACAGACAGACATGCTAATGAGAGTCCCCATATCAAATTTGGAGAATATCGGGTGAAAAATGTGGATTTGTAGAAATAACAACATCAGACAGAGAAGAGTGTGTTTTGTATATGGATTCTTTTCTAATCGTTTATTATGGATCATCCCTAAAGTCTGAAGTACCTCTTGGCCTGCAGAGATTAGTACTGTTGTTGTTGTTGTCGTTGTACCCTGGCTAAAAGACTCCAGGGATCATCCGAACAGCCGAAGCATTTGAACACTATGGCACAAATGCATCAGCTGGGGATGAGAACATTACGTGTGTGACCGTTTTTGATTACCCCGCCACATGGGCAGCCACACTCCGACTTCGGGGGATTTGGGAGACTGATGGTGTTATGCTAGGAGCTTGTCACGACTGAAGACAATCCCCACATAACTATGCGAGCATAACAACATTTTGATGTAGCCTTGGTGTTCTGGCCTATGTCAATTGGTCTGACACAGCCTTAAGCCAAGGCGAGATTAGTACTCTTAAGACCATGCTTGTTCTCTGCTTGGTGAGTTTACTTTTACGTTTGTGGAGAATTTCATGCAGTTTATGCAGAGTAGAACCAATTTGCGTTTTGATTGAAAGCTGTGTGTGTTTTCAGATTCACAGTGGTAGAAGAGGAGATACCGGCAAACATGAGAGCAGAAGCTAAAGAGAAGCGAGAAATTTTGATTGGTAAGCTTTTTTTTTTCCTCACAGGCTGTACTCTAACCTAGTAGGGGTACCAGTGATAAAGCAGAAGGAACTGAATTGGCCAAATTTATTTTCCTCCCTCACCTTCTGGAGGAGTTAACTCCCTTTGTGAAATCCATGAAGGTGACACATCTTTAGGTCTGCTTTTTCAAGCTATGTGATATTTCTCTGTGGCTTTTCTGACAAGTCTTAAAGAAATAAAATGAAAGTGTTGTACAAGATTTAAAACACTTGAGTCTTAACCCGTTCACTGCCTTAAAATGTTACAGACAAAGGCTTTCCCGTGCCAGGGAAACCTAATGATGGGGGGGGGGGGGGGGGGGGGGGGGGGGGGGGGGGGGGGGGGGGTAATAATTAACAAAAAATTCTAGCTCAGAAACTACAAAAGATATAAAAATGAAATATGTATGATTTTTGAAGGAAGTTGAATGAAGATTTTGAATCTGGGCTTCTTTTGTTTTAATTTTGATAATAAAAAAATATTTAGGCATTTAGATTTGGATAGATTTTTTTGCCCGATCAAAAACATATGTATTTACAACTACAGCTTCACATCCAAAAAAGAACACAAAGCAAAAAGGTTGAAAATAAAGTTTGTATTGTCACACTACACCTGTAAATGAAAGTAAAACAGTTTAGAAGTCTATCAAGACGCTCACACTCTATGCAGACAGGTCAGTCCACGACCACGCCCCCCTCCCCCACCAAGCCCCCTTGCTGGACTTCAACTGTCTCTTTCACCCCTCCTCTTCCCCTACCTTTCCCTCTGCCCGTGTCACGCCGCAAGCAGGCCGCGCTCCCCTCTTGCGCTGACTATCACATCACTGGCCACAAGCACGCAGTGCAGAGTACACACTAGGCTAGCTCGATCGACGCTGGCAAGTCGTCACCTGAACACACACTGAGGTCACACAGCCCGACTCAGTAACTGACGAATATGGTCGGCAATTCCATCACTATCATCATCTCACCTTCATGCTTGAATAAGTCATTGAATAAAAGATTATTGTCCTTGTCAAAAATGATTAGCAGAGCCTGCTCAGCTGTGTAAATATGTTGATTTGGTCGCTACGCTTGTCGAAGGTTTCGCCGCCATCTTTGCAAGCGAGACAAAGTGCTGGCTGGTCATCCAGTCAGTGATGAGAATAAATGGGCTTTCCCCTCACGTGTGGTCATTTGCATATCATTTTAATACCACAGACATATAAGGCTTACTACGCACGCTCTATTTAAGCCCGTTAATAGAAATAGTAACAAATGAAAATTCAGGAAAAATGTATGATGTCAGTGGACGGCCCATGCGCACTGGGAAAGCATTTTTACTTCGGCGTCAGCTGACGGCTTAAAGGCACTCTTCGGGTTAAGTTTTTTTTATAGCAATGTTACAGTGCAAGGAATGTGTGTGTGTGTGTGTGTGTGTGTGTGTGTGTGTGTGTGTGTCTGCTCCTATGATGTCAGTGTTTGTTGTTACAGCTGTTTCACAATATCTTCATAGAAAGGGAAAAAAAAGTTTTTACTTGTGCATATGTACACACAAAAGTACACACACACACACACACAACACACACCACACACACACACACACACACACACACACACACACTGTCTCTTAAAACACCTTTTGTTTAACTCGGTCTCTCATACAGATAACATTTTCGAGCAAGGCTGGATAAATTTTTTTACATCACATTTAATGAAACTCAACCTTTTGATGTAAACAAGAAAAAAAAGAGGTAAATATTAAACTGTTCCAGAGGCCATCGCCAATGCGGATGAACACATGGGGGACATCTTTTTGGAAGAACGACTACCAACCGTCGAAGAAATACAGGTAGATTTACTGGTCGATATGCCTTTGTTTCTTTTGGAGGGATACGTCACATGGATCTCTTACTCTTTCTCACTCCCTCATCACTTTGTCATATACTGAACATTAAAAACGCACCGTTTTGATTTGCCGATTTCTCATTTGGAAAAAATGTGTATTTGGATTTGGTATATTAACACAATTTTTAAGGGACACAGATTCACACTGCCTCGGTTTCTCTGCGCTTGCCGACGTTCGTGTGACGCCCACGTGCAACTCGCCCAAAACACTTTTCTTGCCACTGGGGCCGAGACTGAACGTAGCACATCTGTTTCTTTGTCTCAAATGGTGAGTTTGAAGTCATGCCGACTGGAAAACGGTATCAGTTGTCATTCGACCAGGCGAAGTGGTCCGAAAACAATGCCGCGACTGTCTATGCAAGAACGCGAGCATTGGAATGTTAATGGTCGGCATGTCATCGAGAGAGACAGCCAGACAACTGAACTGCAGTCACTCTACAATTGTAAGGCTATCACAACGTTTGGCAGCAACTGGTTCCACCACTGATCGGCGCCGAACGGGCCAACCTCGTGTTACCACACCAGCGCAAAAATCGATACATTCGACAGCTTCATCTTCGTAATCGATTCCTTACAGCAGCAGAAACATGTCGCCAGGTGGTTGGTCGACGGGGTCCAGTGTCTGGACAAACCGTTCGACGTCGATTGCAAGAATCAGGGCTCAATGCAAGACGCCCTCATGTTGGCCCAGTCCTCACCCGTAGACACCGTCAGCAACGCCTGCAGTGGGCCAGCCAGCATCTGCCATGGACACGACGTCAGTGGAGAGCTGTGCTGTTCTCTGACGAAAGTCGCTTCGCGTTATCTCATGCTGACGGGAGAATGAGAGTCTGGAGGCGTGTCGGGGAACGCTGCGCCAACTGCTGCGTGTTTGAAGCCAATAGATGGGGAGGGGGCAGTCTGATGGTTTGGGGGGCATTCAGTCATGACTACCGGACACCTCTGTACTTTTTTGACAACCATGTGAATGCCAACACGTACCAGCAGGTGCTGCAGAACCACGTCGTCCCACTGTTTGGCCAGCACCGGAGCTGCAGTTCTTCCAGCATGATAATGCACGACCCCACACCGCAAGAGCCACCGCTGCGTTTCTCCAGGCGAACAACATTGCCGTGTTGCCCTGGCCATCTCTGTCCCCTGACATGGCTCCCATTGAACACGTCTGGGATGAGCTGGGGCGTCTTGTGGCCGTGGAAGACGTCCACAGACTCTCGATCATTTGAGGCGCGCACTGACCGAGGAGTGGGATGGACTGCCACAGGCGTTCTTGCACAACCTTGTCTACTCCATGAGGAGGCGCTGCCAAGCGTGCATCGGGGCAAATGGCGGACACACTCGGTATTAGAGCTTGCGGACGGACATGCTCGTCGTGGTGTACTTTTTGACAGGGACCCTAGTGAAGTCACCAGCTAATTTCAGATGAATTCGGCCATTCTTGTCAAGAACAGACATTTTGTTTAATTGAAAAAATGGATGCGTAATCAAATATGCTTACTTTCATTAAATAATTCTGTACTACCAACGTTGTCTGGGTCTTTTGGCAAGCGGTGCGTTTTTAATGTTGTTCAGTATAGTTTCAAGTGAGATGTGGAGGAGGTGAAAATCAACAAACAACAATGAATAGTGTTTTCATTGTGGTTGTCTCGTCAGTTCAAACAATTTATTTGATGTGTAACAATTAAATTTTTCAACATTTTTTATGTGGTATTATTTCAACATTTTTTATGTGGTAAAGCGTGGCTTTTCGAAACATGACTGGCATGCTTACATTTGTATACTTTCGTAAACTCATAATCAGCTCCAGTTTGGAATCAGCTCCCGTTTGATTAAGATTCCATGGCTGTATGCGATCTAGTCCATATATTGCACACTCTTCTGATATAACATGAGACAGCAATTCACAAGACTTTACCGCTAAATTGATAAACAGTGAATAGATAAATTAACAAAGGAAGAGGTTTCATGGGTAGGCCTTAGCTTATGCCAAGCCTAAACTTTATTAGACATGTTTCTGCTGCTGTAAGGAATCACTATTGTTATTGTTATTTTGATACATTTGAGATGAAAGAGTCCTTGAATGCAATCTGTTTGCTAAATGAAGAGCTAGAGAGAGTGTTATTTTGATACATTTGAGATGAAAGAGTCCTTGAAATGCAATCTGTTTGCTAAATGAAGAGCTAGTGAGAGTGTTATTTTGATACATTTGAGATGAAAGAGTCCTTGAAATGCAATCTGTTTGCTAAATGAAGAGCTAGAGAGAGAAAGAGAGAGATTATTCACTGCAAATTTGATCATGTTTGTCATGTTTGTTTTCTCATTGTTAATTCATATGGTAAAGGGCAGAAAAATTGTTTTGAGTATTGTATTTTTGTTGGTGGGTGGTGATGTTTGTGTGTATGTTTGGCTGTCCAGCTCTTTGTAGCAAGACCAACAGTCATTTATGTGTCTTTTGGAAGGGGGGGGTGGGGGGGGGGGGGGGGGGGCGTCAGAGCTTCCTTGTCCAGCTGAAGTTGCTACAATGTCTTTCTTGTTGTTGTTTTTTTTTTGTTAGTCTCTAGCTTATCATTTTTTATTACTCCTCCCCCCCCCCCCCCCCCACCCACCCTTTTTTTGTGTCCATGTGTTCCGCATTGTTGCACAGTGTCAACTCATCACATTTAACCTCTGGTGTATATCTAATGGTGCTTTAGTATACCTTGTACAGCTGATGGCATTCATCTTTCTCTCTCTCTCTTGTTTAATAGATGTATGCATTTCAGGTGATTCCACCCCCCACCCCCCCCCCAACCCTACCCCACTTCTTTTTTTTCCTCTGGCCTTTTTTTGAGAGATGGACAAATGAACATTGTGCTATCCCTATGCGGCCTACCCACCACCCCCACAATCTCCCCCTCCCTTGCCCCTACCCCCACCTTCTTCCCCTCCACTGCCTGGTAGTCTTTCGCTTCCTGCTGGTCTCTCTCTCTCTCTCCTTAATGTTATTTCTGTTGTTTCGTTTTATTAAAATTGGGGTTTTTGTTGTTGGTTTTTTGCTTGTACAGGCAGCTGTCCGCCGGACTTGCATAGCCCGCACTTTCACCCCAGTGCTGATGGGAACGGCTCTCAAAAACAAAGGGGTGCAGCCGCTGCTGGACGCTGTTCTGGACTACCTCCCCAACCCCATGGAGGTGCAGAATGGTGCATCGATAACAGCAAAGGGTGAGTCCGACCACAACCGGACCATGAGGGTGGTGCCGATGAAGATCATGTCTTGCTTGGAAGGGAATTTTGAATCTTCAGTGTCTGTTCAGCTTGCCTTTAGAAAAAATTAAGACATCCAGCCTACGTGGAGGTGGTTTGAAGGTTGGGTAAATGGGAAGGGAGGAGGGGGGGGGGGGTATCCTGTATAGGGCAGGGTTGGTATTCAGGAGAGACCATGCTGTATCCTTTGTCTACCTTTCCACTTCTGCCGTTATGAGGTGTAGTGGTAATGACGATGATTGTTTGAATTTCTTTTCTTTCTTTTTCTTTGTCTTTTCATGAAGATTTCAGCCTGGTCTTATGTCGTACAAGAAGCATAAAAGCATAAAATGTACAGTGATAAACAAGCATGCTGCTTGTGTGAGATCCTGGCGAGAAATCCCTCCTGCATCCCTTCAGTGATTGTATCATCTCATTGTACTTGTGTGAGATCCTGGCGAGAAATCCCTCCTGCATCCCTTCAGTGATTGTGTCATCTCATTCTACTTGTGTGAGATCCTGGCGAGAAATCCCTCCTGCATCCCTTCAGTGATTGTGTCATCTCATTCTACTTGTGTGAGATCCTGGCGAGAAATCCCTCCTGCATCCCTTCAGTGATTGTGTCATCTCATTCTACTTGTGTGAGATCCTGGTGAGAAATCCCTACTGCATCCCTTCAGTGATTGTGTCATCTCATTCTACTTGTGTGAGATCCTGGTGAGAAATCCCTACTGCATCCCTTCAGTGATTGTGTCATCTCATTCTACTTGTGTGAGATCCTGGCGAGAAATCCCTCCTGCATCCTTCAGTGATTGTGTCATCTCATTCTACTTGTGTGAGATCCTGGTGAGAAATCCCTACTGCATCCCTTCAGTGATTGTGTCATCTCATTCTACTTGTGTGAGATCCTGGTGAGAAATCCCTACTGCATCCCTTCAGTGATTGTGTCATCTCATTCTACTTGTGTGAGATCCTGGTGAGAAATCCCTACTGCATCCCTTCAGTGATTGTGTCATCTCATTCTACTTGTGTGAGATCCTGGTGAGAAATCCCTCCTGCATCCCTTCAGTGATTGTGTCATCTCATTCTACTTGTGTGAGATCCTGGTGAGAAATCCCTTCTGCATCCCTTCAGTGATTGTGTCATCTCATTCTACTTGTGTGAGATCCTGGTGAGAAATCCCTACTGCATCCCTTCAGTGATTGTGTCATCTCATTCTACTTGTGTGAGATCCTGGTGAGAAATCCCTACTGCATC
The DNA here is from genome assembly GCA_018398815.1 of Conus ventricosus. Taxonomy (NCBI): domain Eukaryota; kingdom Metazoa; phylum Mollusca; class Gastropoda; order Neogastropoda; family Conidae; genus Conus; species Conus ventricosus. The sequence continues at coordinate 34,499,449 of CM031623.1, forward strand.
CCTTCAGTGATTGTGTCATCTCATTCTACTTGTGTGAGATCCTGGTGAGAAATCCCTACTGCATCCCTTCAGTGATTGTGTCATCTCATTCGCTTTGCAGCCCCCCACTTCATCCCTTCAACAAATGTCTGCACATTCTCTGCAAAGACCCCAGCAATGTCTGCACATTCTCTGCAAAGACCCCTGCAGTGTCTGCACATTCTCTGCAAAGACCCCTGCAATGTCTGCACATTCTCTGCAAAGACCCCTGCAATGTCTGCACATTCTCTGCAAAGACCCCAGCAATGTCTGCACATTCTCTGCAAAGACCCCTGCAGTGTCTGCACATTCTCTGCAAAGACCCCTGCAATGTCTGCACATTCTCTGCAAAGACCCCTGCAATGTCTGCACATTCTCTGCAAAGACCCTGCAATGTCTGCACATTCTCTGCAAAGACCCCAGCAATGTCTGCACATTCTCTGCAAAGACCCCAGCAATGTCTGCACATTCTCTGCAAAGACCCTAGCAATGTCTGCACATTCTCTGCAAAGACCCCTGCAGTGTCTGCACATTCTCTGCAAAGACCGCAGCAATGTCTGCACATTCTCTGCAAAGACCCCTGCAATGTCTGCACATTCTCTGCAAAGACCCCAGCAATGTCTGCACATTCTCTGCAAAGACCCCAGCAATGTCTGCACATTCTCTGCAAAGACCCCTGCAATGTCTGCACATTCTCTGCAAAGACCCCTGCAATGTCTGCACATTCTCTGCAAAGACCCCAGCAATGTCTGCACATTCTCTGCAAAGACCCCAGCAATGTCTGCACATTCTCTGCAAAGACCCCAGCAATGTCTGCACATTCTCTGCAAAGACCCCAGCAATGTCTGCACATTCTCTGCAAAGACCCCTGCAGTGTCTGCACATTCTCTGCAAAGACCGCAGCAATGTCTGCACATTCTCTGCAAAGACCCCTGCAATGTCTGCACATTCTCTGCAGAGACCCCAGCAATGTCGGCACATTCTCTGCAGAGACCTCTGCAATGTCCTTTGAACAACAGTCCCCGCTTTTCCCTCAGAGTCTGCGGCTATACCTCTGCAACTAAGGTCCCCACATTCTCCTCACATACCCCATTGAATCCCATCATCAACAGCCTCCCCTCATTCTCCTCAGTAGATCCCCATTATAGCGGATCCCAGTGAACACTAGTCTGAATAACACTTCTGTTGGACTTCAGTTGAACTGTGTGTCGGAACACTTCCTTATATGACTTGTCATCATGGATACAGGTGTATTGAAAAATGGGGCAGTGGACTTTCAACTATTACCATCTTGCTGTGTCAGCTTTATCGCATTCACACATGATTTGTTCCACACTGACACACCTCAGGAGACATCATTTGGTCAGCACAATGACTTGTTAACACAATGACTGCTTAACACAATCAAATTTTTCTACTCACCTGAAATTCGTGAAGCAGAAGCTGTCACATATCTCTCCAGACCCAGCAACAGCCCTTCCATGACTTGCCCATACTTATACAGGGGGATTTCATTTTTTAATGGTGAAACAGGGAAATTTCCACTGGCTATAAAAGTCAAAGACACCATGATCAAATGTTGGGCTAGCCTATGAATTTAAGAAAGAGACAAATTTTCATGTCAAATATAACAGAGTGATGTGCTGACTTTTTGACAAATTGGCCGTAACATCATGGTGGCTGAGTGGCCATGAAGCAGTTTGAACAGAGACTGGTTATGAATATGCTTGGGATTCACAGAGTTTCATCAGTTTCACTTGTGTGTGCAAGAATGTAGAAAACAGGCTGAAGGATCCGTTCATCCAAAGTTGGCAAGAGCCTCTCGAAAAAAAAAAAGTGATAAAAGCTGTCTTGATGATACACGTGAGCATTGTCCTAAATTTTCAGCAGTGCGATTCGCGTGATTGTCCATGTTATTTCATGCCTTTGTGTTTATCTGATTCATGGTGATAGCTGTTTGCCTGTTGTTACTATCTTCCATACATACCCCAGAAGGGATGAAAGAGTGAAAGTTGATATCTGTCGTATTTGTTGCCTTTTGTGTTGTACTGTTGCATACTGTCTCTTCAGCTGATCTTTGTTGACTCTGCTTCCACCGCTGGATGCTTGTGTGACGAGAGATCGGCTTCACTTCGACGTCTATCAGCTTTGTGGAGTGCACAGAGAATCTTGTGCTGGTAGAATAGCTTTGACATCTATCATGACTTTGTGGATGGTGCTAGAGAAATCCTTTTGTGTGTAGAAAAAGCTTTGACATCATCATGACTTTGTGGATGGTGCACAGAGAAATCCTTGTTGTGTGTAGAAATAGCTTTGACATCTATCATGACTTTGTGAGTGGTGCACAGAGAAATCCTTGTTGTGTAGAAATAGCTTTGACATCATCATGACTTTGTGAGGGTGCACAGAGAAATCCTTGTGTGTAGAAATAGCTTTGACATCAATCATGACTTTGTGAGTGGTGCACAGAGAAATCCTTGTTGTGTGTAGAAATAGACGTTTCATACAGGTGATAAATGATTGAAAATTAAATACTTTTTGTTTGGTGGTGTGTTTTTTTTTTGGTTTATTTTTTAAACCACAATGTTTCATTTCCTATCACCAAATATTTGTGTCTTTTTGGTTGTTTCAGAGGGGACGGAGAAAAGTTTTTGTTGAACGGAGCTAGAAATCATAACAATCCTTTTGTCGGCCTTGCTTTCAAACTGGAGGTATTGAATTGTTTCAGTGTGTGTTTATCATATCTTAACTTGTGACCTTTTTCTTTTCTTTTTTTTTTGAAATGGAATGCTTTGAATGTGTGAGTGTCAGAATGGAAAGTGTATTTTCAGATGGTACACTTAATAAGCAACATTTTCTCTTTTTCCCCTTCAGTCAAGCCATCAAATAAATTATGAAAGGAAATAAAGGAATAATCTGAAACAGTAATGCTCTTTACAGTCTGAGAAATGGCAAAAGGAATGTGTAGATGTGCATTTCCTTTCTCTCATTCCACTTCTCCCACACACCCTTGTGTATGCTCCCACTCACAAGTACATGCATTCATGTACACAAAGATGTATGGCTTAATGCAAAAGCACAGAACATGGAAAAAAAGAAAGAACAATTTGGAAGGAGCCTGATTGATTGTAGCTTAACTGTGCATTTTCTGCAGCATTTGCAAGATATGTAATTGAATATTTCTGAAACTGATTTCTGTTATGTGTGTTGCATATGCATTTTAGCATATTTATGTGCTTTTAAATTGTGTGTGTGACTGAGCACTCGTATTAGGATCACTGTTGTGAGAAAGGTCAAGTTAGGCAAACTAAGGCACATATTTTTAGGTTGATAACAATGAGTGTCATTCCTGTTGCTATTCATTTTGTGTGTGTGTGTATGTGTGTGCAAGTGTGCATGTGTGTGTGTGTGTGTGTGCGTGTGTATATGTGTGTGTGCGTGTGTTTGAGTGTGCATGTGTGTGTGTGTGTGTGTGTGTGTGAGTGTGTGTGTGCGTGTGTGTGTGTGTGTGTGTGTGTGTGTGTGTGTGTGTGTGTGTGTGTGTGTGACACAGGCAGGTCGTTTCGGGCAGTTGACATATGTTCGTGTGTACCAAGGCGGAATTCAGAAAGGAGATACCATCATCAACACACGCACACAGAAGAAAACCAAAGTGTCTCGCCTCGTTCGCATGAACGCCAATGAGATGGAGGTACTAGAATTGACTGTTATGAAGGAACTGGTCCTGTTGTTATTCAAGGTTGTTTGATTTTGTAGTTGAAAATTTGGGGTTGTGAATTTGTATTGCTCAGTAAATGTTTGATTTTGTAGTTGGCAATTTTGTGTTGTTTTGAGTTTGTATTGCTATGCAAACATGGATAATTATTTGTAGTAGTTTATATGACTTTTATGCTTGAAAATTTTAAGGAGGAAGAAAAACAAAGCAGAAAAAAACAGTATTGTTCCAAAGATCATCCTATATTATTTTCCATGGGTTTTTTTTCATTGCAGAAAGTGATACATTCTTAAGAATTAGATTTGCAGGCAAGTCCACTGACAAGAGAAATGTAGTTGTGGAGCTGTAACGGCGGAGAACAAAATTATTATTATTATGAATACTTATATATTGCGCTTATCCTCGGCTAGAGACCAAGCTCTAAGCTCTTTACAATCCACACTCGTTTACACAACGGGCTTCCTACCTGGGTAGTACCGACTAAAGAGCTGTAAGCTGGCACTTCATTCAGTCTTTTCCCGCATCATCCAGTCAATATCGTTCACTCAATTTCCTTACTTCTTCATTCTTTCGATTTCTCACATAGGGTGCATGCTATGTGTAACGTGTCATCCATACCAATGGCCAAACTGGCCTTCTCTTCCGAAAGTTGGTGACAGGATTTTTACGTGTGTGCAAGATGTTATGTGTGTGTTCACACATGGAGCCTCTGCTTATAGTCTCATTCAAAGGACTGTATGGAAAAGGGAGTCAGAACCAGTGTTAACTCCGATGGAAAAATCCCCCTGTACCAAAACGGCCCAGCGGAGATTCGAACCCGTAACCCCAGGATCACCAAGATTATGAGTCCAGCACTCTACCACTGAGCTATTACGGCCCCCAGAATTGGAGAAGTGTGTTAGAGTTGGAACAAGTAACGGGTCAGTGTGAGAAATCTGATGAGGCAGGATGACCACTGTGTACCACCGACTTAAAAAAAAAATTTTTTTAGCAGAAGTGTCTATAGTGACACGAACCATGAAGTTCCAGTGTACTTCCCCGAAGATGGAGTATGGCTGCCTTAATGGCGGGATAAAAAAGGGTCATACACACAAAACTCCACTGCCTGGCTATACAGGGAGTGTCCGCAGGAGTATCAGCCTGCGTACGCAGAAAGAAAGAAAAGAAAAGAAGTTCCAGTGACCTGTTTATATCAAATAGCACCTTAAGATCATCACTGAAATCATGGTTATTACAGTTTGACATTCATTCGTGGAGTGAGCATTTTGTGTCACTAACTGTACCATGTCAAACACTTTGCAAATGGTGATCAGTTTGGTAGGTCTTGTTTTTCCCCAAAAACTGTTTTTTGTGTGACTTAAGGCGATGCAAGGCCTGAAAGTTTCTTTCACTGCTTGTCGCTAAAATCATTGTTACAAAAGCTCCGAATATCAGTGTTTTCGTTCTCTTGAAATTGAAACTGTCATTTGTTTTGACATCTGAGCGGCCATTGCATTACTGCAAGCTGAGGTCCTGCTTCTGGGAGGCATTTTGGGGGTTAGGCAGGTCTTCTGGGAGGCATTTTGGGGGTTAGGCAGGTCTTCTGGAGCATTTGGGGTAGGAGTCTTCGGGGCATTTTGGGGGTTAGCAGGTCTTCTGAGGCATTTGGGTTAGGCAGTCTTCTGGAGCATTTTGGGGGTTAGGCAGGTCTTCTGGGAGGCATTTTGGGGTTAGGCAGGTCTTCTGGGAGGCATTTTGGGGTTAGGCAGGTCTTCTGGGAGGCATTTTGGGGGTTAGGCAGGTCTTCTGGAGGCATATTGGGGGTTAGGCAGGTCTTCTGGGAGGCATATTGGGGGTTAGGCAGGTCTTCTGGGAGGCATTTTGGGGTTAGGCAGGTCTTCTGGAGGCATATTGGGGGGTAGGCAGGTCTGCAAGTTTCATGGATCCTAAGTGAAAGGCTGTGTTGAAATAATTGCGTGGACTGGAGAATGTCGATGGTTTTAGGTTGGGAATGCAAACCATGCTTCAGAAAGCTGGAGTGGCACATTATCAAGATGCCAGGGCACTGAACCTCTGTCCATGTTATAAGAATTGATGTAAAGTTTACAGAAGTATATATCAGTTTTTACAGAGGACTCTGACATATAACTGCAACGGTGTTTGGTGTGTCCAGGACGTGAACGAGGTGTTCGCCGGGGACATCTGCGCTCTCTTTGGCATTGACTGTGCTAGCGGCGACACTTTTGTTACCAAGGGCAACCTCCATCTTTCCATGGTTTGTATTGATTGTCTTTCTGCTTTTCCTGCACCCAAGTCAACAATGTCAGCATACTGAGGATGTGCTCAGTGCCATGCCCAGTAACGGAACTCACTTTCTCAGAAACAAGAACAACAACAGAATAACTGTGCCGCCGAACAAAAGAAGAAAGAAATTACAAAACAAACGCAATGCGTTTCAACCTATTGGGCCTTCTTTATACAGGACAAATGACATTCAAAACAATGAAAACAAAAGGCAAACAGACCGTCACCTATGGTCTTGGGTTCACAGTCGCCTCATTCTGACCTGACTTTTTATGTACGCTTGAACCGATGAACTTGATAAGTGCGCCTGTGTTGGTAGGTGTGTGTGTGGCTTGTGTGTGTGTGTGTGTGTGTGTGTGTGTGTGTGTGTGTGTGTATGGGAACACATGTCAGTGCGAGTGTTTGAGTGTGTGTTGAGCGCAATGAGTTGATCCCAAGAATTGCGCCATGTAAAATCCATACATTATTATTATTATTATTTTGAAACAAGTTTCCCGGATGTTAGGGGAATAACTCTAATGAGTCAGATATTCCAAGTCTAGCTGTACTTGAACTGGGTGGAAGCGTGCTGTACAATCAGGGACAGATGAAACTCGCTCCTGCTTAAGCTGGGAAAGATAATGGCGATCAGTCAGTCGTTTTAGTGTTAGTCCAACAAACGTGGCAAGCGCAAATGAAAAACAAGTATTTGGTGGGATTTTTTCTTCTTCTGTTGTTTGTATATACATTTGGTTTGTTCCATGAGTAAATCGGAAAATTTCTTGAGCCAGGCAGTCTGAACTTTGGCGGTATTACGCGTTTTGGGATATATAAAAAAAAATGTAAAAACACATTTGTTCATTGGCTGTGGACTGGAAAAGGGATTAGATTAGAGCTGCCAATTTTTTTATATATATTTTTTTTTATTGGAACAGTGAGGAAAATTTAGGACCTCAGCCTCATCTTCTGATTTAAGTAATCAAGAAGATTTAGTGAGGTACTTGCCGGTCAAGTGGGTATACACTGTCTTACTTTTAAAAGTCATCTTGTTGTAGAAGCCAGGGATAATTGAATGAGTGGCTCTTTGGCGCAGAAATATAACCAGATGCTAAAGAAGGTAAATAAAGAAATGAATATATTTTAATAGAGTGCATTCCATGTATGAAGAATAAGAAAAGGAAGAGCTTGTAGATAAAATTATGAAACATTTCCCCATGGATTAGAAATGGAACCATTTTTTTAAAAAGTGCTATTCATTTTGGTTCAAAAGTACAGCAGTATTTGTTTCACTTGAAACTGCAGGGGCTTTTCTGTGCGAGTTACCCAGTTTTCAGGTGGCTCAAGGGAAGTGTTGGGATGGAACAACCATTTCTTGTGATCAGAAATTTTTGCTCATCCATTTCTGGGGTGTAAATTGTATTTGATTGTTTGATGCTGTCAGCAGCTGCACCTTTTCTACGGATCTTATCGTCCAGAGTGTCGTGTCTGCAGGCATGTCTACACTTTGGGGTAACCCAGCTGTTCAAGATGATGAACCTGTCGTCTTTCAGGAGTCCATGTACGTTTGTGTCCAGAATGCCGCGTCTGCAGGCATGTCAGTACTTCGGGTAAACCCAGCTGTTCATGATTGTGAGACTGTGTCCCTCAGGAGTCCATGTATGTGCCGGAGCCGGTCATCTCCATGGCCATCAAGCCGGTGAAGAACACAGACCTGGAGAACTTCTCCAAGGGCATCCAGAGGTTCACCAAGGAGGACCCCACCTTCCGCGTCCACTGGGATGACGACGCCAAGCAGACCATCGCCTCCGGGATGGGGGAGCTGCACCTGGACATCTACGCGCAGGTCTGGTGCTTTGTCTTTTTTTTTTTTGTAGGTCGATGGGGAGTTGGCATAGCACTGTGTATGTTTCTGTGGTTGAGGCAGGGGTGATGGTTGGGTCATGTCTGGTCCTCTGGGATGGGGAAGCTGCACCTGGACATCTATCTACGCACAGGTCAGGTGCTCTGTCTTTTTTTTAGGTTGGTGGGATGTTGGTGTAGTGATGTGCATGTGTATGTCCTTGAGGCAGGGGTGATGTTTGTGTCTGTGGGGTGTGCGCTTTTTTTTGTGTGCGTGGTTTGGTGAATGTTATCCCCCATGGGGATACCGGGGGGTCTTTTGTAAAGATAGCTCCCCCTCCTTCTGGACATTCTGTGCTAGTAACATCCCCTTTTCCTTTCGCTCTCAGTAACTCTGTCTCCTCCTTTGCTGTACTGTCGTCTACTGTCCTTTCTGTCTATTGTATCTTTTATCTATCTTTTTCCACAACCTCTTCCCACAAATTTCTGCACTCAACGAAGTCGGAGTGAACTGACTATACTCTCGAGTATAGTGTGAGTATCCCAACAGGGTAAAACGAGTTCACACGCTACCAGATACTGGAACCCTGGAGAAGAAGAAGAAATTGAATGTTAAGATATGGAGTGGTGTGGTGTGGTGTGGTTTGAGGTGATAATCTGGTGATTATGAGGTGGCAATGTGGTATGAGGTGGTAGGTAAAGTGGTGATGTGTGGTTTGTAATGTGGTGTTTATCTAGTGTGTCCATGGTGCTTTGTGTGTGTATGTATGTATGTGTGTGTGTGTATGTGTGTGTGTATGTGGTGTGTGTGTGTGTGTGTGTGTGTGTGTGTGTGTGTGTGTGTGTGTGTGTGTGTGTACGCGCACACACAGATGAAGAAGTAAATTTTAGGCCAGTGAAAGTTCCCTGAAAGTTCAGAACAGTATCCAGAATGCAAATGAGAACCAAGCCATGCTTATGATTTGAGATGATAATGAGATCAGTGAGATTTTATTAAGTAGAATATATATATAATGCCAGTCAAGCCAGTGCTAGACTGTGTTGATTGCTACCTCCCTGCGGACTACTGGTGCTGGTGTTACCACGGGATTATCCTGGTGCGGCTGTGTCATGGATGAAGGGAAGAAAAGACATGGGAATAACACATTAGACTAGAGGGCATGGAGGAGGATGTGACATAGAAATAAGGTTTCACAGCTGATGCATGCTGATACGCTCTCTCCCTCAGACATACTCACAGACATTCACTCACACACATACACATATGCACACACGCACGCACACATACACACACAAACGCACACACACGCACACACACACACACATAACACACACACACACACACACACACACACACACACACACAGCCCTGATATGGCCCTTTGCGGTCGGCTGGGCTATAAGCAACATTATCTTATCCCACACACACCACACACTTACACGCGTGCACACACACACACACACAACACACACACACACACACACACACACACACACACACTCATTCACACACAACAAACACACCACACACAGACGCACGCATGCACGCATGCACACTCTCTCTCTCTCTGTCTCTGGCATGCTGTTTATATTATTGCATACCCTTGCTGTTGCTACATACATGAAGCAGATGTGTTCTGAACACTTTTAGAAGATGCCAGTTTCTTTGACTTCATCAATTATGTTTGTGTGTATGCGTTGTGTGTGTGTGTGTGTGGTGTGTACGTGGTGTGTGTGTTTGTACGTGTTTGTGTGTGTGTGTACGGTGTATGTGTGTGCGCGCGCATGTAATGTCTCTGTTGGCTGACAGCGACTAGAGAGGGAGTACAAGGCCAAAGTGTGAAGACTGGGGAAACCCAAGGTGGCCTTCAGAGAGTGCCTGGTCAACGCACCCAGTGAGTGTGTCCACCACCCCACACCTCTGCTGTCTGTTTGTTTGTTTGTTTGTTTGGCCTTCAGAGAGTGCCTGGTCAACAGCACCCAGTGAGTGTTCCACCACCCCACACCCTGTCGTTGTTTGTTTGTTTGTTTGGCCTTCAGAGAGTGCCTGGTCAACAGCACCCAGTGAGTGTGTCCACCCTCACCTGCACACTTCTGTTGTTTGTTTGTCCTTCAGAGAGTGCCTGGTCAACAGCACCCAGTGAGTGTGTCCACCACCCCACACCTCTGTTTTGTTTTTGTTTGTTTGTTTGTTTGGCCTTCAGAGAGTGCCTGGTCAACAGCACCCAGTGAGTGTGTCCACCACCTCACCTGCACACCTCTGTTTTTTTTGTTTGGCCTTCAGAGAGTGCCTGGTCAACAGCACCCAGTGAGTGTGTCCACCACCTCACCTGCACACCTCGTTTGTTTGTTTGTTTGGCCTTCAGGATTGCCTGGTCACGCACCCTGGTGGTCCACCACCCCAACTCTGTTTGTCTGTTTGTTTGAAAGGAGAGGGGTGATGGTGGGGTGCAAAGATTGTGAAGAAGGGTTTGTAGAAGGAAACATGAAAGAAGAGAAGGGAGAGATAGGGGAGAGAAATGTAAAAGGGGGGGAGGGGTGGGGTCCAGGAAAGGGAGGAAGAAGAGAGAAATTAGGGAGAGAGGACTGAATTCTATTGATTGGTACAGGGACGGAGGGAGATGAGGAAAGAGAGAGAGACGTTAGGAGAGAGTCTGAATCCTATCATTGGTACAGGAGGGAGATAGATAAGGAAAGAGGAGAGAACGTTAGGGAGAGAGTCTGAATCCTATCATTGGTACAGAGAGGGAGATAGATAAGGAAAGAGAGAGAGACGTTAGGGAGAGAGACTGAATTCTATCATTGGTACAGAGAGGGAGATAGATAAGGAAAGAGAGAGAGACGTTAGGGAGAGAGTCTGAATCCTATCATTGGTACAGAGAGGGAGATAGATAAGGAAAGAGTGAGAGACGTTAGGGAGAGAGTCTGAATCCTATCATTGGTACAGAGAGGGAGATAGATAAGGAAAGAGAGAGAGACGTTAGGGAGAGAGTCTGAATTCTGTTCATTGGTACAGGGAGGGAGATAGATAAGGAAAGAGAGAGAGACGTTAGGAAGAGAGTCTGAATCCTATCATTGGTACAGAGAGGGAGATAGATAAGGAAAGAGAGAGAGACGTTGGGGAGAGAGTTGAATTTCGTTCATTGGTACAGGGAGGGAGATAGATAAGGAAAGAGAGAGAGACGTTAGGGAGAGAGTCTGAATCCTATCATTGGTACAGAGAGGGAGATAGATGAGGAAGAGAGAGAGACGTTAGGGAGAGAGTCTGAATTCTATTCATTGGTACAGAGAGGGAGATAGATAAGGAAAGAAGAGAGACGTTAGGGAGAGAGTCTGAATCCTATCATTGGTACAGAGAGGGAGATAGATAAGGAAAGAGAGAGAGACGTTGGGGAGAGAGTCTGAATTCTATTCATTGGTACAGGGAGGGAGATAGATAAGGAAAAGAGGAGAGACGTTAGGGAGAGAGTCTGAATTCTGTTCATTGGTACAGAGAGGGAGATAGATAAGGAAAGAGAGAGAGACGTTAGGGAGAGAGTCTGAATCCTATCATTGGTCAGAGAGGGAGATAGATAAGGAAAGAGAGAGGACGTTAGGGAGAGAGTCCTGAATTCTGTTCATTGGTTACAGGGAGGGAGATAGATAAGGAAAGAGAGAGAGACGTTAGGAAGAGAGTCTGAATCCTATCATTGGTACAGAGAGGGAGATAGATAAGGAAAGAGAGAGAGACGTTAGGGAGAGATCTGAATTCTGTTCATTGGTACAGGGAGGGAGATAGATAAGGAAAGAGAGAGAGACTTAGGAAGAGGTCTGAATCCTATCATTGGTACAGAGAGGGAGATAGATAAGGAAAGAGAGAGACGTTGGGGAGAGATCTGAATTCTGTTCATTGTACAGGGAGGGAGATAGATAAGGAAAGAGAGAGAGGACGTTAGGGAGAGAGTCTTGAATCCTATCATTGGTACAGAGAGGGAGATAGATAAGGAAAGAGAGAGAGACGTTAGGGAGAGAGTCTGAATTCTATTCATTGGTACAGAGAGTGGAGATAGAAAGGAAAGAAAGAGAGACGTTAGGGAGAGAGTCTGAATCCATCATTGGTACGAGAGGGAGATAGATAAGGAAAGAGAGAGAGCGTTAGGGAGAGAGTCTGAATTCTATTCATTGGTACAGGGAGGGTGATAGATAAGGAAAGAGAGAGAGACGTTAGGGAGAGAGTCTGAATTCTGTTCATTTTTGTCTGCAATTCAATGTAAGGAGCAAAGGTGCTGTTCCTGGAATATGAATAAGAACAAAATTTAAGGAGAGATAGGAGGACAGAGAGTGGTCAGAACCCAGGAAAAGAAATGTCAAAAACGTATTCAAAACAATTTGATTTGGATGTTGTTGTTTTTTCAAGTCTAATAGGGGGTAATTTCGTTATACATGTGAAAAAGAATGCAGGCGGTGAATAAAGTACATGAACATAGTCTGAAGGCCGTGCATTGGCAGCACAGTCATCAGAAATTTCAGCAACATGGGTGGTCACTATGGCAACCAACGGTGTAAGGTAGGTTGTAGCGACTGGGGCTGGCACTGTAACGTGGGTGCTCTGGCAGTGTAGCATGGGGTGTAATCATGAAGAACCACCTTGTAACAGTGAGCATTGACAGACTTAGACAGGGTGTAAGAGTGAGCCTTAACAGTGTAACATGGGTTGGTGTATGATACTGTGCATTGACAGACTTAGACAGGGTGTAAGAGTGAGCCTTAACAGTAACATGGGTTGGTGTATGATACTGTGCATTGACAGACTTAGACAGGGTGTAAGAGTGAGCCTTAACAGTAACATGGGTTGGTGTATGATACTGTGCATTGACAGACTTAGACAGGGTGTAAGAGTGAGCCTTAACAGTGTAACACGGGTTGGTGTACGATACTACGCATTGACAATGAAACGCAAGTTGTGATAATGTGCACCATGCTAATGTAACATGGATTGTAACGATGTGCACTGACAGTGTAGCATGCATCGTAATAATGTGTAATGACAGTGTGTAGCATGGGACCAAACAGCTCAACCATTTTCACCTCAGCTGTTTCCGCCGACTCCTAAACGTCAGGTGGCAGGACAAAGTCCCAGACACTGAGGTCTTGAAAGTGGCCAGCATCCCAGCATCTACATTCTCCTGCAGAAATCCCGAGCCAGATGGGCTGGCCACATTGTCAGAATGCCAGATAGTTGAGTGCCGTAACAACTGATGTGCGGAGAACTGAGTCAGGGCAAGCGCAAAGTTGGGAGGCAGAAGAAACGTTTAAAAGACTGCCTCAGAGTGTCCCTCAAAGGCCTCAACACCAGCCTCAACACCTGGGAGTCGCTTGCCCTGGACCGCCCAGCCTGGCGGAGCAGCATCACAAAGGGTGCATGTACATCAGAGAAGAGACGCACAGCAGCTGAGAGAAAGCGAGCCACGCGCAAGGCCAGAGCTACCTCCAGCTCCACTGTAGCGCCCACCCACATGTGTCCCACATGTGGGCGTTCCTTCCAGGCCCAGATCGGCCTCACCAGCCACCTGCGGACCCACAATCAGCAATCGTCCATCTGAGATTGAAGTCACATGGCTGCCTACCGTGCCGGAGTATCCGTATTTGTCCTCCGAAGTAATGAAATCATGCAGCCTGTCCCTGGAATCCACTTTTTTATTCTATGTCCCGCGAAAAAAAAATTCGGGAGAAAAAAACAACAACAACAAAAAAACGAAGTCGAGTTCGTCAGCTGATCACCGACTGACCGACTTCGGTCGTGGCCATCCTGACCAAATCCGTCGGAAAGACCCGAACATTGCCGAACTGACCAGTGCGCATGCGCATACACCGTCTTCCCGAGTTTTGAAAGCGAGAAAAATGGACGCGAAACACAGAAAGCGTAAAAATGCCGACGGCGATCTAGACTATGGGGCTTCTCAAGAAGAAGAAACGTCGGCAGACATTCCTGTCAAAATATACGGAAACCTGGCCGTTCATCAAGCGGGGCAAGATCGAGACTTACGCGTCTTGTGAAATTTGTGCGTGTGAGTTCTCCATCGGATCTGGAGGTAGGGACGAAATAACCCGTCATGTCGCCACTGAAAAGCACAAGAAGAACACAAAAATCCGTGAGAGCGAGAAATCTTGTAACATTAGCGGATTCTTTCAGCGCGCTCAGACGTCAACCAGTCAGGAAACTTTTGACGTCATAAGAGCTGAAACGATGATGGTTGACCTTGCAGCTGAACTGAATTTGCCGATGGCTGCGCTGGACAAGCTAAACAGATGTGTTAAATTGATGTTTCCTGACTCGGACATCGCAAAGAAGTTTCAGTGCGCTAGAAGCAAAGTAGCATTGTAGAAGTTGTACACATTGTAAATAAAGGTAAGCTTTCACTTTAATGTTGATGTGGTTGTGATATGTGCTACCGCTGCATGTGTCCCTGGAAATCAGTCAGTGTCCCTGGTTTTGAAAAAGTATGTCCCTGAAAGAGGCGGAAGGGGTAGGCAGCCCTGAAGTCATGGTCATCTTCAAAATCGAGGGACGAACAACAACATAGGTTGTAACGATGTGCATTGACAGTGTAGCATGCATCGTAACAATGTGTAAAGAGGGTGTAGTATGGGTTGTAACGATGTGCATTGACAGTATAGCGTGCATCGTAATAGTGTGTAATGACAGTGCTGTATGGGTCATGACTATGTGTACTGACAGTATTGCCTCTCTGGACAGGTTTGATTACTTGCACAAAAAGCAGACGGGAGGTCAAGGTCAGTTTGGACGGGTCATAGGTTACATGGAGGTGAGCCTTTTATTTTCAATGTTCTGTGAGCTAACGTTTGTTTTGTTTTGTGTTTTTGCTTTTTTGTTTTTTGTTGGTAGTGTTTGAAATTGAGGGAGCATGCTCAGCACTCTAGATATCTGTGCATCAAAAAGCTGGTAACAACCTGTGAGTACCAGTCTGCATCCAGAGTGGCGGTTCCTCCCCCCCCCCCCCCCCCCCCACCCACCCTCCTTCTCCCCCTCCTGTTCAAAGCTCACCCTTTCCGTCTTTCTCCTCCCTGCTGCCATTGTGATTTCAGTTCAACTCATTAATGGCTTCAGTCAATTCTCTGTGGACGGCTTTTATCTGATGTGCAAAGCATCTGCTGTGTTCTTGGTTCGTACTCAAAGTCACAGTTTTTAATCCATCTCCAAACTGGGTATGGCGATTTATTTGCATGGTTTTTAGGCAGATCAAGGATGAATCACTCTACGCCAGACAGTTGCATTCTTTGTGCAAAAGTATTGCAAAGGGATCCGATTTCGGGGTTTGAAGCTGGTCTAAGGTGACTAATTTGTGATCAGACAGGTGAAACATTCAGAGAATGCTAATTGTAACTGATACTATTTAGGAGGTGGGAGAGAAGGGAGATAAGAGAGTAACAAAAAGGGACAGGAAGATGAAGGGGAAGATAGGAGTGTGTGTGTGTGTGGGGGGGGGGGGGGGGGGGGGGTGGAGGAGGACAGAGGTAGGTGTGTGGGTGGGGAGAAAATAGGTAAAACAGCTAGTTAGTTATGTTTGAGCATATTTGAATTATACAGGTATCTTGATATTTGTAAAGACAAGTGTTTTATCCCCCCCCCCCCTTCCCATGACACAAGCGTCCTCCCTTCTCCCACACCCTTCCACTGGGTCTCATCCCAACCTTACACACATGTGTACACACACAGCACGCACACACACACACACACACACACACACACAGCACACACACACACACACACACACACACACACTTATGGTGAAGCAAGCAATAAGCAATTAATTTCTGTAAAATGACAACCTTAAAGGTCTACTTTAGAGATTTTCGATAATTTGTTAAAAAACAGGTCTGCATGTCATATAACTACAGTATGGTATTCATTTTTCAAAAAAAGTCGCCGGAAGAATTTAATAGATAAAAAACGAGTTTTGCACACCTGTTCAAACCCCGCGCGGTAGACGAAAACCGTGACGTCACTTGATGGACTGGCCGTCAGCCGCGACCTACACAACAAGCCAACGCCAAGTGAAATCAACACGAGTTGCGATCCCCACAGCCTAAAAAGTCACGAGGGGGTGGGGCAGATATTGTGCTGTAGGCGTGTGCAGCAGCTCAGCAGGAGACGGATATTCTTTGCACACATTTCCATCTGATCCAGATACTCGAAAGAAGTGGATTCGGTTGGTGCAACCATGCGGGCCACTAAGTTTTTTTTACCACGTCAGTTTCAGCTGGACCACGGAAACGAGCTGTTCCGACAATTGCCGAGCCCGTTCGAGTGGATCAAAAACTTCGTCTGCATTGTGCGCGTATACTTTGAAGGCGGAGTGGTAAGCTCGTACAGATGCGTACGATAGTCGCACATTTATTCTGTTCTTATCTATGGACAGATCACACTTGTTAAATTGAATGAACACGTTAAGGCTTGAGGAAGGAGAATCTCCGCTCGCCGTCCACGCGTGATCGCATCAAGAAGTCAGTCGGTAGCCTCCCTCGAGACTTCGGTTAAAGCCCGTACGCCTTCGGAATGATGTGTTCGGGCGTGCAGCTGGAACTGAATAGCTCGTTTCCGTGGTCCAGCTGGAACTGACGTGGTAAAAAGAACTTAGCGTTCAAAACTGATAAGGTAAAGGCCTTGCAGAAACATCCCCAGAGTTACACTGGCTGTCGCAATCATAGTCACTGCTTTGACATGATAAATTAAATACTGATCGGGATGTGCAAGAACCATCAGAATCGCTTTCTGTCGCCGTTAGCTTGTTGTGTAGGTCGCGGCTGATGGCCAGTCCATCATGTGACGTCACATCCAAGAGTAGTTAAGCCATGCCAAGATTTAGTTGATGACCTCCCGTTTTCTGATTACAGGTGAAAATGCCCACTTTCGCGGATCGATTTCGTGTGATCGGGAGAGAATCGGATGTTTATTTTACCAATTTATCAAACATTTCATATTTCTGCATAAGCTGACCAATTATCGAAAACCTCTAAAGTTGACCTTTAACTTCAGACAGTAACATTGTCAACAAATTATATAATTGTGACAGATAAAAGTACATTTTGAGGTATCCTTCAAAACATCTTGACTGAAGGAATTTGCTTGGCAGGAGAAACAAGACAATAATAAATCGATCTATCGAAACTGTACAGCAGCCAATACATTGTACTTCCAACATTCGGCAGTGACAAGTTTTGAGTTACCTTTACTCCCTCTGAAAAGTTTAACTCGAGGTATAAGTGTCCTTGGAAAAAAAGCCCACCATTATAAGTGTCTGTTCAAATGAATCTTTTGGAGGTTATGCTGTTTCTGAAGAAAAAAAAAAGTGTAGAGAGTACACATGTGGGTTTGAGGTCTGGCAGCATCTCATGGGTGAGGTAGTGAGTGGTGGTTTTGTCATTTCCCAATCAGCTTTGAGTGCGGCCTGCTGATGTTTAAATTCGCCTGACGTGTGGAGGCAGATAGATCAGGTATGCGCAGTGATAGATCCTGAAAACCGTATCAGGAGTTCTGTGGGTCATACAGGTGCAAAAATACCCAGCATGCACCAAGATGCCCAGACCGTTGACCTCTGAAGTGCTGTGATGAGCATTCAGATAGTGGCAGCATTGTTGTTTGTGTGTGTGTGTGTCTGTTGTACTTGTAGCGTCCCTGTGACCTGTTGGTTTGGAGACTGATAAGTAAAAGAGAAAATGGATAGATGTGTGAATATCGTGTCAAACTGAAGCTGTTTTCTCCCTGAACATGTTATGCAGTTTTGGTGTGACCACGCCACACTCAAATCTGTCCTGCCTTCCAGTTGAATGCGAAAAACAAACAAACAAAAAAAAGGCGGTGAGAGAATGTTACTGTAGTGCAATAGCTAAAAGTACTCGAGAGGTTGACTTGTCTGTAGGTGTGACTCGGTGTCAGGGTCATGATGCTGAAGGTGGTAATGAAAAAAAAAAATAAAAGAAGGAAAAGGTAGCCACTGTTGACCTTCTGTTGATTTCATTTTGTTGGTCTCTTTCATTAGCCTCTCCGTCCGGAGGACAACACGAAGTTGATCTTCAGCGATGAAACCACGGGCACCAACATTCCTAAAACTTACATCCCGGCTATTGAGAAGGTGAGGGGCTCTCTCTTTCTGACTGTCGCTAAGTTTTTGTGTGTGTCTCTCTGACATGGTCCCTCTCTATGTCAGTTTCTTTCTGTGTCTGTGTCTGTCTTAGTCATTCTTTCCATATCTCTGTGTCTGTGTATCTGTCTTTGTTGTCGTTCTGACAGATTCTGTTACAGCCCCTGTGGGGGAAGTCAGGGAATGTGTCAGCATAGGTTGTATCCCCACGTTTTGGGAAGTTTTGTGCAAAGAGTCTCTTTTTGTCTGGAGTTCTTTGTGACTGCTTTTTGAATTTCAGTGTCAATTTTTGTTTTTTATGCCTTCATAGTCCTTTCGCCTGTCTCATCTTGCGCACGCACACACATACAAACACACACACACACACACACACACACACACACACACACACAACACACATGCACACACCACGCACATACACACACACACACACACACACACACACACACACACACACACACACACACACACACACATGCAGTGTATTAAAAACATACTTTTACATACTTCCAAATGTAGATGCAGGTGTAGATACTTGTAACACACAAACACACAAACACACACACAACACATACACACACACACACACACACACACACACACACACACACACACACACACACACATACACAAACGCACATAATTTAATTTATTTCCATGTTTTCAATGTCTGAAAAAAAAAAAAGTGATTCTGTGATGTGTTTGTGTCACAGGGATTCCGCAGAGCATGTGAGAAAGGTCTACTGTCTGGTCACAAAGTGGCGGGCATTAAATTCGTCTTGGAAGATGGTACGTTCTGTCTGTTGTCTGGAAATCGTTTATTATTAGGAAGGAGTTAGTCTTGTTCTTTGACAAAGTAACAGGCGTTAAATTCATCTAGGAAGATGGTAAGTTCTGTTTGTTGTTTGGAAATCATGAATTCTTAGGAATGTGTAAATCTTGTTCTTTGACAAAATGGCAGGTATTCAATTCGTCTTGGAAGATGGTACATTCTGTTTGTTGTTTGGAAATCATGAATTGTTAGGAGTGAGTTAGTCTTGTTCTTCGACAAAGTAACAGGTGTTGAATGCGTCTTGGAAGATGGTACGTTTTGTTTGTTGTTTGAAAATCATGAATTATAAGGAAGGAGTTAGTTTTCCTCTTTAGAACATAGTTGTGTAGAGTAAACGGGCCTGCATGTGTAGGTTTCCATGGATTGAAGCACTCATGTGCATTGAAAAAAAAAACCCAGAAAGATAACAAATTTTGCATCCTGTCAGAGGTATCACAGTTTATCAGCCAGGCACAAGGGCTGTAGAATTTTACTCCCTTAACCATTTGCGTCCCTTTAGTCGGTCAGCTGACGCGGAATTAAAAGTGCTTTCCCAGTGCCTATGGTCGTTTCCCTGACGTCATGCATTTTTCTTAAATTTTCATTCGTTATTATTTCTATAAACGGACTCAAATAGAGTTTTGCGTGAAAGCCTTATATGTCTGTAGTCTTAAAATATATGTAAATGACCACACGTGAGGGGAAAGCCCATTTATTCTCTTTCATGACTGGATGACCAGCCAGCACTTCGTCTCGCTTGCAAAGATGGCGGCGCAAACTTCGACAAGCCCAGCGACCAAATCAAGTATTTACACAGCTGGGGCAGGCTCTGCTGATGATTTTTGACAAAGACAATAATCTTTTATTAAACGACTCACTCGAGCATGAAGGTGAGATGATGATAGTGTGGGAATTTGCCGACCATATTCGTCTTTTTAAATTGAGTAGGGCTCTGTGACCTCGTGTGTGTTCAGCTGACAGCGTCAAACGAGCCAGCCTAGTGTGTACTGTGCACTGCGTGCTGGTGTCCAGTGATGTGAAAATCAGCGCGAGAGGCGAGCGTGGCCTGCTCGCGGCGTGACACACGGTGCAGACGGAAATGTAGGGGAGATGAGTGGTAAAAGGGAGGGTTGAAGTCGAGCAAGGGGGGTGTGGTGGGGAGAGGGGGGGCGTGGTGTGGACTGGCCCATCTGCATCGAGGTGTGAGCGTTTTGGATAGACTTCAAAACTGTTTTACTTTCTTGTACAGGTGTAGTGTTGGCAATACAAACTTAATTTTCAAACTTTTTTGCTGTGTGTTCTTGTTTGATTGTAAATACATATGTTTTTTTGATCGTGCAAAAAATCTATCCAAATCTAAAGCCTAAATACTTTTTTATTTTTCAAATTAAAACAAAGAGCCCAGATTCAAATCTTCATTCAATTTCCTTCAAAAAGCTATAGATTTCATTTTCTATCTTTTGTATTCCCTCCGGGGGGTTGCGACCTTTCGTGGTCGAGGGTTTGCGTGGTCCAGTGATCCCTTAGTTTTGCTGGCGGGGGCATCAATATTTGGGAGATAGCTTTTTTTTTTTCACACTGCTTCTGGGCCCTGAGAGGTGCAGATGCTGTTTGGCCTAAGCGTAACGTGGTAAGGAGTTGATCCCCCTGGTAGGGCTTCCCATGTCAGATAGGGCAAGGGTGAGGACCCTGACTAACAGTAACCCGCCTTTCCCCTTTTTTCTTGTTTTCTGCCCCCCTTATTTGGCCCTTTTCTATCTTCGTCCCCCCTTCAAGTCTTCTTTTCCACACTCCTTTTCTCTCTGGGGGTCTCCTTAAGATCCGCCGCGTTTCCCGTGCGGTGCGACCTGTGTGGGGAGGGGAATGAGACCCTGGTGATTGAGAGAGCCAGCGCTCTCAACAATCACTTTGGCTCGGACCTCTCCTAGACAGGGAGTGAAACTTTGGCCGGGTTTGTACTAATCGGCTCCCCTTCTTGGGGTTGGGTCAAGACGGCAGTTCCCCAGCTGGCCAAGTAAACCCCTGCAGTGCTCAGCTCTCTGTTCCCGGGAGTTGAGCATGATCAGGGGGGATAGGGTTGGTTGCTTCTGCTTGTCGTATGTCTCTCCCGAAGCCTGGAAGGGGTCAAGACATTGGTTTCTTGGCCCGGGCCCCCTTAGTTGGACTCCAAGGTGGGTGGGTAAGGGAGAGATGAATCACAATAAAACAAAATATGACTTCATTAAAAAACTACCCCCCAAAAGGAAGAGGAAGGCAGTCTCCCCTATTTCAGGGGAAATTAGAAACGGCCAGTGATTCTGACAGTGGGGTTTAAAAACGGGGACAGGTTTCTGGGCTTCCTGGCTCGGGGTTTGGAAGGGACAGAGCAGGAAAGCCCCCTTTCAGCTCTGAGCCCTTTTGCTGTCCAAAAGGGCTTTCATGGTATAGCAGGTGAACCAAGGTCCATAAAACGGTTGGGGAAATGGTTCGTTTCTTCTTCAATGTCGATCACAGAAGCAATCCGAACAGCTGCAGAAGGCAAAAAAGCTTGTGGATAGGGAGATCAGGGTGACTCCCCAAAAGAAAATTAAATTCTCCAAAGGTGTGATTAGATGCAGAGATCGGGCGGGTGTTTCAGAGGCGGAAATAAAAAACGGAGCTGGCGTCCCAGGGTTTGTGACGGAGGTGCGCAGGGTGACGATAAAGAAGGGTTCAGAGAGAGTGGCCCCCAACACCCTTTTCTGACCTTCTGCAACCCTGTGCTGCCTCCGGTCATCAAGGTTGGTTACTAAATGTTATGTTCAGCTATATGTGCCGCCCCCATTGAGGTGCTTCAGGTGCCAGAAGTTTGGCCATGTCGGGGGGACCGTGTTCGGGGCAAGAGGTATGGGGGTGTTTGCTGCAAGGCAACCCATGATGGGCCGTGTCAAGATCCGGCACATTGTGCTAACTGCGGTGGCGACCATCCCTCCTCTTCGAGAAACTGTCCTCTTTGGATTCAGGAACCCGCAATTCAAAGACAAAGACTGAAAAGAAAATTTCCTTTTTTGAAGCCCGCAAGCAGGTTGTGGGCAGTCAGACGCCGACAGCCTTTCCTATGCTTCGGCTGTAGGGAAAAGTTCCCACAGTTTCCACTCGATCAGTCTGCTGTCAGACTGTTGACTTTACGTTCTCGAAGACACTGGAAGTCCAAAACTGTCAACTCTGGTGGAAGCAGGTCCACCACCTTAACCCAAAATGATTTGCCCCTGGTGGAGGCAAAAAATCCGCCACCCCTCTAACTGCCCAGCGTCTAAACATCTGCTGCGGGGCAGATTAAAAAAACCAGCATTTCCCCCCTCGAACTCCTCTGTCCAGTGCCCGTGGGGGCAAGGGAGTTCCACCCAGTGTGGAGTGGTGGAGATAAGGAAAAACCCTCCACCATCTCCCAGATCCAAAACCCCACCTTCCCCAAAAACCCAGGCCTTTGGGTCCCCTGCGGGCAGTCTGCCAGCAGGTCCAAAGACCAAAAACATCCAGTGAAACTACAAATAAATTCACTCCATTGGCGGCAGATGTTCGATAGGAGATGACCTGATCTCTCTCCTTTTCGCCCTCTGCACCATGGATAGTACAATTTACATTGGAATATCCGTGGATTAAATTCCAACTTTGAGGAGCTGCAGCTTCTGTGTCAGTCTCTAAAACCTTCTGTCGTGGCTCTTCAAGAAACTCAAATTCAAAGCCAAAGACTTTACTCTTTCTGGCTTTAATATTCTTTCGAAACCTGCACAACCGTCCACTTGGGGGACTGTCGGGCGGTGTTGCCTTCTCCTACACAAAACTTTGTTGTATAGTCCTGTAACTCTGTCTACCTCCCTTCAGGCTGTCGCTGCGAGAGTCACTCTCCACAAGACTGTGACAATTGTTCTCTGTATCTACCTCCATCGCCCCGGTTTTGTCGTCAGGACCTTGTCAGTTGTTAGGGGAACTTCCTCGCCTTTTTGCTGTTGGGTGACTTTAAGGGTCACAACCCTCTTTGGGGTAGTACCGGTTCGTATCCAGAGGTCTGTGATTGAGGATGTCCTTTCGGATTTGGATTTGTGTTGTCTGAACGACGGATCTGCAACTTACCTCACTCTTCCACAGGTTCACTTTCGTGTTTAGATTTGTCGGTTTGTGACCCCTCGCTGGTCCTGGACTATGATTTGGTCTGTCCATGACGATCTGCACGGAAGTGACCTTTCCCTGTCCTTCTACAACCTGTATTAACTGAACACGTCTCTGTCTCTCAACATCTCAATTTAAAAAGCAAACTGGATCTATTTTTCAGCCACTATTTCAAAAGAATTCCCGGGGCACTGATTTTTTTCAGAGTCCAGACCCAGCAGAATCTCTGACCAACACTTTGATCAAATGTGCTAAAGCCTGTATTCCAGTGTCTTCCCATAAACTTCAAATGCCCAAAACACCCTGGTTCGATTCAGAATGCCAACAAATTTCCAAAGTTAGAAAACGGGCTCAGCGTCAGGTATACCAACGACCTTCGGGTTTCCCCAAAGCTCGAGCCATCAGAAACTCCGTGCTAAATCAAGACACACTTTTAAAATCAGTAAACGTCGGTCCTGGAGAAACTTCTGCTCCAGGCTGACATCAAAAACTTCTAAGAAAAAAGTTGTGGAACATCATTAAAAAAATCAAAGGGAAGAACACCTGTCCCACTGTGAACCATCTCAAGTTTTCGGATTCTTTAATAACAGAAAAGAAAGCAGTTGCTAATCTGCTTGCTTCAACCATTGAAAAGAATTCCTCCTCTTTAATAAATCAGTCGCTTTTGTCAAACACAAAGCCCTAAAAGAAAAATCACCCTGCAACTTTTCGTTTCCCACAACATGAAGACACAATCTTTTCCCTTTTACGTTAAACGAGCTGAAATCTGCCTTGCTTTCTTGCAGCGATTCCTCTCCAGGTATAGATGAAATCCCTTATCAGCTGTTGAAACACTCCCGCTAGAAGGTCTGAACATACTGCTACAGGGCTACAACCATGTGTGGACTACAGGTTTTTTTCCACCCTCTTGGCGAAAAGCCCTCATTAACCCCTCCCCCCAAACCTGGAAAAGATTTTTTCTAATCCTTCAAATTACCGTCCCCTAGCTTTGACCAGCTGTGTCTGTTTAAATTAATGGAAAAAAAATGGGGCAATGCTAGGCTCATGTGGAAACTCGAAACCGATGGCCTTTTGGCGAAAGAACAGTGTGGTTTCCGCAAACATCGGTAGTACAGTTGACCTTTGATTCGTCTGGAATTACACTTAGGAACGCTTTTTAAACAGACAGCACGCAGTGGCAATTTTCTTCGACTTGGAGAAGGCCTACGATACCACCTGGAAGTCGGGGATACTTCATGATCTCCACGATCTGGGTTTTCGAGGTCATCTTTTCCCCTTTTTATTCAAAATTTTTTTGGGAGAACGACAGTTCAGGTCCGGGTTGGCACACTCTCTCTGATGTCACGAGCAGGAGTTGGGGTGTTCCCCAGGGGAGCATACTGTCTCCTGCCCTCTTTAGTATTAAATTTAAAAACATTGTGAAATCAGTTCACAGGGTTCAGACTGCTCATTGTTTGTGGATGATTTTGCCGTCTACGCAAAATGGAAGCCCGTACCCGAGGTCCAGCGCAGGCTCCAGCTTTGCGTAGATAAAATCCATCGGTGGGCGGATGAAAACGGTTTCACCTTTTCTGCTACAAAAACCCAGTGTATTCACTTCCATAATTTCCGTCAGTTTTTTCCAGATCCGGAACTTCAAGAGGGAAATCTCCCATTCCAGCTGTTAAAGAGGCCCAAATTTTTTGGGAGTCATTTTTGACCAAAAAAATTAACTTTCTCAGCCTATTAAAAACCTCAAAATGCTTGCCAAAAGGCACTGAATATTCTGGGGTCGTAGCACACACCCACTGGGGCGCTGATACGAAAACTTGTTGCACCTCTACAGAGCCCTGGTCCGTTCTAAACTGGACTCGGTTGTGCTGTGTACGGCTCCGCAAGATCATCTTACCTCAAACTCTTGGACCCTATCCACCATCAAGGGGTTCGTCTCTGTCTTGGAGCGTTCCGCACCACCCCGTGTACAGCCTGTACGCAGAGGCAGGTGAACCTTCACTGTTCAATCGCAGGCTGAAACTGTCTTTGAATTATTATATCCGGGCTGTTCTCAGAACCCCAGAATCCTGCCTATGGGCTGGTGTTTTTGACCCTCCGTTCCAAACTAAGTTTGAAACAAACCCGAAATGTATTTTCCCCCGTTTGGGCTTTGTATGCAGCCTCACGTGCGGAATGCAGGTATAGACCTGGGAGTAGTTTCCGATTTTTCCAAGTTTCCGGTCAACCTCCATGGACCTTTTTCACACCAGAGATTCGTTTTGATCTCGCAGCTTTCCGTAAGGGGTCTACCAGCTCTCTGGGTACAAGGATTTGTATGCTGACCTCTGTTCCAAATTCCCATCCTATCAAAAAGTTTTCACTGACGGTTCCAAGTCTGAGGATGGAGTGGCCTGTGCAGCCTACTGCCCTGGGGCTCCTTCTCAGATACTGTTGGAACATATCCATTCCGATGCTTCTGTCTATTCTGCTGAACTTGCTGCTCTGGTACTGGCTTTGAAGATAATCTCACATTCTTTAAAGAGGGACTTTTGGTTCTGTCGGATTCGCTGTAGCTTTGGGAAACCTAGCTGGCCGCAACCTTCAACATCCAGAACTTTTGCATTTCTTTGAACTTTTTAGCAAGTTGAAGGCGGCGGTTACAAAATTACTCTTGCTTGGGTTTTCCCGGTCATGTTGGCATCGGCGGGAACGAAATGGTTGTCGTTTAGCCAAGAACGCCCCCAAGAGAGAAACTGTCCAAATTTATATCCCCTGTTCAGATGTGAAACCCAAAATTAACGATTATGTGAGAGACCTCTGGCGGAGGATTGGAACACAAAAACCCAGTAACAAACTCTTTCAGATCCGTCCAAACCTTAAGGACTTCCTCCCATCCACGTCAGGAGGTCGCAAAGAGGAAACGGTTCTGTGCCCGGCTTTTCACACCCGGGCCCTTCGTATTTTACCCATGCTTACCTTTTAAAGAGTGAAGGGAAACTCCGTGGTGCATTCCATGTCATGCGCCCCCTCACCATGAAAAAATGTTCTTTTAGAGTGTTGGGACTTGCACGATGTGAGACACAAACATTTTACAGCGGAGTCCATGAAGATCCTGTTCAGGGATGTCCCGCCTGATGTGATCCCTTTAGTTCTTGAGAGAGATTAACATTTTTCATCTGATTTAAGATTTTACGGAAGAAAGATTTTTAAAAAAGTTTCTGGTGCGTTTGTGACGATGTCATTTAATGAGAGTATGAAAGTGGTTTTTTTTTTTTTTTTTTTTTTTTTTATGACTGGCGAGTTGATTTTAACGTGGTGACAGCCCTGATGTGGCCCTTTGTGGTCGGTGGGGTATAAGCAACATTATCTTATTACTTATCTTTTTTTAGTTTCTGAGCTAGAAAAGTTTTGTTAATTATGACCCCAAATCATGAGATCTCCCTGGCACCTGGAACACCTTTGTTTGTACTATAGTGAGGCACTGAACGGGTTAAGGTGATCAGAGAAAAATGAAGAAGATCAAGGGGAAAGCTATTCAGTTCCATTTTGGTCTGAAAAAATGTGATAGTGTTGTACTCTAGCTTCCTAGTGTCAACCAGGCCTGGGAGTACAGACACCTGCAGTAGCTAACGAAAAGCTTCCTGTAACTCAAAAAAAGAGAATGTTTTTGTGACGGTGAAGTGACACAATGCAACAACAACAAAAGCAGAAATCTCTTGTACTTGTATACATGGTACATGGGTTGAGAAAGTCCACCAGCTGTACGTTACCATAACATGTCTGGTGTCCAGGTGCCACCATATCGTAGACTCCAGTGAGCTGGCTTTTATGACGGCGACTGAATTTGCAGTTCGGCAGGGTGAGTCTCCAGATGTTTTCATGGGAAATATTACATACCTACCAACAATCTTTTTTTTTTTCTTTTGAGGATTTCCTCATTTATTGAAAGGAGCCCAGAAATGCAGAATTTAAGACATTAATTTTTTTAAAAGGTGTTTTGAGTGGGAAAAAAATTGTGGATTGGAATTAATTTGGAAAGGGTGAGATGAAATGGTGGACTATCCATGTAGGTAATCAGCACCTAGGAACTTGATGTTGCAGAGTTGTGTGTTCTTGGTGTGATCTGTCCTCTGATCGGCTCAGACCTCTGGGGTCAAATGGTTTTAGGTCAAAGTGAAATGTCCCTCTGCATTTCACGGTTTATGAATTTGGCCTCCAGAAGATCAACAGGTATGGATTTTGCAGCACGCACTTTCCTCACTGCAAAGAAAAAAAAAAACTCAATGAAGAATACACAGACTTAAAAACTTTTATGTTGTTACGTTGTTATTTTTTTGCATTGCTGCCAAAAGAAGACCTTGCATTTCTCGATTCCGTACACCTCTGGTTTCCATACATCTCATGTTTTCCTTTGTCTGTGGTTCTCCGTGCAGTGTTTGAGGAGGGCATGTGGCAGATCCTTGAGCCGGTCATGATGGTGGAGGTCAACGCCCCCCAGGAGTACCAGAGCGGGTCATGGCCAGCCTCAGCAAACTGCACGCCATCATCACGGGCACCGACGCCCACGAGGGATACTTCACCATCTACTGTGAGGTGAGGGCGAAGGGGAAAACAGGATTGGTTGAGCTGGGACGTGTTGGGGGAGGGGGGGGGGGGGGGGGGAGGGTTACATTTGGGTATTTTAACCAGAGGTGCCATAGCATATGGACTGGTCCTTACGTGATTTGCCGTGTCTGTTAAGTCATGGTGCCTGTGTAGGGACTGGGGAGAAAATGACCTTAGTAAGGTAAGGTAGTGTCGGTTATAGCCCGGCTGACCGCTAAGGGCCATATCAGGGCTGTCACGGTGTTGAAGTCAACTCACAAGTCATTTTAAACAATGGTTTGAAAAAAGATTATTGAAAAAAAGCCAAGAAAAAAAAAACCTCATTCACATAACCCTTTAAAACATACCTTTTAAAAACACACTGGAACTGTTGTTAAAGATCTTTCTTGTGTAAAGTCTCGGATCAGATGAAAAACGTTATCTCTTTCAGAAATTCAAAGATCACATCAGGCGGGACATCTGTGAACAAGGTTTTCATGGAGTCTGCTGTAAAGTTTGTTTATGTCTCACATCATGCAAGTCCCAACACTCTAAAAGAACGTGTTTCACTGTGAGTGGTGCATGACATGGAATGCACCACGGACCTTCTTCACTCTTGAGGGAAATTTGACCTCTATGATCATAATTCGAAGACAACAGGTCAGGTCTTCCGTCTGTGTGTGTTGTCGCTTTGTAAGGTGGTGACTTGCTGAGTGACATTTGTGACGTCCATCGTCTGCAGGAGCTCCATGACTGGGGAACTAGGAATATTTTAACCGACACTGTGTTCCCTCTGTGGAAACCATGGCTATGTGATGGTAGTCATGATAACTTTGTGGTTAGAACACAGGGGCTCTGAGGGTTAGGGGTTCCAACCTCTGTAGCTGACAGGTGCCAAGCCATTAGTGTCTGAACTCCTTTTGTGTCTGTGGAAACGCAGGATGTCAGGACAGAGATCAAAGATTCCTTTATCTAACTTTCTTTCTTGTATGTGTCGTTCAGGAGAACTGATTCCTCTGTGGTTATCTCCCATACCGATCAGGAGAGCTCCCATCTGTGTGATTATCTTCCGTTTGTACTGTTCAGAAGAGCCATCTTCCTTGTTATGATCCATTGTGTGTTCCATTCAGGACAGCTGTCTTCTGTCTGTGATTATCCTCATTTTTACCTCTCAGGAGATCTGTCTTGTCTGTGTGCAGGCTCCGTTGAACGAGATGTTCGGCTACGCCACAGAGCTGCGCTCCCTGACCCAGGGGAAGGGGGAGTTCACCATGGAGTACAGCCGCTACTGTCCCGCCCTCCCTCAGACCCAGGAGGAGCTCATCGCTCAGTTTGAGAGCGAGAACGCCGTGGCCATGAAGAAAAAGAAGTGAGGGAGACTGCTGAAGAATCTGAGAGGGAGAACATCATGGGGTGGCAAGAGCACAGGGAAGCTGAAAGAAACGCTGTGATGACGATTGGAAAGCGTGTAGAGTGTAGGGTTTTGAAACATGAAACAAAATTCTGTTAAGAATGATAATATTTTTGGGCCACCAGATTTTTTTTTTCTAGATGATTTTTTTTTTTCAGCATGTAGATCCAGGGTGTCACCAGTTATCCTTTCAGTGTGGTGAACGTTGAAAACAAATGAAAATGATGAAGAATTGACATGCAGTGGCGGCTCATAAAGAACAGAGGGACAGCCATTGCACACCCTTCTGGACAACACCATTTCCAAGTCACATCATGGGTTGGCCTGGGTGTAAGAGATTCAGTGGAATGAGTCACCATTGTCAAGTCACATCATGGGTTGGCCTGGGTGTAAGAGATTCAGTGGAATGATCACCATTGTCAAGTCACATCATGGGTTGGCCTGGGTGTAAGAGATTCAGTGGAATGAGTCACCATTGGATGAGGAAAGTGCCACTGGTGTAGTAAGTTCAGGCAGGAGGTGTTTTTCACCCGCTGAAGACAGGACAGAAGACTGGGAATGTGTTGGTGATATAGCGGCGGATTTCAGACTGAAACGCGTTCTGGTCTTGTTCCCATGATTTGCTGATGTTGAGAAAAGGGTGAGCGTCCCTAGAGTGAGAGAAAAACAGTTGTTGTTACCATGATCAAAGAAAGAGTGAAAATGTGGGATGTGCTTTTGTGGTGAGGCGGTGTTAGTGCATTTTGTGTCGAAACAGTCTTGGTGTAAATGGAGAGAGAGCGCCGATTGTATGAATGTGTGTGTTTGTGTGTGTGTATTGTGTGTGTGTATTTTGGTGGAGTGATGAGGTGATGACCGATGCAGGGATCCCCACTAAATTTTTTTAATTAATATCTCTACCTCCTGTTCCGATTTCAGATAGTAAGGCTGCCTCCCCCTCCAAAGTTTTTCAGGGTAGAATCACTCTCACACACGGTATTTTGTTGACTGAAGATGGGGATGGGGACTGGTGTTCACAATTCTATGAGTAGTCTCTTTGTGAGCCTTTTCCTCCTCTATTTCTTTTCCTTTCCTAAGAAATTTCACATTGTGAGCATTTACAGCAAGCGTGCTATAACAATACCTGTGTGGCAGAGCCAAACTTGGTGAAGAGTATATGCAGTGGGAACTGATGTATGCAACGCTATGAAGAGGTTTGTTTTTGTGCCTTCTCTTCCTTTTGTTTGTTTGGGTTTGGGTTTTTTTGTCGTTTACCTTTCTTCCCCAGGAATCCCCAAATTTGAGCCCTCAAAGCAAGCTTGCCATGTGAAGACCTGTACAGAAGTGTCATAGAGTTTACCTTATAGTTGAAAACAGGGAGAATGTCATTGTCAACGAGCTACTTTCACTTTTAAATCTCACAGCATTTTCATTGGTCACACTGCAGATATCGTTAGGCTCAACAAGGAGAACACGAAAACCTCTGGTGAAGGCAGTAAACTGTTCATGATCCAGCGATGAAGATGGGAGAGCTTCAGTGAAGCTGTTCCTTATATTGAGTCTCATTTTTGGAAGACCTGCCATGAAGTACAGCATTATGTCTTTGAACACTGAAGATCAGCAATTTTGCCGCAGCAGTTCGAGTGTATTTTGTATGTACTGTCCTGTTGTGTAGAGACTGTTCTTTTTGGGGGGGGTTTGCATTTGTGCAGTGTGATCAAGGCAGATGTGCAGACTCTAATGCCCGCCCTACCTTCCCCTTTAGCGCCAAGGTTCTCGGGGTTACCTTGCGTGCAGGCCTCAGTGAATGAGGTACAGGAAGCGGCCACCGGCTTCTTCTATGGCGGAAGTAGGGTGGGTGTCACGTGACTGTCTTATTACTGCATTAGCCACAAAAAATTTTGGCCTGGCAGAGCTAACTGCTGTAGAATGCTATGGTCTGACATGGTAAGTATACTAGCCAAACAGGGAGTATAATAAAAACTCCCCATTTCACCAGTGTTTTCCTCACCTTGGCATCAGCTGTGAAAGTTCTTGTGGTGTGTAGGGTGCTAATTTTTCTAGCTGCCTGTTTGATTTCAGGCTGGAACTTTTTTAATTGCTTCCCAGGTTTAGAATTGGGGAAAACGAAAAGAATCTTTCCAACTTTGTTAAGGCAAATCAACCATGTGCACTCCTCAAATTGTTTTCAAGCAATAAACAAATGAAATAAATTGTTCATATCTTGGAGATTAGGCAATGAATGAAAAGAAGGAACTGAGTAAGATTTTCGTTTTCTCTGTGTTTTTTTTTTATCCCGTCACTGGGTAGAGCTGGTCTGGAATGTCGACCATACTGGTGTTACTGTCCATGGTATGTTGGGGATGGGTAAAAAGAGAAGGCTGAGCTTTCACGCATGTATTTTAGAGAGGTTACAGATCAAATTTTCAGTTTAATCTCAGGGTGAGATTAGAGTGCTCTGAAAATTTTGACTGGTTTGATACTATGATTGTTTCTACAAGTGTTAGAGAGCGGGATGAATAGTTTTGCCTGTATTGCAAAGTGACTGTGTGAGGCAGGTGAAGGATAGAGTATGTCATCAAAGATATTTACACAGATGTATGTATGCTTCTCTGTGTGTGCGTGTGTGTGTGTGTGTGTGAAAACATGTGGAAGTTCAATTCATGTTACAGATCCTATCATACATTTGCGAGTTTGCATGCTTGCAGGGCAAGCGTGCCTGCATCACACAAAAAGTTTGGGTTTGATATTTGTGCACTTGTCAGTACACACCCGTACACCTGTTATTTCAGGCAACATTGTGTTAGCTCCTAGCGAGATTGGTGACGCCTTAATTTGAATATTTATTGCTGATGTGTCACATGGACAGTTCTGGGGGCAACTAACTTTGTGATACAAATGATGTCTGTGAATATTAAAGTTGAATGAATCGGTCATGCCAGAGATGCATTGGTTTTGTTTGGATGAACGTCGTCCACATCAGAATAGATTTTAACAGTATTGTGATTGCTTGTTCTTCATCTTCATTGTCCTGAACGTTGTGTGTTTTACCTGAAGAAGACCTAAGAGGTCAACACGTGTCATGTTTTGTAATTCATTTGTCCATGTTATCTAGCAGAGTTGTTTCAGGTACATGTACTTGTTGAAATTGTAACAGTATCATGTTTGGGATGGTGTTTGTCTCATTTTCTGCATCTGCCACGGCAGAACCTTTCTGCTTTACCTCCCCCCCCCCTCCCTTCCTCCTTCCCTCATACACAGACACAATGCACACACACACATACCCATCTCTTCCAACCACAGCACTATATACACGCCTACAACTTGTTCAGGTTGCTGTCTTGCATCATTTTAGATCTTGCCTCCACTTGATAAGGTGAGGAAAGGGGATATAGGTGGATGCAAGAATATTGAATAGAATTTTTTTTTTTTTTAAACAATCCGTTCTGTTGTTGTGTCTGAGAAAGTCAATATAAAAGTATTTCTTGCATGTTTTATTCTGTGATTTCTATAAAAGAGGTGGTTTCTTTTTCTTTTCTTTTTTTGTTAATGGACGGTGCAATCTCTTTAAGTTTGACCCTCATGTATGCATCAATGTGTCCCACTCAATATGGGAGGATGCTAACTTGCATTGGCTCAGCTACTAAACAGTAACTCTCTCGTCTGCCCGAGTCTTCGTAGGTGGTAACCTGCTATATACTGAATTGGAAAAGGTACCCACTTGACCCCATCAAAGTGACTACATCACTGGTGGGTCTCCTCAGGTGGGTTGCCTCATGACAGGTTAATTTCAAGTCACATGTGAATCGCTGTGACATGACGGAACAAGTCAACGTGTGATTGGTGCGTGTGTGCGTGCATGTGTGTTGAATGAACAGCATCGGAGTAACTGCAAGAGAGGAGAGAAATGAAGAAGTGCCCACTTGGGTTCTTCTTTGAAGGTAACTGTAGTCTAGGTAAGAAAAATGTTACGAAAACAAAGGAACAACGATAAAGGTTCAAACTGAGGTACCGTAAAGTTCGGACTATAAGCCGCGACTTTTTTCCCCAGCTTTAAACCCTGCGGCTTAAACAACGATGCGGCTTATTTGCGGATTTTTCCGATTTCAGAAGCATCACACACCTCGTCTATTCTTAGCTTCTCTCAATCTCTGTAACTCACCATATTGTGTTTACTGTTCATGAATTTTTATTATGCTTTTAACTACGATTTTCTGTGTAATCGTGTAATGGAATCAGTAACCCGTTCAGAAATATGGGAATCGACATAATAAAGCCCATTACTGATATCTTTTTCATCAGTTTGTCTTCTACAAAAATACGATCGCTTCGAACGGCGCAATGTGTTGGCCGTTTCCGACCTGTTTAATCTTGACTAACACTAGGTGAATTACGAACAAAATAACTAAGCACTGGCACGGTATTAAGCGAAATAAAACAATCGAATCGTTTCATTAATGTTCTGGTTTGTTATTATATGCGTTATCTTACCAAGTGCGTCTTGCAATTCAAAAACGATTAGCGCATTCAACTCGGTCATTGTCAGACCTTGGCTTCGATCCGCCATACCATTGTTGAAATCGTGGACAGGGAGTGAAGGTTTGCATTTGATACCTTCGCTTTGATTGGCTTGCGCTTTCGAGTACTCAGCCAATCGCTTAGCTTGATACACCAACGAATGCAGGAGAGAACTGCCTTTCTAGCGCATCGTTAATGCGTTGTTT
The DNA here is from genome assembly GCA_018398815.1 of Conus ventricosus. Lineage (NCBI taxonomy): Eukaryota > Metazoa > Mollusca > Gastropoda > Neogastropoda > Conidae > Conus > Conus ventricosus. The sequence continues at coordinate 34,533,035 of CM031623.1, forward strand.
TTTTCGGTATTTTTTTTGGTTCAGTTCAGTTCACTTCACTGGGACTTTGATAGCCTCACAGCTTTTTGTGTCCCAATCATCTTATTTCATAAACATTGGTTGCTTAATGCATGCATATGCTCAGGATTTTAAAGCAATGATGTTGGAAAGACAACACTTGTAAGAAGCCTCATAAAAACTTCGATTCTAATTGATTTAAAACACATCGTACTAAAAAAAAAAAAAAAAAAAGACTGAAGAAAAGCTGGAAACATGCTCTTGTATTCTGACCTATTTAAACGCCAATGAATGCAGTGAACACATTGTATGTGATGATTTTCGACACATGTGAACTCAACGCTCGGCCAGCTGCCGCCTGCGGCACATCGGACTGTGTTGTATATATCTGCGGCTTATAAACCGGTGCGGCTTATTTGTGAAAAAAGTTCAGATTTTTTAAAAATTTAGTGGGTGCGGCTTATATACAGGTTGCGCTCAATAGTCCGAACTTTACGGTAAATTTAGTATTGACATGTACAGAAAAGTTATTAGGAAAAAAGTCTTTTATTTGGAGATTAATCTTGTGCTGAAAAGAGAAGCATCATTGGGAGATAAATCTTAGTATTGACAATCACAAAAAATGTTTCAGAAAACATCTATAAGAAGAAATCTTTACCTGGAGCTTAGAGTCGACAAATATATGTTCCAGGAAGAAAAGTCCTGAAATGAGGTGAATGTACTATAGGCAAAGTCAAAAAAGAAAGTTTCAGGATTAAAAATCATCCAAGGGGTCTTAAAAGGGAGGTAAAACTAGAATAGACAGTCACGAAAAAAAAAATATATATATATATATATATGTTCCAGGATGAAAAGTCCTGAAATGAGGTGAATGTACTATAGGCAAAGTCAAAAAAGAAAGTTTCAGGATTAAAAATCATCCAAAGGGTCTTAAAAGGGAGGTAAAACTAGAACAGACAGTCATGAAAAAAAAAAAAATCGGTCTTTACAGAGACTTTACAGGGAAGGAAGTCTTCTAAACCCACCCCACTAAAAAATAAATAAATAAATTAATTAATTTAATTAAATAAAATCCAGAGAACATGTTGCAAAAGAAAAGTCTTTGTTTGGGAGCTAATCTAAAGTCTTTCAGGAAAGGGGATATACAGAGATAAATTTAGCATAAACAAAGACAAACAAAAAAAAAGTTTTAAAAAAGGCTTTAAAAGATGATCTTTGATCAGAGGGTCATTTTTGGGGGAGGAAGTTTGTCTATGGTTCTGTGAGGTAAGTGTGTGTCATAGTGTCTTGCCGTTCTGGAACTGCTCCATCAACAACCATCACACCTCAGGCAGATCCCTCATGTAACTAAACACAGGACAAAACAACCAAGGCTTGGTGAAAAGAATTTGACATGTTTTATTGTTTACACCCGACTTGAAAAAACGAACTGATCAACATGGAGCATCAAATGAAAAGAGAAACGTACAACGTCATCTGACATACATACCACTGGCCGTATTACACAGAAGCATCAACGCACTGAATGTGTACAATGCATGGCAAAGAAGTCCGAAAAGCCTGATACATTATCACATCGCTTTTATCCAACTGACTACTGACTGTGACCACATCGTAACTTCCATTCTCTTATCATAATTATCTCCCCTCACCGACATTCTCCCCTCCCTCCCCCCGCCCCACCCCTTGCAATTGGCATATGTGTACAAAGTTTGAGTGCGTTTGTAGTCATTCAGGGGAGAGTGGGGATGGGAGTAGGATTGTGTGCGGTGTGACGAGTGTTGTTCGGTGCGATCAGTGTGTATGATGTAGTTAGTGTGTGTGGTATGGTGTGTGAAGGGGTAGAGGACGTTATGTAGGTGTGTCGACATGATGGTATGTAGTGTGCATTTTAACATGCCAGTGTATGTGTGTTAATGTGTGATGTAGTCAGAGTATGCTGTGGTGTGGTGAATTTGTGTTGTATGTTTGTGTATATGAAAAGGGATCTGGCAGTAAATATGGTGTGGTCGTGTATCGATGTATAGGGGGAGGGGATGTATGTTTATGTGCGGTGTTGTATTTTCATGTGATGTGTGTGTGTGTGTGTGTGTTTGCAGCAAGTGTCTTGAGAGGGAAGCAGTGGAAGAGATATGATGTCACCTCAGGTAACATACCTAGTTGCGCGTTCATTTAGACATGGGCTTTGCATAATTGATACTTAATAATAGCTCCGAGAGACAGAATCCGTTTGTAAATATGTGCACACAAACACTTGCATGTGTGTGTGTGTGATTGTGTTTGCATGCATGTGTGTGTGTGTGACCAGATTATTTTCAATGAAATATGTACGTTTTTATCTTGACTTTCCCCCAGATACTTTTTTTCTTGCTCTCCTGCGAAGTGACATTCTACTGCAAACCATACAAGGAGGTCCTGTAACTTGTACAGAACACCATTCTTTGACACGGAATTTTGGGAAAAAAAAAAAAATCAATGTGAACCTAAAACACACTCACAAGAAGAAATATCAATGACATACAATCTACCGCAAGAAAAGAGGGGTTTTTTTGACACTAAGGTTTAGTGGTGAGAGACAACACACTTCTATGGGAGAGAACGGAACGTGTGACACTCACAACATCCAAGATTGGCAAATGATGCTACAGGCACAGGACTGGAATGGCTCACACAAGTTGTTTTTTTTCTCCATTCATTCACCACGATTCTTCCACCTTCTTCTTTCTTTTTGGTTTTTATTTTGTTTTTCTTGATCTTGCCTAACACATCACACTGTCCCATCGCTTGATGAAGGACTTCTATATTAATACATTATCACATACGTTTATTTTTGTTGTTGTTGTTTTCTTTCTTTTTTTTATCAGAACAGACCTTCTATCGAAGAACACAATATTGGTGGAAAATGCTTTTATCTCCTCTGTCATTTGTATTCCACAACACAACCCTCTCTCCCCTTAACCCCCCCCCCCCCCCCCCCCCCCCCCCCCACTTCACCCTCACCTTTACCCCAATCCCTACCCACCTCTCCAACTTGTCCTTCTCATCATGGATAATGTGGTTCTGCTCATCAGGTGCTGCTTCTTTTGTTTTGTTTTTTTTCAATGACAGCATAGCAGATATCTGAAGACTGACAACTTAGGGTCATCAACCAGAGTTCATACGATCCTTGAAGATCGTTGAGATCAATCACCCGATTCACTCCAAACTCTGTAGGTTTTGCAAAGTCTTTGACAACCTGATTTTGGTTTGGACGTGCTCATTGGCATCAGAACCATGGGGGTAGGGTGTGTGTGTGTGTGGGGGGGGGGGGGGGGAGTGGGGAGGTCACTGGTCCCCCAAGTGAAATTACAAGGTAGGGGAGGGGGAAGGCACCAGACTACCTTCTGGCCCTATTTTTTTTTTTTTTTTGTTGACAATTTGGAAATTGAGTGCCCCTCTCCCCCTACCTGCCCCCCTCTCCATCCCCTACTTGTTTTATATTTTCAAAAAAAGATTGGAAGACTACAGCAGTGATGTCATTTCTCACTCCGTTTCTCTTAAAATATCAGTGGTTGCTAAGTTGCACTGTCCATGTATTGTAGCGACATCGATACCATCTAGCTTATGGCCTGTTTCAATGTGTGTGTTCTGCAGTGTGCTTGATGTATTGTAGTGACATCGATACCATCTAGCTTATGGCCTGTTTCAATGTGTGTGTTCTGCAGTGTGCTTGATGTATTGTAGTGACATCGATACCATCTAGCTTATGGCCTGTTTCAATGTGTGTTCTGCAGTGTGCTTTATGTTTCCAGCAGTTTCTATCTTGTTCTTACAATTACTGAGAAGCGATGCCAAAACTTCAAATTTTGATCTGAAGTACCACATGAACTTTCTCCAAGATCAAACCACTTGAACATATGCTTCCAATAAGTACTCAGTGGGGGTTTTTGTTTTGTTTTTCTCTTCCTCCTTTTATTTTTCATTTTGTAAAGATTCTTTAAAAGGAATTTCACTTTGCACACACAAAAGTAAGAATTTAAAGAGTAATGAGCCCACTCGAAAAATTTTTAACTTCAAAAATGTTTCACAACACCTACCAAACTGTCAGTAACCCATGACCCTGCGGTTTTGGGTTTCTTTCTTTTTTTCTTTCTTTCCTATTATGTCATAAAATTCTTAAACACACAACAGTCATACTGGCAGTGCACTATGGGGGAACGAACAAAAGCACGGATGTTTTTAAGCATAAACAGAGCACTGATCTACATTTATTCATACATGCACATAGACTTGGGAGAGGAAAGATTACAGCAGGGGTTTTTTTTTTCTTTCAAGGAAAAAAAACAAAAACAACAAAACAAAAATCTGGATGTGGTTTCAGATCTGAGAAACTCAAACAGCAATAACATACTACATACGATAAGGTCCACACTATCTACATGAGACTCGGATGCTGTCAGCTTTCTCTCATATAATATCACAAGCTTGGTGTGTGCAAGACGATGCAGGAAATCAAATCACATCACATCACAAATGACCTCTGCAAATGTAAAGGTGGGGAATATTGTTTTTATTTGCACCCAAAAAAAAAAAAAAAAAAAGTCTGTCACTAGCAGTTTCGCAATTTTACATCTTGTAGCCAGATGTGAAGTCAGAACACAAAAGTGACAAGGTCTTCAAAAATAAAAATAAAATAAAATAATTATAAGAAAATTATACTGCTAATCAAAGAACATACTGCCCCTCACTGTCACGGTCAAAAATAAACACAACCAAAGTCGTGGTCCGTCGCCAGCTAGGTTGGTTGGACATAAGCTCTAACGCAAATATTCTGGGCGTCAGGCAGACGGCCCATGTGTCGGATCCAGCCAATTAAGCATAGGGGAGAGGTTCCACGGAGACGGTCTGTCCAGCCAGACGGACTAAGTAGCTGACCGACGCCTCGATGTCTGGTCAAACGAGTCTCAACGCCCGGATCAGACTCATCCGGCCAATTTGAGCACAGCGAGAGGCTAATCCTAATCTTCCCCGTAGACAGTCAGAGTGGCTGACCAACGTCTCAATAGGTTGGCCCGACCTATTGCAACGTCTGGGCCAGACTGATCTAGCCAATTTACGACGTCGCCGGAAAGGGAGAGGGAGAAGGTAGTATGTGGTGGGGGTGAAATCAAGCTAATCAATTAAATGACCAATTGACCACCACAGAGAGTAAGGCGTGTAGGCGTGACTGTCATGATTTGAATATCCAATGGAATTAGGAGATAACTTCGGTACGAGGTGGTAAAAATACTGACCAATGGTACTCGCCCTTGGACACGGAGTTAGGGGGATAAAGTAATGCGTGAGTGAGAGAGAGAGAAAGAACGAACAGAGAGACAGAGAGAGAGAGAGGTTCTGGGGTGTAGTCTCTGCAGGAGAAAGGCAGAGAGATGAGAGGAGTGAAGTTTAAGCAGTAGCACCAGATAGAGTCTGCAGAGGAGGGACTAAAGAGAGATGTGGAGAGAGAGAGAGTTGCTAACTAATGAAGAGAAAAAGAAAGAAAAGAAAAAGGAAAAGAAAAGCAACCATGTCCATTTGATAGAGCAGACTAGGAGAGAGAGAGAGAGTGCAATGCGTTAATGCAGGAAGAAAGAAAGGAGAACAGATCGATGTTGATAGTCACTGTTCCATCTGAACCGGGGGTTCGACCTCATACTTGGCCAGCGCCACTTCCTCAAGCAGAACCACAGACCGACGCCAGTGCCAGCAGTCTAACCTGACCAAGGCCAGCAGACCAACACCGGTGCCAGCAGTTGTGTCGTGCTTGTGAAAGTGACAGTGAAAAGAAAAAAAAAGGAAAAGAAAAGACAGTGATTCGTGAATAGTTAAGATCACCTGGCCAGGTAAAGTAGAAATCTGTTTTATACCCGGGTTAGTTAATGATGTTTTAGATAAATGATTTTGTGAAGTTCAGGAAAGAGAGAATGTTTTATTTTGTTTGATTCCATATGCATCGATGTTTCGTTCTATGATCATGTGTAGTAAAGTTATAGACTTTACTAGTGGTTTGATGTGACGAATGCATGATATATGAATGAGATTGTAAGCAAGCTGTGAGTGTGTTTGGGCTGTGCGCTAGTCCTTCCTCCATCGACATCACCCGAGGTTGACACTCACCCCCTTCCTTATCTACATCTTATCTACATGTGTGTGTGAGACAGAAAGAGAGGGACACAGAGAGAAATCTGCTGGTGTGTGTGTGTGTGTGCTTCTGTATCTGCTTTCACAACAGCATGATCAAATCAAATTAGTTATGACATTTTGGTCGCCAGGCAAATGGTGTGACTGACTTCCTTATAAAGTATACCATGTTTGAGATTTGTGGAGGTGACATCATCGTCACTACATGATCCTATTTATCTTCTTTTTTTTTTTTTAAAGTCTTCATCTTGTTAGTAAATTCAGCATCAAGGAACAATTCATCATATAATGATGCATGAGTGACAAAAGATATTTTCCCCATGAAACAATGGACACAACTCAAAGAAAATCCTCAGAGGAACATCCAGGAAATAAAGAAAAAGACTACTTGATGGATAGGAATGTAAGTTAAATCCAAGTATGACCAAAAAAAGGAAAAATATTTTCTCAAAACAAAAAAAAAAAAATCTCATTGACTAATATGCTCTAAAACACAGACACACCACACATTCTTCGAACGTCAAATCCAGACTTTGCTCCATTTCCTTTCCCTGTTTGAGAAAAACGTCCCTGTCAGGTTCAACTTAACCTTTGACCTATCACAGAAGCCATGGAGTCTAAGCACAGTGCTATAAAGCAGTAACATCAGAAACATCACTATATATACTGAGAGAGAGAAACACGGAGCGGGAAACATAGGAAATGAAATGTGCGAGCTCTTGAGTTCTTCCAAATACTAGCACATACCTTTCACTCTGTGGACAGCTTTTCTAAGCTTGCACGCAAAATGACGGAAGAAAAAAACGAAAATAAAACCGCAGTTCAGCTCTCCCTCCTCTCGGTGCACTCAGGTGACGCTATTGATCATCAGCCTCAATGGGTTAGGGCTCAATGGAGACGAGGCCAACGGGAGGAAAGTATCCATGCCAGCAAGCAACCAAACCACAGTGTCAAATTTGACTCGACATCAAGTCTGACACAGGAATGAAAATGGGCAGGGGCATGCCGATGTGAGGTGGTGTTGTGACCATGTGTTGTTGTGACCATGTGTCGTAGTGACCACGTGTCGTTGTGACCATGAGTCTTGACCACATGTGACCTGGAGTCGTTGTGACCAAATGTAGTGTTCTTGTCCTTTTGATTTGATCACAACACTTGGTCGCAATGACACGTGGTGACGACACATGGTTACATGTGAGTGGTCACGACGACGCTTGGTCACAACGACACGTGGTCACAATGACACTTGGTCACATCGACATGACCCTCTTAGTTCTTTGAACAGCCCACATGTGCAATTACCAGGGGGGGGGAGGGGAGAGCTAAACTGCGCTTATACTGAGTCAAGCATCGATTCTGTGGTCCAAACAATGATTTTTTTTCTTGATATAAGAGAGGATGAAACAAGCATGATCTTGTGCACCATGTAATATTATACTGCAAGCATGTCCAAATGCCTCTTTGGCAGTTAACCAAAAAGCGTCAAAGATTCGAAATTATACACCTCGGAAGAGATGGAGGAAGTGGGGAGGGGGGGTGTGGGGGGGGGGGGGGGGGGGGGGGGGAAGATGCTGTGAATTGTCCTTGACCTTGGGAGGTCATGGTGCATCGACAGCAGCCAGGATGGTCGAAAACCAACCCCAAGTCCTTGATCACCAAACAGTCAAGGTCAAAGGATCGGCTGCTTGTGAATGTCAACAAGTTGTGGTCAGGTCACCCTCAGGGTCAAGGTTAGCAGGAGCAGCTGGCGTCTTGTTCCAGGGAATCCATCATGGGCTCCTTGGGCTTCAGCTCTATGTCTGGGAGCAAAAGGTTAAGGAAAGCCTGGCACAAAGCAAGATCAGCACTACAGTTGAAAAAAAAAATGTCAAAGAAAAAAAAAAAAAAGGAAGAAAAAAAAAAAAACCCAAGAAAACAAAGAAAAACGAAAAAGAAGAAATGGAATTTATCAGAAATGATGGAGAATGTGTGTGTGTGTTTGTGTGTATGTGTGTGTGTGAGTGTGTGTGTGTGTGGTATGTGTGTGTATGTGTGTGTGTGTACGTGTGTGTGTGTGTGCATGCAAATGTGAGTGTGTGTGTGTGTAAACGGGCTTTTTCTTTCAAGGATTTAAGATCTTTTTACAAAGAGTGATATTGGCAGAGGAAAATGAACACTTGTGTTTGTAAATGTATGCATGAATCCTTTTGTGTGCACAAGTAAGAGGGGCAAAATTAATGAGAAAATCATTTGTAACAGCAACAGCGAAAAATGAGCCTCATGCCGTACATCAAATGTGTGCCTGCACACACATGTGCTTGTTAGAATGCATATGAATGCAGTGGAAAAATACCTGGAACACAAACATGATATTCATCTATCCACAGATGTTTGTGCATGCATGTGCGTTGGCATGTGTGCTGTGTGTTACATGGGTGCATGCATGCAAGCATGTGTATGATGTGTGCATGCAAGCACGTGTGTGTGTGTGTGTGTGTGGTGTTGAGACAGAGAGAGATCCAGAAACGTGTGTCCACAAAGGCAAAATTCTCAAGATGCCGTTATTCCAGAAAGAATGAACAATTCAAGCAAGCAAACAAACCTATGTGTGGGTCTCAAACCAGAAAAGACAGATCCCTTGTTAGTTACAGTGTGCTGCATACGCAGGACTGTATAAAATTAAAAACCTCCCCACAATAAAACATCCACACAGACAGGGACCGTACATTCTTTCATTCTCGTCACATCCCTGTTCCCTCAAACTCAGCCGTATTTAGTTTGCTCTGCAAGTTCAGTTCACAGATGAGATCAAATCAGATTGGGATCAGGCCACTCATCTGAAGAGACCATTCCATGAGGGAGCTTGAGATGCAGACCCCCAATTCATGGAAGGGGGCGATGGGAGGGAAGGTAAGAGCCTTCCCTTCACCCCTTTCAATCCCCCCCACACCCCTAAATAAATTTCAATAGCTATGATCTGTGTAATCTGGTGCATTCCAGACATAATTTTCAGCTATCTGCAATAATCACTGGAACTCTGAGACAATTATTTTGCTGCTTTGTCTTTAGAGTTCAACATTTTTTTGCTGATTTTTTTAAAAGTCTTCTTTTGGAGGGTTGGGGACGAGGGGAGAGGTAGGGTTAGTAGGGGTGGGGGAATGCTTCCTATTTGGGAATTCATTATCATTAAGAGCATTTATATAGTGCCTATCCTCGGTTAGAGACCGAATTCATAATCATTATCATTAAGAGCATTTATATAGCGCCTATCCTCGGTTAGAGACCGAATTCATAATCATTATCATTAAGAGCATTTATATAGCGCCTATCCTCGGTTAGAGACCGAATTCATAATCATTATCATTAAGAGCATTTATATAGCGCCTATCCTCGGTTAGAGACCGAATTCATAATCATTATCATTAAGAGCATTTATATAGCGCCTATCCTCGGTTAGAGACCAGATTCATTAGTATTATCATTAAGAGCATTAAAAGCGCCTATCCTCGGTTAGAGACCAGATTCATTAGTATTATCATTAAGAGCATTTATATAGCGCCTATCCTCGGTTAGAGACCAAATTCATAATCATTGTCATTAAGAGCATTTATATAGCGCCTATCCTCGGTTAGAGACCAAATTCATTAGTATTATCATTAAGAGCATTTATATAGCGCCTATCCTCGGTTAGAGACCAAATTCATTATTATCATCATTAAGAGCATTTATATAGCGCCTATCCTCGGTTAGAGACCAAATTCATTAGTATTATCATTAAGAGCATTTATATAGCGCCTATCCTCGGTTAGAGACCAAATTCATTATTATCATCATTAAGAGCATTTATATAGCGCCTATCCTCGGTTAGAGACCAAATTCATTAGTATTATCATTAAGAGCATTTATATAGCACCTATCCTCGGTTAGAGACCAAGCTCTAAGCGCTTTACAGTTCATGCTTACTTTTGCACAACAGCCTGCCTGCCTAGGTAGAGCTGACTGAAAATCTGCCTGCTGGCGCTACATTCAGTTGTTTCCTGTGTCGTCCAGTCAGTATCAGTTAAACATGCAGTGGTGCTAAACTTGCTGAGGCCTAAGCCTTAGCACACTATGAACAGATCTGGAGGAACCTGGTGAACTTGTTCTTCAATGTGATGTCCTAATGACTTTTTCCAAGAGCTAAGGGACATGAGAAGATAAACGGCGCTTCTGAAACTGACCAGAAATTTTAAGAAAAATGATTCCTTTTAGTCTACAAATCATGGCAGTTCACATGTTCTTTCTCTCTCACACACACACAAAAACAAGTTAGGGCTTTTTTACATCACCACACTCAAATCTATCAAAGATGCATTCAACTAGAAATGCGTACTAGTAGATTTATTATTCTTTCCATCAATATTCTTAACCGGAAAAAAAAAGAAAATCATTTTTCTAGGTATTAGCGATTTGCCCCATTAGCTATGTGTACTTTTTTAAAGCGCATTTTGAGAGGAGCAAGCCCAACAAGAAAGGGAATCATCCATTTTGTAAATACTTGTCAGCATCCTCATGAGATGAAAATGAAATGTACGCAGTACAATATACGCTAATATAGACACTTTTCTTTTTTTTTCTTTTTTTCTTGGGGGGGGGGGGGGGGGGGGGGGGGGAGAAAATAATTTCATATGAAAGCTAAAAAGTGTGTGTACACACTACAACCCTTTCAACAGTGGGATGGGGAGGGGAGGGTAGGGGGATTGGAGGAGGCTAGTAATAGCTGAAAGGCAACAATTTCAATGGTCCATCCTGTATAAAAAGGGAGTTCCTAAACAGCCCATCCCTCAGACAAGGAAACACCGTTTTATCTCCAATCCCCCCATCCCCTTCCCTGCCCCCCCCCCCCCCCCCCCTCCGCTTTCCACATCCTTCAAATGACAAAAAGAACAAATCATCTATCAAGGGTTAAGTCTCGAGGAAACGTCATTCCAGTCACCTGTGAGTAATGGAACAGCACTCCTTCAGAGTTCTTCCCCCCCGCCCCGCCCCAACCCACCCCCACCCCTATCTCTCCAGTGTCACACCACACCAATACACTGACACAGGGACAACTCACTCCTCAAGTTCAGCTGCCCAGTCAAGGGCGAGTCACCTCGAATGACTAATCAGGGGCAGATCATTTTGTCAAAGAAGGAAGGAATTCTGTTCCATGTCACATCACACACAAAGTGATTGTAACCACCCAGTAAACATAATTCTAATGGTGTTAGGATGATTTTTTTTTTTGAGTGGGGGTGGGGTGTGAGAGGAGGGGAACAGTTGGATAGTGTGAGGAGAAGGATTAAAAAAAAGCATAAAATGGAGGTAGGGGTAAGAGATGCTCATCTGTAGTGATTCACAGTACAATTCAGTATCACTAAACAAACTTTTTAATGAGGTAAATTAATTCAACTTTAGAAATAACTGAAAACAAACACAAAAGTAAAAAACAACAACAACCCATCAACATTCCAAGCATCTGTAGATGGCAAACTTTCATGCAAGGAAGGTGACATGACCTCTGTAAAAAAATGTAGGGCTGAACAGTGCTGCCACAAAGACAGATTCTCTGGATGTTAGGGCAACATTGATTTTGTAAGGAACTGCTGAAACGGTTTTTTTGAAAGTAATATTCTAACTTCATCCAGGAGAAGGTAGGTTGGGAATCATATTTTCTCTTTTTTGTGTGTAGAGATGTTGAGAGAGGGAAGGGGGAGGAAAAAGAGGGGAGAGGGGAGTTTCTTATTAACCAAATCGAGGATGCTCACATACAAAAAAATCTTGTTCAATAAGGAGAGGAGAGCAGGGGGGGGGGGGGGGGGGGGGGGGGGCAAGGGTAAGCATCAAAACTTGTGACTCCAGTGACAATACCAATTGCTCCCCTACCTATCAGAAGATGCTACTCTTTCTGATTCTGAGGGGGAAAAAAAAAAGAGACAAATATTAACAGCTGGATGTGTTCAGAATAAAGGGAAGGGAAAAGCCAGTGATGGTCTTTGGTGGACACAGCTACAAACATGTGTTAGACCTAAAATGCAAGTAAGATACCAACATACATCAGTCCCTACAGAGCAATCAGAAAACTTTGCTCTCACTCGTGTAAATCGAACATACTATGGCTTCAGCACAACTTGCTTTTGGAGCTGTCATCGGCGCATTGTATTTCATAACTTCCTTTTGTGGCTAGCAACGACACATATTCTATAATTTGCTTTTGTGGGTAGCAACGGCTCATTATATTGTATAATAATGTACAACTTGCTTCTGTGGGTAGCAACGGCTCATTATATTGTATAATAATGTACAACTTGCTTCTGTGGGTAGCAATGACACATTTTATAACTTACTTCTGTGGCTAGCAACTGCACATTATATACAGGGCTGCCTACCCCCTTCCGCCTCTTTCAGGGACATACTTTTTCAAAACCAGGGACACTGGCTGATTTCCAGGGACAATGCAGCGGTAGCACATATCACAACCACATCAACATTAAAGTGAAAGCTGACCTTTATTTACACTGTGTACAACTTCTACAATGCTACTTTGCTTCTAGTGCACTGAAACTTCTTTGCGATGTCCGAGTCAGGAAACATCAATTTAACGCCTCTGTTTAGCTTGTCCAGTGCAGCCATCGGCAAATTCAGTTCAGCTGCAAGGTCAACCATCATCGTTTCAGCTCTTATGACGTCAAAAGTTTCCTGACTGGTTGACGTCTGAGCGCGCTGAAAGAATCCGCTAATGTTACAAGATTTCTCGCTCTCACGGATTTTTGTGTTCTTCTTGTGCTTTTCAGTGGCGACATGACGGGTTATTTCATCCCTACCTCCAGATCCGATGGAGAACTCACGCGCACAAATTTCACAAGACGCGTAAGTCTCGATCTTGCCACGCTTGATGAACGGCCAGGTTTCCGTATATTTTGAGAGGAATGTCTGCCGACGTTTCTTCTTCTTGAGAGAAGCCCCATAGTCGAGATCACCGTCGGCATTTTTACGCTTTCCCTGTTTCGCGTCCATTTTTCTCGCTTTCAAAACTCGGGAAGACGGTGTATGCGCATGCGCACTGGTCAGTTCGGCAATGTTCGGGTCTTTCCAACGGATTTGGTCAGGATGGCCATGACCGAAGTCGGTCAGTCGGTGATCAGCTGACGAACTTGACTTGTTTTTTTGTTGTTTTTTTTCTCCCGAATTTTTTTTTCGTGGGACATAGAATACAAAAGTGGATTCCAGGGACAGGCTGCATGATTTCATTATTTCGGGGGACAAATACGGATACTCCGGGACGGTAGGCAGCCATGTATATAGTAACTTGTTTTTTGTGCCTACCAAAGCACATTACATTGTATGGTGGGTAGCAAAGCACATTGTATTGTATAACTGGTTTTGTGGATAGCAAAGCACATTCTATTGCATAACTTACTTTTGTGGCTGCCAATGGCACATTACATTGTATAACTTGCTATTTTGGTTAATGACGGCACAACACGCTGTACAATTTGGTTTTGTGGGTGGCAATGGTACATTATATTGTACACACTGTACAACTTGGTTTTGTGGGTGGCAATGGTACATTATACTGTACAATCTGCTTTCTTGAGAATAGGAAGAGCACATGGCACATTCAGCTTTTGTGGAAAGCGACGGCACAATACACTGTACGAATTGCCTTTGTTGGTAATAACTGCTCAAAACACTGTTATGCAATTTGCTTCCGTGGGTAGCAACAGCACATTAAATTGTACAATTTGCTTTTTGTAGGCTGCTGCGGCATACTGTATTGTACAATCTGCCACTGTGTGACACAGTTGCACACTGTATTATACAATCTACTGTTGTGTGATGCATCTGCATACTGTGTGTTGTGCAAACTGCTGTATGCTGCAGCTGCGCACTGTGTGTTGTGCAAACTGCTGTATGCTGTATGCTGCAGCTGCGCACTGTGTGTTGTGCAAACTGCTGTATGCTGCAGCTGCGCACTGTGTGTTGTGCAAACTGCTGTATGCTGCAGCTGCGCACTGTGTGTTGTGCAAACTGCTGTATGCTGCAGCTGCGCACTGTGTGTTGTGCAAACTGCTGTATGCTGCAGCTGCGCACTGTGTTTGTGCAAACTGCTGTATGCTGCAGCTGCGCACTGTGTGTTGTCAAACTGCTGTATGCTGCAGCTGCGCACTGTGTTGCACAACTTGTGTAAGTGTGCTGTAACTGCATGTTGTATTGTAACCATGGAACCCCTCAATGACAACATCCAGACACATCTTCAAAAAACTGGGTCTTTAGAGCAAAGCAGTCTCGACGGGGAGATGAATTTGGCAGAGGCCGAGTTGAAACTGTTTGGGGGGAAAAAAGGCCTTTGAAGAGAGCTGGTCTTTGTCAGGTGGTCAATGACAAATGAAAAAGCATTCCAGAAAAGAAAGAAAGAAAAAAGTCTTTATCAGAAGGCTGGTTCCACTGTTCTGTTCTGATGTTTTTAGGCAGCCATACTCTGTCTTCAGGGGCAGTGTAGACTGGATATGTTCATAACTCGCAGGGAATTCAAAATAGGATTCACAGAAATGTCTGTCAGAAAAATGGAATAGTTTTCCTTCTAAAATTAAAGTGTATGAGTTTGGTTCATCATTATCTTTTTTCCCCTTTTTTTTGTTTAAAAGAAGACACAGTGGAATCAAATCATCCCCCACCCCCCTCTCCTGCATAAGAACTAAACGCTGAATGTGTTCAACATATTCTTGGTGTTTCGTCTTTTAGTGCTATGCCGTCGGAGGCTACTAGAACTACATTATCAATGATGTGGAAAATAAAAATGTAAATATGAACAAGCAGTTGCCATCTTCAGGGCAGTATTTGTCTGTATACATGACTGATTATTCACACAGTTCCTGCACTAGATGTTATCATGTGTGCAAGATACCTCCCCCGACTTTCACATTCTTTTCTATTCAGCATGTCCAAGGGTTGATTGGATTATATCTCTATATTCATTGGCAAAGGAACACACATCACTTGGTAAGCCGAGTCTCTGATATGAATCATATCGTAACTCCCGCCGACTCCACAACTGTGGATTGATTCATCTGTCAGAAAGATTACTCAAAAACTACAGAACCGATTTCAATGAAACTTGGAGGAAAGATCGAATAATGTCAGAGGATGAACCAATAACATTCTGGTTTGCATTGGAATCAAATGGCAGTCTACGAGTTCTTTTTCATAACAATACTGCAAGATGGCATTTTTTGACATCTTCATATCTGTTGTACAAAACAATGCATTGATCTCAATGAAAAAGACATAAGGTTTATCATATGTACCCATAATTATGAACTTGTGAGATCTGGTGCAGATACGGATTATGATCTGGATACAGAAAATTAACTGTCATTCAACCTTCGCGGAAATGTCCGAGTTCTCAAAGGATCACTGGACTTGTACTAGTTATGCATAACTATCTGAGAGAGAGAGGGAGAGAGAGAGAGAGAGGGAGAGAGGAAAGAGAAAGAGAGAGCCATGCTGTTTTAGACCCATGTCACACAGACTCTGTGAAATGGCGTCTCATGCCAAAAACACGTATACAGCTCAGCATTTCCAGTGATGCATATGAAATACGTTTAACAGCCTTACTTTTCATCTTACTGCTACATCGATGTTGCCCATACAAGGTTCACCTGGCTGACATGTGACAGTCGCGCTATAAACAAAGCCCTTGAAAATCTACCAGCAAGAAACTGCACAGCCCTGCCCTAAAGAAATGGTACACGCTTCGTTCCGCGTCAACTCACTCTCAAGGCTCTTGATGAGCAGGACACAAAGAAGAAGAAGAAGGTACCAGACCAAAATCAACAGAAATCCCAAGCAAGGTGCATGGCTTTCACTGACAATGAATTCCGTCCATCAGTTGATAGAGCAGTGCAACTGTGCCTCCCACCTTTGCTGTGGATACTTCATCATGTGACGTGCTTAAAAGTGAAACAGTCTTAAAACATGCACAGTTCTGAAACTGTTTGCAGCTCTTCAGAAAGTTAGATCTACTTGCAAAGTGAGGCGACTGCAGGCGCAAATCTAAACAAATTTGGAAAAATAATGTATAACTAATAAGGCTCCGCCGAAAAGAGTAGAGAAACACATCACACGACAAAACACAGGTGTTTGAAACACGATTTATAAGGCTCCGCCAAAAACTGTAGACAAACAAATCACAAAACAAAACACTGTGTTTTCTCTTGTGACTCGCTTGTCTACGTTTTTCAGCAAAGCCTTATAATAAATCATTTTTCAAATTTCTTCAGAAAGTGTTTAACATGCGGAGGTATTGAGGTGTTGTGACATAGGCCCGAGCAAGAGGAGAGCTCCTGCAACAAAGAAGAACATCGCCAAACGTCCAACACCAATGATATACAGGGGCCAGCACTTCAAACCAGGATCAATGTTCACAAACACAACATACCAAAGCATGATCTGAACGTGGCTTTATTCTGACACTATAAATGATACCCCGTGAATCTCAGACTGGGTTATATGTGTAACAATAATGAAGATACAGCATGTCAGTACTCATGATGATCATGTTACAGATGATGGTACACAATGATGTACAGTGCAACCTCTCCACAACCACCCTAGGTGGACAGGGCAGGGGTGGGTCAGGGGGTGGGAATTTACATGGGAGGGGTAAATGCAGATAAAGAGATAAATGTTCCTCAACAAAGCCAGGATTCATGTTTAACCCTTTGACTGCCAGAGAGTTGTTGCCCTTTGATGTTCTGATATGCCGGAGCAAAAGCTGACTTTCTATTCAGTCCCTTTGCTGTGAAAGCAGCATGGCAGTTCACAAGTTGTGTAGAAGAACCGAGACAAAGCCCAACGCATTGCTACCGTTCTGCCTCCATGTGGCCTTCCTGAGAACGAAATTCTCACTCTATGCCCCCAGATGCAGTGACCACCAATCAACTCTTCCCTTTCCAGCCAGTTCTAGACAAATGTCCACTGAGAAAAGCCAGTTAATGTCGACAGACTTGGCTGTGCGGGCAAGACCCATCAGAAACACCCACTTTGCTTGTGTGACTGTAGACAGTTGTGATCACACAGCCAATGGCATGCAGCCAACGTTTAACCATGGCCGACATGAGGAGTGAAGGATTTTGATTGTCCAACAGGATTCTATCCAGCTGCAGTGGGGACCCAACGATCATGTACGACTGATGGATCAACTAGCTGACTGAAGTGTGTTGGAACACTCTCTCCTTCAGTGTGTTAGGAAAGGGTGTGTGACGACATTGCTAGGTAAAAGATACCTACTGAGATGTCTGATGATACGAGAACAGCAACATATAGTATACCTGCTGAAGCAGTCGACAGAGTAAGCCACTCGCTGACTTACAGCCTAACATCTCATGTGCAGACAGTCAATGAGCTTACAGAGTCACCGTCAGCTCTTGAGAACTGGTCAGGCTCTGGGTCCACTAGGACTCTTCCTGCCTCCACACCCAGGTCTTTAAAAGGAGGACAGTCTCAGGCAGGAGGGTTATCGACAGGTTTCACTGTACTCCATTCTCACACACACACACACACACAACATAGCAGATCTCCAAAGCATAATGACACTGGCATGATAACGACAGATCATCAACCCACGCATGACGCCGATCTGTAAAGTGCCAACCATGTACACACCCTCGTTACCCTCCTTTGTGTGAATCCCCCCTCTGACGCCGTCTCACAGACCATCAACAACAGTCTGGTGTCCCAGAAAACAGAAAACTAAGAAATCTGGAAGATGCTGGCATCTTTTGTGCAACCCTACTTCATAATTCTCCAAGCTTCAAGTTCAAAACCCAACCCAACACAGTCACCGCTGGTATGTCCATGAACTCAGCGATCACCGTCAACGATCATCATCAGCATCATCTCACCCATCTAAACACACCGCTTCAAAATAAATAAATCAAGAAGAAAAAAAAAACATCAGCACAGAACACATGCCAGGAGTCAACTGTCTTCTGACCAATCATCTCTCCCTCTGATGCATGTTCCCTCCAATGCAGTGAAACAGTTGCATCATCTGGACCAATCCAAAATCAACAGATGCAGCACAGAAACCATTCACTAACAGAGGGTACGTAAAGCGTCAGACAAAGCTGAAATGAACAAGGCCAACAACATCATGTGACAACAATTATTGGATAACGACACACAAGAACCAAACAACATCTCTACTGCCATTCATGCAACTTACATTTAAAGTCTGGAAAGCATTTTAACATCTTGATAGATGACTGCGTGTGTGTGCTATAGTATGCGTGATGTGTGTGTGTGTGTGTGTGTGTGTGTGTGTGTGTGCGTGTGGTGGATGTGTGCCATGAGCGCCTGCATATGTGTGTGTGGTGTGTGTGTGTGTGTGTGTGTGTGTGTGTGTACATCATACTCTTCTTCTTTCAAACAAAATGTAAGATTCCGCAGGAATTGTCTGGTCAGTTTGGATCCAGTAATGCAATGATAACAATGGAAGAGATATTCAACAACTGGTTGTTTCCTATTATTTGAAAAGACACGACTTTTGCTTTCTTGGCGACACACTCGAGAGTCATCTGATGATGCTGTTTGTGGTACCAGTTCATCTAGCATACACATAGACAAGAGGCACACAGAACAAGGAAACTTCCTTTAGTGTATGTATGTGCTATGTGAATGGGTAAAGAAAGCAGCACTGATTTGGGAATTACAAATCTTGTCATTCAAACATGTCCACAAGTGTTTTCTGCCCTCTAAAAGACTGATTTTTCTTTTACTCACTTCATCAACTGAAGCTTGATTTTCATCTTCAGTGAGTCAAAAGTTGTAAAGACCATCTTCAATTTAGGATTCTATCAAAACACAATATCCACTGTATTATTCACTTTTGCACCACTTTGGGATCACAACTTAAGAAATATGCAAACATCAGCACATTCAAAAACAAAACTAGGAATATATCAGGAGAAACAAAACAGCAAACTATTGGGCACAACAATCAGTGAATATATGATCGCATTAAAACAACAGAACCAAAACCAAAACAGTTAACACAATCAACAATCACAAAAAGGCCAATTCATGTCAATAATAGAAAATTAACAAACAAAAAAACAACAATAAAAAATCAAGTGACAACATGCACAGCTATCAAATTCATCCATATACACACCTCCGATGCCACAGACCCAGCCGTTTACAAGGAATAAACACACTTCATTCTGCAAAATCATGCAGGACTGCCAAGCCTACAGCAACTCTCTCTGTTCACTGCTAACAGCTCTGGAACTTCCATAGCTCTGTGTTCATTCCAGCTACTATCCACATGTTGAACAACGGCAAAAACCCATGGATCAGCAGCACTACTCTGAAAAAGCCATTTTGTTGCCCATCATTTGAGCCCAGGTCTGTCCAGCGGAAAGAGGCAACGAGGTACCAAATTCATGCATCTCCTGTTTCTGTCATGACATCATTATGTTCCGACTTTTCCTTAGCTGTGTTTAGAGCATGGACAAACTTGGAGTGGGAGTAGGGGCTACAGAGGTTCATGAGACTCATCCAGTTGGTCCCTCTCCACAAAAAAGAAAAGAAAAGAAAAGCCATCCAGAAAGAGTACCCCCTTCTCTTCTACCCTAACAGTGTCACCACGATTGCCACAGACAGTAAGACTTTGAAAGTAAACCCCTCCTCTCCCCTCTCATCCTCCTTCCTTGTCCCATCAAGTTTTTTGAAAAAGAAGTTCCTCTTAAAAATAAAAATAAAAAAAGCCGTTTCACATTTGAGCTAAGCAGGTCACCACCTTTGGGCTTGACACAAGACATGCAAGGCTTAACAGCCAGTTGCACCGCAATGATGGACTCGACCCCTTACTGCAATGCAGGCAGGAGCAGACCGCACACAGACGGCACAGTACATCTTACGGGACTCCCCACTCCATGCTGATCCGAGAGACAGAACCTGGCCAGATAGAGTGACCCTACGCCAGCATCATGGGGGTGAGTGGGCAGGCAGCTCAAGTGGATAGCCAAGTTCATATCAGAGGTTGGACCGCAAGGGTCATAGCTATCAAGAGGAATGAAGGATGAGGAGCACAACCTGGGAATTCGATTCCAGCACTTGGCAGTTGATTCACAGACACCAGAACAAACCATACAGACAGTTAAGTGTATGGGTCACAGGCCATAGATGGTCCAAATCATTTTTTCAGGACTTTGCAGCTGATTCACAGACACCACAGCAAACCATACAGACAGTTTCTAAAGTATGGTCACTGGCCATAGATGGTCCGAAATAGCTGCAACAAGGCGATGAACTTCCTTGCCCTGATGATGACAGTACTGCCGCAGAAACAACACTCAAACTGTGTTTAGTCAGGGCTTGTAACATGACACTAATGCCAGCTGTTTGATAAACAGGAAAGCAGTGAAAACACCAGCTGAAGTAACGCAGTCACCAAGGACACCACATTCATTTACAGCCATAAACAACAATCCGACCCCAAGAAAGCTTTGGGTTCAAGGGGGCAAGTGGTGAGGATTTTACATCCTGTAAACTTACGGCTCTTTCGACAACTTACACGCAGACCAAAGTCTCGTGTATGCAATCATCAATTTCTTCTCCTTCTAATAAGCCAACTACTTCCCCTGCAGTCATTAAAAATTTTCAAAAATTATACAGGTTTTTCTTTCATACAATGGGATTTTCCTACACGGCAAAAGAAATAATAAAGCTGTTCTTGTCAACATTGTTACTCCTATAATTTTCCTAACTACATGTTAACATTCACCAACAACGCAATTAATGGTGGGGTCTGATTACAATTCATGATCGGTGATGATAATGATAGTATGAACTTGAGATTTGCCGGGCTAAAATGCCTAAAACTCAAAGGTAATGAGCGAAATACGTAAAAAAACAGATGCGGCCACTTTCAGTTCCTACAGGCTGGAGCATTCTGAATGGCTGGAGAATGACTGAGGGGATGACACAAAACATGAGAAAGTCATTCTTTTCACAGCCTTTGCTTTTATCAGATTTGTTCTTTCACCTTCTATTCATAACATGTGAAATGCTCTGACCAGTTCGATCATCATCATCAGCTACATAATAACGATACCGTCAGTCAAAAAAGTTCATCCATTCTGCATACCACAACAACGAAGACTGCCAAGACATTAATGACAGCTTTATTTGTGACAAAAGACTATGTTCTGGAGACATTTTTTCACATGGCCATTAATAATCACCTGCATGTCATCCATGTACAGACATCATTTCACAAAGAAAACTATGAAGGGAAAACAAGAGCTGCCCCTGGACAGAGGCACATAACTCGGTTTGTGAATGCTTAGCGCTTCTTCCAGCCTTGCCCTAAACATACATCCAGAAGACAAACCATCTTGACTGCACACATCGGGACAGAAACGTTTGGAGCAAAGAATTTCCTGCAATGTTTCAGTAAGCAAAGCGTGTTGGCCAGCACAAATCTGTATTTCGCTTCTGATGAGGCCAATGCTTCGACTCTTGCCCATCTGCTGGTGAATGAGGGAATCGCTCAGCACAGACGCAGGGCACTGAAATGAAAGCTCTCTTCACTCCCTGACTGCCGTCAGACCAGGTGAAGCCACATCATCATAATACTGTTCCTCCTACACCAGTCTTCATCCTCTGTTCATCCCAGACCAGCTGACGTCATGACACAGACCGACAGAGTCATACCCACAGACTGTTTTTCCAGGCAGCTTTACACATGATGTACAGTTTTTTTTCTGTTGTGACTTCCAAAGGGAAACCTTGCATTCACCGACAGGGTTATGATCAGCAGATAACTGGCCCTGGGTACTGATGAAAACCCGCGGAGTTGTGACCCTTCCAGTACCCGGTTCCCTACGTCACTGCTCCCTCATCCTGCGGAAGCCACACTCTGCCAGAACAGCCTTCCCTTTCTCTGGCACCGACGCCAAGCAACAATCTCCATCATTTCCAGCCATGATCAGGTTTTGGTGGTGTGAAAAAGCCGAAGCTTTAGGTATCTCAAACCAAGAAAACAGGCATCGATTAACCGATGTGTAACATTTTGTCAACTGCTTGGCTTCGACCACAACAATGATGAACACAGCTGGTACTCTGCCAATGATTTCAACAGGTCAGGTCCATGACCACCACAGGCGACACAGCAGTCAAGCATGATCATTCCAAGACAAAGGGAAAGGGAACCATACTAACCCTATGATGATGTACCAACACGTTGAAATGAGGAGCGAAAACAGCGACATTCGTGTTGGATGTTGGTGGGATGTGAGGTCACGATGGAACGAAGTCATCCTGTCTACAGCCTAGCTGACCCTGGAGGCAATGTCAGGGCTGGATGAGATGGTGAGAAAAACAAACAAACATGTTTCCCTGATGCTGAGAAAGCCTTGTCCAGCTAGATTACTAGTAGCAGGAACACGATGAAAAAAAGAGAGAAACAAAATGTGACTTGTAATTTCATCGATGAAACTCAGTGAAGCACTTCATGGCAGTCTCAAACTACACACTGGAAGGACTTAGCGTGGCCTCCAGACGTTAAGCAAGATTCTCTTGAATGTTGACAGTTAGCACGTGCTTAGGTCCATTTCAATTGCTGCGCACCAGTCAACTCTCCACCCAGACTCTAAGGTCATCATCCTATGTACACCGACATCCCTGTACAGCTTGTAGCCCATCTCTCCACACTGGGTCCATCCCATCAGTATAATAATGCACCAATTCCTTCACACGCCCAGGAGAACAACCAAAATCAAACCAACAAACAGAACAAAAAGAGTCACATGCAGCGTTTGATTTCAACTATGAACATGGTAAATAAACCTCACAAAACATTTCACACATCATCACCACCCATTTGTTCAGATATCTTCATCACTGCTTACTGTTAACAAAGCAACCCCCTCATTCCCACCCCTCAACCTCCCTCCATTTAAAACTACTGTAGTTTTGTTGTTTTTTCTAAGTGGCAGCCATCATTCATCAAATCATCGCACAATTTGAAACAAACCCACACACAGCTGTACGACGACTTGTGGGCATGCACATGAAGAGCATCTTACTGACCACACCTAGCTCACCACCTAACCTGAAATCATCTGAGACATGGTCCACAATGTCATGCCCCTCCCTGAAGTCCACACTGCTTTACAGATATTCTAGCAAATGCTACATGCTGAGTTAGCTCTGGCACAACAGAGGTCATGGACTTTAGTTTATATATATATTATATATATACCAATCTTAAAAGGGGATAAAGCTGAAGAAATGTCTTCAAGAAGATGTTCAGCCATCCTGAATGATACCCCCCCCCCCCCCCCCCCCCCTCCTCCCCAAAACTGCCATAACAGTGGGTATCTCAGGTATGTAAATTCCATAACTAAATCAATGCAACCATGCAATGCTGACTCTACCTTCCAAATATGCTTCCAAATCAACATTGATCAAACCCTATAGCTTATGAAGAGTTGTCTAGGTCTTCATAAGACAAAACGATCAACTACAGGTATCTTGTCAGTTACCAATTGCGTCATTCACACCTAAATTAAAAACAAAACAAAACGAAACAAACAAAAAAAAGAAAGAAAAAAAAAAAGGTGGTGCAGGTCACATGACAACACTCAGCATGCGCAGCCGCCTTCCTGGGCCTGGGGCTCTGCTGGGGTTTCTTTCAAGTGAACCTCCGTCACTGAGGCTCTGTTAAGGAAATCAACTGAGCAAAAACAAACAAACAAGAACAAAAAACGAACAAAACCATCACACACGTAGGCAACTGAATCCACTCTGATCACACACACACACACAACCTCCACACAAAGCGCACACACGCCAGCATGTCAGGGAGAGTGAGTGGGTACACGTCACACGGCATGCACATGTATGTGAATGTGCAGCACACATCAACCGCTGATCTACTCACTGCTCCTCTGTCACCTTCTGCACTTTGAACTGCAGGGAAAAGCACACTTAATGCAATTCTTTTTTTTTAACATAATCATACATACTGATGCACACACGTAAAACTCCATATGAGAATCTAAACTTTTAAAAAAACACCCCACTGAGAATGATTAAGGAAAAAAAAAAAAAGAAAGCAGGAGGCAAGCAAACAAATTTTAAAAAAAAAGCTATTTCTGAGAGGAGAGAGAGAGAGAGGAGAGAGAGAGAGAGAGAGAGAGAGAGAGAGAGAGGCTCAGAATGAGCGAGGAAAGTGGATTATGTTTATGTATAGAAAATACTAAACCTTAACCATATTCCTATAACCTGACCATTACAACCTGAAATGGCTTTACAGTAAAGATCTGAGCAAAAGAAAAAATTCAGAGAAAAAAGAAAAGAAAAGAAAAACCAAATATTCACAATTCTTAACTGACCATATCCATATTGAGCTTTTCGTTCCAAGAACTTAATGCAGCAGCACAACATTGCATGAGTGGCAGAATAAATTTCACGTTACAAGAAGGAAAACACAAAGACTGAGCATGAAAAATGCTCAGATGTGTACCATCCTCTTCTATCGACTTAACTGCTCTCTCACTTTTGCCACGATTAAGCAAAAGGTGAACAGAACTGTGCAGGTCAAAACACACTACTGTCCAAATTTCAACACTTAGCCTTTTTGAAAACATGTAAATGCACCACCTCCACACACACAACACTGAAAAAGGTTTAAAAAAAAATGTAAAAGAACACACACACACACACACACAAACTCACCCGAAACCCACTGCTGCTCTGTAAATTGGTTTCAACCAGCAATGAGTGGACAGAAACCAAAATGAGCACAGCCAGCCAAGCACACTAACTGCTGTGGTGCAGAGGTTACAATGACAGGGAGACAAACAACAAAAAATGACCTACCCTGGATTCCATGCCCAGCCTTCACTACCATCCATCGACACATTTCAGCTAACGCACTTCTCTTCTGTGCAACTGAGGATACAAGTGTTCCCTGACAAGTCTTCAAACACTTTTCCATCATGTTTTTGTTCAGATTTTATATTACCCCCCCCCCTCCCCCCCAACCCCCTCTCCTAACCGTGATGAGCAAGAGAAAAGAAACAGAATCTTCAACTTGACGAAGGCGGACAGTCAAGAGAGAAGAACATCTGCAACACAAACAAACTGTACACCTACAGCAAACGCTACAAAGCTGCCTGCACAGCTTGCTGTGTGGGGGGAAAACAACGCTTACTCACCTGATCAACCTCCCGTTCAGCACTTCTCCTGCACCCTGCAAGATTATGACACTGGTTGGGTTATTTCAGGTCAAGCTACTCACCCCTTCTCCCTTCCTCCTGCCCCAGGCAGTGGCCAGAAGCTAAAAGAAAAGCGCTGAAGAAAAGATGGCAGGTCAAGTACTGCAGGAAAACAGACTGGAAGAGATCGATCAAACATGGGACAATCACACACACCCAGAACTGAAAGCAAGGAGGTTTACTAATGAAAAAGAGGATTAAAAAAAAAAGCAAACGAAAAAAAAAGGAAAAAAAAAAAAAAGAGAGAGACTACTACATGAAAAAAAAAGACTAAACAGCAGTTAACTTCATGACAACACGCTTCTCTCCTTCAAAACTAGAGACATTATCTAAAAAAAAAAAAATCAAAATGAAAAATGAAGGTGACGATGGAATGAAACAGAACACAATCTGTCAAAACCAGTCAACAACACCACAGGGACAAGAAGACTGCATGATGTTATTCCTGAAACACCGATACAAAACTGATCACTAAAGATCTGAAAAGAGCCAACACGGCCACATTCAAATGCAAACGCATTGTAAATAACAGCTGGGCAAACCAAACTGAACTCAATGTCTGAGCAGGGTTCCTACTGTTCTTTCAATTCTACGGAAATGTCAAGGAACATCACAAGGATTTTTCCTGTCCCTAGTGCTAGTTTGTCAAGCACTGTGAATCTGACATGAACCTGCATGTAGACTGTGCATTGCAAAGTACATACACGAATGGAACATGTCTGCTGAAAGCTAACGATGACAGTAATCATTACCAACCAACACTGCTCAAAAAAAGGTAACTCTCAGGACTGCTATCTTGTTCTGGATAGACACCGTCTAGATTCTTTTTCTTTTCAGTCTTTCTTTCTTTTCTCTCTCCCCCCCCCCCAATGAAAAAATCCAGCCACAACAAATTTCAGGGATGTTTCATGCAGCCTTGATTCAAATCCTAATTCTAAGAACTTTCAAGGCCTTTAGACAGGGCATTCAAGTATCCAGGATTTTTAAGAACCATGTGACCCCTGGTGAAAGACTTTGTCACTTGAGCCTTCGTCACATAATCAATTTTTCTTCTCCTTTCAGAACAACCAAACTATCTGTCAAAGACAAGGTCATCGCCCATGGTCTGGGCCACAGTGTGGTAGGCTTCAGGTCAGGGCACCTTTGACAGACACCCCCCCCCCCCCCCCCCTACCTTTAGGCAGCTCACACAAACTGCAACAACTCATTCAGTGTACTGAACACATTCCCTCAGCTTCCCACACTGCATGTGTGTATCATCCATCTAGTCTGTTCTTGTCCATGACCAGAGAGCTTGGACCCATTCCTGCCACTTTCATCACTGCGCAGACAAAAATTACACGCCTCTCTCTCAGGACGACACAACAAAGAAAAGGATACTCTCATTGCCGCGTCTTGGTTCTGGCTGCTCCATGCCTGGCAAGGCCGCTGCTACTCTTCGGAATAACTGTCACCATGGGAACAAAAGAAACACGGGTATCAACACAAGAGTGAAGGTGTTATCCTTAACTCTGTCACAGCAAATACAACACAAAAGGTCACACACATACATACACCCTCTTCATCATTTTCTTTTAAAACCTCAAAGTTAGATTTCTGTATTCTCTAGAAAGGCTGTCTCTCTTTGTGGGCCATGTGATGTCCATCTTTCTTTGTGGGCCATATGTTGTGCATCTTTGTGGGCCATATGTTGTGCATCTTTGTGGGCCATATGTTGTGCATCTTTGTGGGCCATATGTTGTGCATCTTTGTGGGCCATGTGTTGTGCATCTTTGTGGGCATACATTGTGCATCTTTGTGGGCCATATGTTGTGCATCTTTGTGGGCCGCATGTTGTGCATCTTTGTGGGCCATATGTTGTGCATCTTTGTGGGCATACATTGTGCATCTTTGTGGGCCATATGTTGTGCATCTTTGTGGGCCATATGTTGTGCATCTTTGTGGGCATATGTTGTGCATCTTTGTGGGCCCATATGTTGTGCATCTTTGTGGGCCATGTGATGTGCATCTTTGTGGGCCATGTGATGTACATCTTTCTTTGTGGGCCATGTGATGTGCATCTTTCTTTGTGGGTCATATGTTGTGCATCTTTCTTTGTGGGCCATGTGATGTGCATCTTTCTTTGTGGGTCATATGTTGTGCATCTTTGTGGGCCATGTGATGTGCATCTTTCTTTGTGGGCCATGTGATGTGCATCTTTCTTTGTGGGCCATATGTTGTGCATCTTTCTTTGTGGGCCATGTGATGTGCATCTTTCTTTGTGGGTCATATGTTGTGCATCTTTCTTTGTGGGCCATGTGATGTGCATCTTTCTTTGTTGGCCATATGTTGTGCATCTTTCTTTGTGGGCCATATGTTATGCATCTTTCTTTGTGGGCCATGTGATGTGCATCTTTCTTTGTGGGTCATATGTTGTGCATCTTTCTTTGTGGGCCATGTGATGTGCATCTTTCTTTGTGGGCCATGTGATGTGCATCTTTCTTTGTGGGTCATATGTTGTGCATCTTTCTTTGTGGGCCATATGTTGTGCATCTTTCTTTGTGGGTCATATGTTGTGCATCTTTCTTTGTGGGCCATGTGATGTGCATCTTTCTTTGTGGGCCATGTGATGTGCATCTTTCTAAGTGTCCCATGTGATGTGCATCTGTCCATGTGATGTGCATCTTTCTTTGTGGGCCATGTGATGTGCATCTTTCTTTGTGGGCCATGTGATGTGCATCTTTCTTTGTGGGCCATGTGATGTGCATCTTTCTTTGTGGGTCATATGTTGTGCATCTTTCTTTGTGGGCCATGTGATGTGCATCTTTCTTTGTGGGCCATGTGATATGCATCTTTCTAAGTGTCCCATGTGATGTGCATCTGTCCATGTGGCCCATGTGATGTGCATCTTTCTATGTGGCCCATGTGATGTGCATCTGTCTATGGGGCCCATGTAATGTGCATCTTTCTATGTGGCCTATGTTATGTGCATCTGTCTATGTGGCCCATGTGATGTGCATCTTTCTATGTGGCCCATGTGATGTGCATCTGTCTATGGGGCCCATGTAATGTGCATCTTTCTATGTGGCCTATGTTATGTGCATCTGTCTATGTGGCCCATGTGATGTGCATCTGTCTATGTGGCCCATGTGATGTGCATCTTTCTATGTGGCCCATGTGATGTGCATCTCTCTATGTGGCCCATGTGATGTGCATTGTCTATGTGGCCTATGTTACGTGCATCTTTATATGTGGCCCATGTGATGTGCATCTGTCTATGTGGCCCATGTAATGTGCATCTGTCTATGTGGCCCATGTGATGTGCATCTCTCTATGTGGCCCATTGATGTGCATCTGTCTATTGGCCTATGTTACGTGCATCTTTCTATGTGGCCCATGTGATGTGCATCTGTCTATGTGGCCCATGTAATGTGCATCTGTCTATGTGGCCCATGTGATGTGCATCTGTCTATGTGGCCTATGTTACGGGCATCTTTCTATGTGGCCCATGTGATGTGCATCTGTCTATGTGGCCCATGTGATGTGCATCTGTCTATGTGGCCCATGTGATGTGCATCTGTCTATGTGGCCCATGTGATGTGCATCCGTCTATGTGGCCCATGTGATGGCATGCCAGCTCGTGTCACCCAACAGCCCACAGATTACCCTAGACTTATTTTCATCAAAAACATAAGTTTCCTCAACAACCCTTTCAGTTCTCATGGTTTTTGATCTCAGACTCAACTTCCATTATTATGAGACTGTCCAGAGTTTTCAAACAAACACACACACACACACACACACACACACACACACACACACACACACACACACTCATTCACTCACACACACAGACAAAGGCATGCATACTTAAATCAGAGGTTCCGTTAGACCGGCATATGCCGGTTTTTACCGGTAAATATTTGCCTTGTACCGAAAAAAAATAAAAGCCGCCGGTACCGTGTACCGGCAGAACATCTGAGCGCTTTGACTCCCCTCTATCCCTGCACTGTCTGTCTCTCCGCCTGTCAGCGGGTGAGCGGGGATGGCAGGCAGGAAATAAGCCATGCCATGCCGAATACATCTGACATCACTCCTCTTCCCCCTTCCTTTCAGTCCCAGGACCTTTGCCCCCCTTTTTTTTTTTCAATGGACAGCGCTGATTACTACAGCACTCTTCTTCTTCTTCTTCCTAAAATACTGGTTCACTCAAAAACGAGTAGGTCACCAGCGCGAAAAACTCGTGTCAAAATGGACGGTTCCATTTTTCTTTGAGAACCCCAGGTTCCCTAGCGTGTAGCCAAAGTTTTGTGCCTTTTACACGTCATCGGACGTTGCTTACTTAGTCACGTAGACCACGACTACTGATTTGTGTGTGTGTGTGTGTGTGTGTGTGTGACAGTGTGTATTCGCGTGTTTGCTGTTTTTTTCCCCCCTTCTTTTTAACTTGTGACCTTCGTACAGTCGTCCTTCATTGTGCATATCACAAGTTTGTGTCGTTTATTCTTGACTTCTGACAATACAAAACTGTAACTGTTCACTGGTCATCAATATCTTGAGTGCACGGACTCTGTAAGTCTGTTGATCAGTAGAGACATATGGATTGTGTGCGTGTCATGCTGACAGTCTGACCCTGGATTGAACTTGCGGTAATCCCCGACCCAGTTTTCAATTGACTGTCGCTGTTTTCAACATCACTTTGAGTAACTGCATGGTTCGATGACGAACACTGACGGAATTCTTTCGCACGTGTGGATAGGTAAGTGAGAAGTTTGTTAAGTTTGTTTGTTTGTTTGTTTTTCTTTCAAGTTACGTTTTGGTTGGTTTTGTTTTGTTTTGTTTTGTTTTGTTTTGTTTTGCTTTTTGTTTTCATTTATGATTTTTTTGCATGTTACTCTCTCCGTCGACTTTTCTGTTGAGTTCAGTTGACTGAAGGCTGTCACTGACAAGCCTGTTACGTGCTATCCGTGCCGGTAGGCGCTCGCTATCGCCCGTTCGCGTGACCAGAATCGCGGTTGAGTGTGTAGTGCATGGCAGGCAGCCAAGCGCGGTACCGGCTGATTTAAGACTTGTACCGGAAATTTTTGTTGTTGTCGGTACCAAGTACGGCAAAGTCTATAGTCTAGCGGAACCTCTGTTAAATGTAATACATTTCTAGAAAACAACACACACAGACATACACAACACACACAGATACCACACACAACAAGCACAGACCCAGACATATGCACACACCACACTCACTACATCAGTTACCTGTTTGACATTGTATCCTGCCTTGGCACTGGTTTCTATAAACATCACATTCAACTCCTTGGCTTTCCTTTCCCCCTCCTCTGTGGTCACTTGTCTGAAAACCAAGGACACAAGCACGTTTAGGCTGGCCTAATCCACCAAGCTGCTGCTCATGACAGGCTGCACACCGTCACCAAATTCTACAACATACATGTACTCTTTTTGATCATCTGTGTGTGTGTGTGTGTGTGTGTGTGTGTGTGTGTGTGTGTTGTGTGTGTGTGTGGTTGTGTGTGTGTGTGTTGTGTGTGTGAGAGAGTGACAGTGTGTGTGTGGAACATCCATATGTGTATGTGTGTGTGTGTGTGTGTGTGTGTGTGTGTGTGTGTGTGTGCTGTGCGTGCGTGCGTGCGTGCGTGCGTGCGTGCGTGCGCGCGCGCGCGCGTGTATGTGTGCACGCACGCTCGTGTATGCGTGTGAGCAAATGTGTCTGAATATACCGATTTCACACATTTGTGACCCTTTGTCAAGACTGAAGTATCATTTCACTGTTCTGCCCCTGCCACCCCTCATCCCAATCCCAAATTTCCTGTAACTTTTTCCCTACATGCTGCCAGCCTAAGGGCTTCAGTGTCTGCTGCATTCGTAACATACATGGCCCAGCACTGGGCTCCACACTCTTCCTGCACAGCAACACACAAAAAAACAATGTTTCGTATACACTGCATACAACTTTTGGTGTAAGACTCCTATCTGGAAATGCCAGTTATCAAACTGAGTTGGATGTCCGACGTGGAAATGAAAAACAAACACACAAACAAAAAAGAAACCCTAAACATGTGACAAAGGCAACAGCTGTGCAACCATGCACAGGGCATGTGCTCAAGGAAAGACTGATTAAGCAGGTGTAGGGAGGGAAAGGGTTAACAGTCTTTTTGCCCCAGCAAGGTTGACAGGGGGCACTTTCTGTATAAATCCTGTGCTGGTAATTTCCTCTTCTCTGCTTCCTCTGCCGTTCTCCATATTCTCCTGGCTTTGCTCTAGAGAGTGTTTTCATTTGTTTCTCTTGCTACAATTTATAATATGTCAGCTTTTTTTTTTGTTGTTGTTGTAATCCAGCAAGTCTGTAATGAAAATGTAAAAACTGCTCAAACTTTTTTTTTCAAAAATTGAGTACGAAAGACCCACAGACTCCGAGTCATCAGTTAACGTAGACAGTGAGGAACAGCACAACACGTTTTCATAATCTTACAGATTTTGGTTTCTTTCCTTTTTTTTTCTTCTCTGGTGCTACAAACAGCAACACAAAATACTGATGAATCAGAGTCAGTTTGGTCATGAAGACATCACTGCAAGCGGTCTAAACCTTACACACCCTCCACACCTGCTAAGCCATGGGGCCAGAGTGCCCAGGGGTTACAGCCAGATAACTAGCTATGTGCAGAAATGCACAGGCCACAATGCCATGTGGTAACAGCCAGATAACTAACTAGCCATGTGCAGAAATTCACAGTGCCATGTGGTAACAGCCAGATAACTGGCCATGTGCAGAAATTCACAGTGCCCTGTGGTAACAGCCAGATAACTAACTAGCCATGTGCAGAAATCCACAGTGCCCTGTGGTAACAGCCAGATAACTGGCCATGTGCAGAAATCCACAGTGCCCTGTGTAACAGCCAGATAACTAACTAGCCATATGCAGAAATCCACAGTGCCATGTGGTAACAGCCTGATAACTAACTAGCCATATGCAGAAATCCACAGTGCCCTGTGGTAACAGCCAGATAACTAACTAGCCATATGCAGAAATCCACAGTGCCCTGTGGTAACAGCCTGATAACTGGCCATATGCAGAAATCCACAGTGCCCTGTGGTAACAGCCAGATAACTGACCATGTGCAGAAATCCACAGTGCCCTGTGGTAACAGCCTGATAACTAACTAGCCATGTGCAGAAATCCACAGTGCCCTGTGGTAACAGCCTGATAACTGGCCATGTGCAGAAATCCACAGTGCCATGTGGTAACAGCCTGATAACTAACTAGCCATGTGCAGAAATCCACAGTGCCATGTGGTAACAGCCTGATAACTAACTAGCCATGTGCAGAAATCCACAGTGCCCTGTGGTAACAGCCTGATAACTGGCCATGTGCAGAAATCCACAGTGCCCTGTGGTAACAGCCTGATAACTGGCCATGTGCAGAAATCCACAGTGCCCTGTGGTAACAGCCTGATAACTAACTAGCCATGTGCAGAAATCCACAGTGCCCTGTGGTAACAGCCTGATAACTGGCCATATGCAGAAATCCTCAGTGCCCTGTGGCTGCAGGCAGATAAAGAGATAAGTGAAGAAATCACTAGGAGGTGGTTCAAAGAAAAGGGTCTCATGGATGAGGCTCAACACACACCTAGTGTATGCATCATCCCTAGGTGCTGGTCAGGCCTTGGACACTAACTGACATCATCTGATTGTCACTACTACAAGCGTGTGTGAGAGCATGTGTGTGTGTGTGTGTGTGTGTGTTGTGTGTGTGTGTGTGTGTGTGTGTGTGTGTGTGAATGTGTGTGTGTGTGTGTGTGTGTGTGTGTGTGTGTGTGTGTGTGTGTGTGTGTGTGAATGTCTGTATGCATGTGTGTGCGCGCACGTGCATGCATGTGTGTGTGTGCCTGTGTGTGTGTATACTTGCATGCATACTTGTGTTTGAGTTGCTGTTGTGAAGGCACAAACACATATGCCAGTATACGTGTTTGCCTGTACATCAGTACATACATTTGCTATCCCTTCCCTGGTCCGGCCTCATAGCTTACGCCTTCCCTCGCTTCCCGATCCTCCACAAGGTGATCAGGAAGGCGAGACTCGAGAGACCCAGGCTCATTCTCATAGCCCGTGGTGGCCCACTCAGTCCTGGTTACCGGACCTCAAGTCCCTCACTCACGCACCCCCTCTTCGGTTGAACACCAGGTGGGACATGCTCAGGCAACCCCGTTCGGGTCTCCCTCACGCCAATCCCCAGATGCTTCGCCTCCACGCCTGGCTTCTGTGCCAGCCCGTTGCGAGCAGCTAGATCCACCTCTCGAACGGACAGGTCCCAGTCCGTCCTCAATATCCTCTCTATCGCTGGGGCCTCTCAGGAACTCCGAGACCTAGCCATGTCCTCTCGCAGAGCTAGCACAGAGTCCCTTTACATTTACAGATGGAGGAAATGGGTCTCATGGTGCGAAGACAATTCTGTCTCTCACAATCGCCCCTCCAATATCCAGATAGGAAATTTCCTGTCCCACCTTAACCTCTCTGCTAGCTCCATCCGGGGCTACAGGGTTTGGCCATCTGCACGACCATCCGCCAAATGGGCGGACCTTCCTTGAGAATGACTTCCTTCTCAGACAGATCCCCAGAGGGGCTGCTCTTCGTGAGGCCCAATCCCCTAGACGTGTTCCCCTTTGGGACCTCTTCACTTACTTGACGTCCTCAGGAAACCCCCTTTGAGCCTGTCTCCTCCATTCCCTTCGACCTTCTGTCTATGAAGACTACCTTCCTCCTCGCCCTCGCTTCCGCCCGAAGGCGAGGCGAGATCCATGCCCTTAGCGGCGACCCCAGAGACATTGCCTTCCACAGAGACGGCTGCGTCTCTCTTAAGTTCCTTCCCGAATTCCTAGCTAAGAACCAGGAACCCGGTTTGTGCCTCTCCTTACCTCGTCATCCGCCCGCTGGCGGGTACACTAGGGGAGACACCTCTTCGACATAGCCCTTGCCCTTTGAGGTCTAACACACTTTCTGGGAACGCTTTGCGCCCCAGGCGCGTTTCGCAAAGACGTCTCCTTATTCCATCAACCCCAGTAACACCGGGAAGACCCTCTCAGCTGCCTGTCTCTAGGTGGCTCTCCAAGACGGTCAGAACGGCCTATCCCAGGCATCCAAGACTCCCCGTCTTGTCCCCCGGGCTCCTGAGTCAGAGCGTCGCCGCGCTTCGGCAGCATTCAGCACTCTGTTCCATGCGCCACCTCCAGAGGCAGCCTTCTGGCGTCGGAAAATCCCTTCATTAAAAATTTTATTTAAGGGACACCGCAAGACCAGGGGAGGTTTAATGGGATATCCTTTGTGGGGCTAAGCTCATATCGGGTAACCCCGAACACTAGGGCACTCCCCTTTCCCCTTTTCCTATGGAATTTTGTATTGTCTGACATGTACAGTATATGACGCCAAAAGGGGATTGTATTAACTCCCTGTTTGGCTAGATACTTACAATGTCAGACTCTAATGCCCGCACTGCCTTCCCCACTAGCGCAAGGTTCTGGGTTACTTGCGCGCAGGCCTGATGATGAGGTACGGGGGTTGACACTGCTTCTTTGGCGGAGCGGGTGGGCATCACGTGACTGTCTTATTACTGCATTACCCACACAAAAACTTCGGCCTGGCAGAGCTGATAACTGCGTGAATGCTATTGTTGACAGGGTAAGTATACTAGCCAAACAGGGAGAAATATACAAACTCCCCATTTTATGTGCAGACATTTGCATTTATATGTGCACATGAAAACCGTCCCACACAGGAGTGCGGGCAAGTACATGGATGTAAGTTCACTTGATGGCAATTTTCCTTCAGCTGCACCCAAGGAAAATGTCGACATAAATATGTATCACATTTTGTTAACCCACATCACATCAAAATGGTTATTTCAAAAATGGTGTTCAAAGGCACATCTCAAAAACCTTTTGAGCACATGTCCTGTGCACCACAAACATACTTTTTACCAAACAACACAGGCCAAAACAGAGGCTACCAATACACATAGATCACAAGGCAGAAAGACAGAATGCAAAAAGAGCATGCACCAAACACACTGACACAAGCCCCACCTTTTGTCTGACAGGTCTGTTTTGTTCCCTACTAACTGATGATCACATCACTCCCCCGCTCTGTCCGCACGTCGTCAATCCACTTGGAGGTCTGGTGAAAGGAATTGGCATCTGCACAACAAGACAAAGGGACAAACATTCAAAACCAACCAACATGGACAATAATCGACAGTAACAACACACACACACACACACAGATACACCCTAAATCACACACAATGACCATGCATTTGTCAAGGAAAGCCAGAATGCCCTGCACCAGCTGCATCTCCCCTCCCACACATAAACAGACATGACTGACAGACATGCCACAACCCTAGTGTAACTCTTACCCCTTCATGCATGCATACACTCAGTGTTTGAAAAGACTGACAGACTGTGACAAACACGTACAAAGACTTCTTTGTTCACACAACAGCAAATTGCACGCTCTTGACTGAATTTTGGGGTGCAAAAACCCCCCTTTTACCAGGGAACGTAGATGTTTAAAAGATGAAAGAGATACATTTTTTCTAAAAAATAATGTGGAAACAGAGAAGAAGTTTGATACCTTAATCTTTGTTAACAGAAAAACATGTGATTATTAGCATATGTGTACCCTCTTTTTGAAGAAGGAAAAGGGGCTAATTCTTCATTAATGGGGCACAGATTTTCATGATTTAACTGATATTCGAGGTGATCTCAAAAGCGAAAAAAAAAAAAAAACAACAAACAAACAAACACAAAGCAATAATGTCTTTTTTCCCTCTAAAATCAAACTCATGACAACATAGTTAACAAAAATTATTTGTTCACTCAAAAAAGACCAAATTACCAAACAAAGTAAGCAAAACTGTTGATTTCAACTTCAGAAGTCCAGTATAGAGAGCGAAATCATTCTTCTGTAGCTGAGCCAATCATGGGGAATCATACCATCTTATTTGAAGCGAATTCAGAGAGCTTTACTGATATTAATTCCTTACAGCACATCATCAAGAAACATTAACTCTGAATGCTTTTCAAGTGCAAAAGTACCAAACAAACACAAACAAAATGTAAACGCAGGAGTTAAATACTGAAATGAAATCATCTCTATTCTGTGATATTATTAACATGTCCTTCATGTTTTCATTCATTATGATGTGCAGTCTTTGACAATCACAAATCGTGTTTTAGCCATGTGTAGTATGCACTTACAGGGGTGCAAGTCGGGAAGTGTCCCCGATTCCAGAGACGGAACTGTGGCCATCCCGGCAATCCTGATTTTGAATAATGGCTATCTTAGCATTCTTTTCTTCTTTTTCTTCCTCTCTTTCCTACACATTCACTGTTACTGTTCGTACAGCAGACCTTAACTCGTAACAAAGTCATTTTTCAAAATTGCTTATACCTTCCTGACCACTGAACACTTGGTAATA
This sequence comes from Conus ventricosus, assembly GCA_018398815.1. NCBI lineage: Eukaryota > Metazoa > Mollusca > Gastropoda > Neogastropoda > Conidae > Conus > Conus ventricosus. Next base: position 34,569,947 of record CM031623.1, read on the forward strand.
ATAAAAATTTCCATGACTTTGCTTGCACCCCAACATTATCTAAACAACGCAGAGGGCTCAAGCAAATTTTCTTTCCAAGAGATTTTATTTTGTTTCTTATCATGCCATCCAAAATAAATCATGTAGGAAGGCGAGCAACAAACAAGAATACTGTTTTAAACAAAAATATCCAGGAGCCAGAAATATCCCAACAAAACCCTGCCCATCCTGAAAATTCACAAAGAAAGTCTTGCTGATCTGGAGAGAATCAAAACACTTTCTGTTCTGAATTTTTTTTAAGATTTGCAGTCCTCTAGACACAATTTTGAACAACAAAATGCTTCTGGAGGAATGCCAGGATGGGGGGTGGGGGTGGGGGGGGGGAGAGGAGGTATTTAAGTGTCAACTGTTACCTATGCTACCAATTTCCTCTTTTCTTTTCACTCTCGACTTTTTTTTTACTTCCCTCTTTCTTTACTATTGTCCACTATTTTCTGCCCTTCTGACTCTTTCACTTGCTTACCTTGTTACAGTATAGTTTTCACACTTCTTCTTCATGTTTGGATGTATGATGGGAGTAGTCAAGTATAAACCGAAGCCACATTTCTGGGAGTTCCATGCTAGTAATTTCTTCATATGTCCCTTAGTTTTTGCTGAAATTCCGTTTCCTCTAGTGCCGATTCTCATTTTTTTCACCTTTCACTGAAATCTGCACATCTAACAAGTAGGAGCCCTGGAAACCAAATACAACGGACACATACAACTACATCAAGAGCTGTTCAAAACAAACAACTCTGTACCTTCCCAGTCCACTCACTTGTGATATCATAGACGACCACAGCCACAGAGGAATCTCGTATGTAGCTGGGGATGAGGCTGCGGAACCGTTCCTGTCCTGCCGTGTCCCATAACTGCAGCCGAATCTGTTGGTTATAACACAGAGATGTCAGGTCCAAACAACGTCAGCTTCTACCCTGAGTCGTTGAGTGTGCCATGGGCTAAAATGGGACGACTGGAATCACTCTGTTCCTCCAGTATGTTGATGAACACTGTTGCTGTATGCATTTCTTGAACATGACTGATGCTGGGATATTATACAAACAAAAAGAATCATACAGGACAGCCCTGTCAGTGTCACACAGTGTACACTTCTACCACATCATCTCAGACCAAGCTGAAACTCCATAATAATAATAATAATGGATTGCATTTCTATAGCGCAATTCTAATTCAACAAATAGTGGTATCATCATCTGAAAAGATCATCATTTTAAAGCAAACAACAACAAAAACAACAGAAAGCCTTCATTCAGTGACTCAGCAGCAGTGTAGTGTCTTCTCCGAAGGGCTGACTCATATATCAGTGTCCTGTGGGATTTTTCTTTTAATTTTTTCTGACTGTGGGTGCTGTGGTTGTAGACAGAATGCACATGAGCATGGCTGTGTACAAGGAATTCTCAATGCCAGCACAGAAGTACAACTAGTGGGAGAGTGAACAAGAGACAGATTACAAAGACAGAGGGTGAGAGTGAGAAAGGGAGAGGAGAGAAAGGGGAGGGAGAAGAGAAAGGGAAGGGGAGACAGACAGACAGACACAAAGACAGACAGACACACAGATCAATAGACAGATAGAAAGACAGACAGACAGACACATAGACAGTGAGAGAAACATACCAGATTGAAACAATCTCTGAATTACACAGCAAGCTTTCCCCCTGACCACGCACAACATTATCCTTTCAAGCCTGTAACTTCAAGCCGCTCACTGCTTCATGCCTGGGGTCCGTCAGACAGTGCTTAACAACAACACAGATTCAGCGCCACAACAATACTGATTTAGTGCCTACTTTTCTCAAGACAGAATTTGCCATGAACCGATCCCTGGTGGAGAAACAGTTTTCAACAGCCACAACATATCAGAATGCAACACACAGTTGTTGTTTGGATAAAAGATCTGATCAAAAAAACATTATTTTTGCTATCATGGCATGGGGTCTGATTGTTAATATTATCAGGAGAGAAACTGTGTGTTATGCCAGGAAGGAAAAAAAAAAAAAGGTAAAGAAAACCACTTTTCTTATGTTTAAAACCACACTTTTCTTGTGTTTCAGTAATTGTCATCATCATGTTAAACAGGCCGATGATGTGACACTTTCACTAAATTTGTCAAACTAAATTTACTCATTGTATTTTAAGCAACATTTCTTTTCTTTTTTTTCCCCTGTCCCAACCTCTGCGCCACCTCAGAGGCAGTGCACCCACGCTGCTCATTCCGACACCCCGTCCACAGCCACAGCCCGTCGGCCCCGCCACAGCCCCAGCACCGGCAATCCACAGGGAGCAGTCAACGTCAAGAAGCAACCCACCGAGGAGACACTGCACTGCTGCCGAGTCACTTCGGTGGTGTTCATTGGCGCCTGTTCTGATCTAACATATGCAGGACAACCACCTACTAAGCCCCCTACTGACAACAATAATTGCTTAGTCGCAGAGCTGGCGTGAGTAAGCTCTCCCTCCAGAGGGCGCCACCATGTCCGTCCAACAACTGCCCCCATGGACTCGCTGATACCGGTGACCCCGACGGAACCAAGCCAAGGCCACAGACATGGAGAGGACATCGAAACTGAGGTCACCATGAGAGCAGGCATGAAGGGCCACAGAATTGAGACTTTTTTTTATGCTGATCGATGAGAATGAGGATGATTAAGATGATGCTATGGATTTCCATTTCAGTCTGAGACTACATGACAGGGCTGTACTCTACACTTCCTTTCATAATATATCCCGGCGCCAACCAGGCCCGAGAGACACAGGTACCTGCAGTGTTGGTCAGGAAATTTGAGCAACACTCTCAGAAACGCATCCATTAAGTGATGAAACTCGACTGTGTGGTCCAGTCTTCCCAACTGAGTCCGCAGCAACTCAACTCTGGGTAGGAGCCGGTCGGGGCAGAAAAACCCACATGACTCTGATGGGATTCGAACCCACGACCTCCCAGCCGGGAGTCCGCGACACTAACCACTTAGCCACGGCGGCTTCAACTTTGGACACTCTCAGTGACCAGGCAATTTGAACAGGGAGAAAAAGGAAACTCCTGTACAGAAATTAAAAATATCATCAAAAGCAACCAAATTATTGAGCTACCAGGACTCATGTTAACTACAAACAAACAAATACATGAACAAACACATGCATGAAATTCTCATCCCTGCCTTCCAAACATTGAACTACAAACTAGGTCAATGTAACTTACTGTTCTGTCTTCAAGGTACATGGTTTTGGACAGGAAGTCAATGCCGATGGTGGCCTGAAAAAGAAAATGACCTGAATGTCACCAAGTATCTAACAAGTTTAGGCAAACAACTATGTCAAACATCACTATGATCTAGTCTTCTTGAACAATCGATTATATATAATATATATATATATATATATATATATATATATATATATATATATATATATATATATGCATGTACATATGTATAGATTATATGTATCTATATACCCTGGCATAAGAAACAGGCAACACAAAGAGAAACGTTTCAGGGTTTGTGCTTATTTCTGGGATCTTACTATCAACATCATCTGTTTTTAAGATCTTTCTATCAACATCATCTGTTTCTAGGATTTTACCATCAACATCATCTGTTTCTAAGAACTTACTATCAACATCATCTGTTTCTAAGAACTTACTATCAACATCATCTGTTTCTAAGAACTTAGTATCAGCATTATACATTTTTAGGATTTTAGTATCAACATCATCTGTTTCTAAGATCTTTCTATCAACATCATCTGATTCCAAGATATCACTATCACATCACCTGTTTCTAAGACTTACTGTCAACATTATCCGTTTCCTGGATCTTAGTATAACATCATCTGTTTCTAAGATTTTACGATCAACATGATCTGTTTCTAAGATCTTACTAGGTTACTATCATTAGTGTCAACATCATCTGTTTCCTGGACCTTACTATCACAACATCATCTGAAACACTAACACCCCTCCCCCCCCCCCCCCCCTCCACACACACACACGGGCACACACACAGAGGCACACACACATCATTTATTGTTTTTTCATGCTGAACCATAGAACTAGGAAAAAACAGTGCATCCCTCCATGGGCGGTCCAGTTGTATGTTAATCTTTTTTTCTTGTCTACACACATTCATATTGGGTGAAGGCTGTGTGAAAAACAACGAAACAAGGAAGCTTCAGAACTCCGTACCACCTCCAATCCACCACCGTTCAAACATGATTTCTCCATTAAGATTCATCTAGCGTTTTGCAGTTATTGTCTTTTGTCAAAAAGTTGCCTGCCAGTTAAGAGTTAAGGTCAAATGACCTGTATCACTCTGGGTGAGACACTAGCTTAAAACCTGGGATGTAATGATACACATGCATATTTGTAACCTTGTACATATTTGAGTATGACACTGTAATTCACCAAGTAATGTAATGTAATGTACATGTAAAGCGCTTTACCTCGCGAGAGCCCAAAGCACATATTACAGAAACATTTTAACTCAAAGCACACACACACACGAAAAACAAAACCCACACATGCAGAAAGACACATGAACGCGTCAAAATAAGCAGATTCGCGCACAGAGGTAAGTGGATGTCGTTAATACGTCCGGGAGAAAAGATGTGTCTTTAGAGAGGTTTTAAAAGTCTTTAAAGAGTCCATGTTACGCACAGAAAAGGCAGACCATTCCACAGAGCAGGTGCCAGGTAAGAGAAAGATCATTGGCCTGAAGTTTTCAGGCGAGCAGAGGGAAGCCGAAGCAGATGAGAATCGGTGGATGAACGTTAGGAGACAAAACATAGAGATGAAGGTCAGAGAGATAGGAGGGAGCCAGATTATTCAGTGATTTGAAAACCAGGAGGAGAACTTTAAAGTCAATGTAAGACTGAATAGGAGAGGGAGACAGTGTAGGGATGACAGAATTGGTGATATGTGATCAGATCTAGAGGAGCGGAGATCAGACGGCGGCATTGTTCTGAACTTTTTAAAGTTTTGAGATGAGCCCTGAGGGACAACCCAAATTGAGGGAGTCACAATAGTCAAGTTGCAATACTAAGTGACCATTATCTGTGTGTGTGTGTGGTTGTGTGTGTGTGTGTGTTTGTGTGTGTGTGCTAGGTGGTGTGTGTGTGTGTGTGTGTGTGTGTGTGTGTGTGTGTGTGTGTGTGTGTGCAAGCGAGCTAAGTAAGGTAATGTTGCTTATGGCCAAGCTGACCGGAAAGGGCCATGTCAGGCTGTCACTGGTTGACGTCAACTCACAAGTCACTCATTCACACAACCCTTTAAAATACATCTAAAAACAAAAATACATCTAAAAACACACCCGAAATTTTGTCAAAAATCGTTCCACTGTAATATCTCAGATTTGATGAAAAATGTTAACCTCTTTCAAAATTCAAAGATCACATCAGGTGGAACATCTCTGAACAAGGCTTCCATGGTATCTGCTGTAAAATGTATATATGTCGCACATCATGCAAGTCCCAACACTCTAAAAGCGAGGAAGTCTATATATACACACTGTGTGTGTGTGTGTGGTGTGTGTGTGTGTGTGTGTGTGTGTGTGTGCTGTGCGTGCGTGCGTGCGTCGTGCGTGCGTGCGTGCACTGTGTGTGGTGTGTGTGTGGCATGCGTGTGCACATGCATGCAGATACAAATACAGTCAGATCAAATCAGGAATTCCAGCAGACAAGGTGGAGAATAAGGACTTGGGACTCTGGAGGCAAGGAGAGATAGAGGAAGTGGGAAGGGAAGAAACCAATATTGATAACTATGGCAGATGAGAGTACTGACAGAGATAAAAGAAATAATGTACACTCACCTGATAGGTATTGATCGAAGCTATCATACATAAATCGTGTAATAAGTGACGTCTTCCCAACTGAAAAAAAAAAAAAATTAAATATCAACTAGAATTTTTTTATTGGTAAAAATCATGTCACATATATAAATACAGGCACAAATCCTTTTTCTTTTCTTTTGCATTATTTCAAGACTTTCTGCACCAATTTTTGCTTGTGATGCAAATGTCAGACAGAGAAAATGTACATCAATCATCTTCATGCAAATGCACATGTACACAAAATAGTCCGTTTATTTGCAGCTTGCCTAGATGTCCCCTTGCCAGCAGAAATTCTCACTTGCAATCAATGATCCGACTTCTGACTGCAAACTGGGCTATCAAAACAAACCATGTCACCTCTAATTATCAGCAGGGCTCTGCAGGTACATCCCTTCTTGTTTTTTACAGTCATTCCTAATGGAACGACCATTACTTTGTAGTGTGCTTTCTCCAATCCTTAGCCTGACATCTCTCATCAAAATACTGGCCTTTAAGAAATTCAATGGGAATATAACTTGCAGTCTACTACTAGTATCTATCTGGGTTCCAAACTGACCTGACTGCTCATTACATGCGTTAACCTGAATGATAATATCCTTCATGAATACTAAATCAGCCTTCAAGGCTCTCAGTGCTGTGCATGAATTTATGTGCAACAGATGTTGTCAAATCAATAAAAGTGCAGTGAAATCTCAAAAGAAGAGGCACACCGACACGGTGGACTCCTTAGAGAGGAAGTAGACTGGCTTAGTGAAGTTCTCTAAGATGCCACTTCCTCAGGCTTGAAGTCAACTTCAACTGCATCATATCATCAGTTCTTTCTTGAAGCCAAAAGAAAAAGACAATGAGAGAGAGTGAGATATGGAGAAGGAATGAGAGAGAGAGAAGAGAGAGAGAGAGAGAGAGAGACAAGACAAGACAAGACAAAATTCTTTATTTCGAGGATAATAGATAGCACTAATGTGCTTTTTTACATCCAGTCCTCGCCCTGAGTAGGGACTACAACATGCAGTGAAATCAATTAATGTAGAAATCAAAGAAGCAAGCAAAGCGGTCATGTAATCATAGAGGAACATCAAATGAAATAGAAGATAAATGAAAACAAAACAAAAATTAAGAATAACAATAAACAAAACAACAACTAAAAAATGATAATAACAAAAAAATAAAATGAAATAAAAAAGAGAATAATAAAATGAAGAGGAAGGTGAGAGCGGGTGTAGGGAGTGAGGTGGGCTGGGGAAACATAGGTAAGTGTACTACAACGTACACGATTGGCATGTATGAAAACAGACAGGAAGTGAATTTGACAAGGTGCGTACATATTTTGAACACACAAATACACGCATGTTTGCACGCATAGAGAGAGAGAGAGAGAGAGAGAGAGAGAGAGAGAGAGAGAGAGAGAAGGAGAGAGAGAGGGAGAGGGAGGAGAAGAGAGAGAGAGAGAGAGAGAGAGAAGAGAGAGAGGAGAGAGAGAGGCTAGGCACCACATGCATTCATTTTTCGCAAGGCATGAAAATACGTCGAACGTATTAAGCAAAGTGAGATGACATTTGGGGGGGGGGGGGGGGGGGGGGGGGGGGGGGGGGGGGGGGGGGGGGGGGGGGGGGGGAGGAGAGGGAGGAGAGAGGGAGAGGGGGATGGAGGGGAGGGGAGTGGTGTAAAGATTGAAAGGAACTGTACTAAAACGCATTAATTAGCCTGTTAAAATCAGGAAGAAATGAACAGACAAAAATTATACGAATTCGGAGCATACACGCCACATGCACAGACAGAGAGAGAGAGAGGAGAGGAGAGAGGAGGAGAGAGAGAGAGAGAGAAGAGAGAGAGCGAAGAGAGTGAGAGAGAGAGAGGAGAGATGAGAGAGAGAGAGAGAGAGAGAGACGCAGAGGGAGAAGAGAGAGAGAGAGAGAGAGAGAGAGAGAGAGAGAGGAAGTGAAATAAAGGGGACAAATAATATCATTTTTCATAGATTATACTAGCAACACACACCACACACACACACACACAACACACACACACACACACAAAATATATCAAGATACTTGACATGAAAAAAGAGAGAGAAAAAAAAAGTTAGAAAAGAAGAAAATTGGTAAGTCATGAAAAGGGATGATTTATGCTTTTGAGATTACTTGGATTACTTATGGTTTTATTTTATTTTATTATGGTTTTTAAAAATATTTTTTAGCGGCAGAGAGGTAGAGGAGAGTGTTTTGAAGTTGTGGAAATGGATTTGTTGATGATTCTGGAAGGGAGTCACAAAGAGGTTCCGAGTACTTAGACATTTAATAGGTCATTCTGGGGATTGGATATGGAGTTATTGGAGTTTCTCGACAACTTTGAGCAATCGACTCATTAACAGTTGTGGAGCACCGTCAGATCTTGTGCACTACATTAGCCCTTGTTGTATTGAGTCTCTGGCTAATGAAGAAAGTGAAGATGTTTATAATCAAGCTTCGAGCATAGTTATCTTCAAGAAGGATTAGTTTGACTGCTTTCGTTCTTGTATTAGGCTGAAAATGGTTTTAGTTGTGTTTTGCACTTGCAGTAATCCCTATATGTCGATGCATATCAACATGAAATGATTATGAGCATGGACAAAAAATTTTGTGAGTGAAGGTCAAGGTGTTTGAATTTGGTGAGTGATAGACATTCTGGAGATGCTTTTTGCATAGTAACTTTGTGGGGATTCCAGCTGAGACTAGTCAATTTAGTCCTAATACTTTATGATGAGTGATTGTTCCATAAGTCATTATTGAGGTGTATAGGAGGGAATATGGTGAGCTTTTGTCTTTTTTCTAGTGTAATCGTAAGAGTTGTTTTTGAGGGTGAATGTGCATTGATTTAGTTCGGTCCATTTTACAAGGTCGTGGTACTCTCTTGCAAATGTTATTGAAGACTGGAGGATCTTATGGCTGTTGTGAATTGTGGTCTCTGCAAAGGGTCGCAGAGATTCACTGTAGGGTAGGTATATGTGATTGAGATAGAGTCGGGCCTAAATGGAGCCTTGGGAACGCCATACTTAGAGTTGTTATGAGAGACGCGTCCCCGATAAGCGACATGTTGTCGTTTTGTGATGTATGACTTAGAAGGATAAGGCGGATTTGAAAACCGTATATCTCCAGTTTTCGAATAAGGAGATTGTGGCAATGAACGAATGCTTTTTTAAATCACGAATAAGACACCACAAATGTTGTTATTAATATTATTAGCCACATCTAAAGATTGATTATGCAGATGGCAGGAATGTTTCTGTCTGTAAACCAATGTCCGGGATGGAGCAAATTTCTTATTGTTGAAGTGATGAAGGATGTGTTTATTAAATGCATTTTAGAGGTTTGGAAAGGATTAGATAAGATTGATATTGGTCTGTATTTGAAGGATCAGTACTATCACCAGATTTATGTAATGGGTATAATTTTGTTTTTTGAACGCATAGGAAATAACTTTATCTGATGCCAGATTAAAGATATACGTTAACGTGTCAGTTATAACTGGAGCGGAGTTTAGACATTTTGCCATCGTTGCATCTGAGTCCACGTGTTCCTGGACTTGTGTTGAGATGAAGTAAGGTACTGATAAACACCTCGTGCACAGTTATGAGTGGAATGTTTAGTTACCAGACGTGATTTGTTTGTCGTGACAAATGAGGATGTTTCTGTCAAAGCGCGATGATCATATCACTGTCTGAAGTGATGAAGGAGTGTTAGTTTCATAAATCTTTAGATAAGAGATTGATCTTTGAAGAAGACTTCATTTTTAATGGCTTTTTGCTTGAACCATTGTTATCTATGTAGTTTAAGTTATAACGGGGAGTCGATTTGAAAATATTTTCTGCGTTGTGAAGTAGGTCTAGTGACTTTGATGTTAGTTCAGCTATGACAGTTCTTTAAAATACCTATATAGAGTAACACGTCTGAATTTTGTAAGTGTGTACCAGTTTGAATGTTTTGATTGTTGTTTTAAACTGGTTTTATTGCTTGCCAAACCAGATTGTGGGGGATTGTTGGAAGAAAATAATCGCGATAGTATTAGTTTTATTTCCTGCGCTTCTGGAGTTTATGCGTTCTTAGTGATCTTGATTCTTCTTCATAGCCATGTTCTTTACAAAAAGTCTCTAAGGTACCAGTCCTGTAATTCTTTCGTGTACACGGTGGTTTGGGAATATGCATTACTTGATTTTTTTACGAGCATGTCTGTATAAGACTTCTATAAAGAGAAGGAGAGAGAGAGAGAGAAGAGAGAGAAGAGCGAACATAGAGAAAATAAAAGAAAGAATACTGTGTAGCTTGTCATCATATTAATGTGATTGTTTTATTCCATGGAGGGATGAATTTGCACCCCCTCCAGCATGGTGCTACCTAACAACATGATAAACTTATTTTCCATGTATCAAATGGGAAAGGGTTTGGAGGGAGGACATTATGGGTTTGGAAAGGACATTATTACCAACGAATATCTTCTATTCTAATGCCTGTAACGTAACTGTGAAATACTTGATAAGACCATGTGCTTACTGAGACGATAATCTCATACTATAATGGAATGATTTAGACATTCTACGACTGTGAAATGCAAAAAAAAATATTTTGAAATTCTTGTCTAAAGCCTTTTGTCTTAATTCAAATTAAAGACATTTATAAAATTTACAATCATCCTATTTGTAATGTATGTGACTGTCACTGAATTATGGACTCCTTTCGACAGCACCATAAGGTAGCTACCTAAAATGACACGTCCCAGCAGAACAAATTTTTCCATTAGTCAAAATTGATAATTTAAGGCACAATACATTTTTAAAGCTCAATTGGCCTGTCTCCACTGCTAGCTGATGATCATTACTTACAAGTACCATACCATATTCTGTGTCACATTACTGGACATGCTTGACTGAAATAAATGCTTACACGTAATCAATGGATGTGGGGGGCATACATACAGACGACTGAGGTTCTTAGACAACAATAAGCATCCTTTATCAATTTCACACTGTTATCTCTTTGTACATTCGTGATAACTGACTTCGTCAGAAGATAATGTACAGGGTTTCCTATTTTTGTACTTTATGTATTATAATTACTAAATGGGTCGTGATGATTCAGACTTGAGTGAGCGAAGATTTGAGCCCGAAGATTCAAATCGCGGAAATCCAAAGATGGATATCCTAGGCCACACCAATGATATACAACAAATGTCCACACAGCCAACCGTACAATCAACAATTTCAAAAATGCGAAATTTTCGTAAACCTAGACGATAATCTAGCTTCTAGACTAAAATGACGTGACAGTCATACACTTTGCCACTTACCACTCTGTTCACCAAGGAAAACAAGCTTAAACTTCCTCAATGGATTCCCAAATTCACCTGATGAAGTCATTTTGTATGTTAAGTCACTGATTTAAGTCTTCGAATCTCGTAAGACCAATAATTGAAAGGATTCACGATTTTGTGTGTCAAATGCCTAATGAGGTTTCTGGATAAATAGTCGCCACGTTCGGACCCTCGTTTTGATTCCGCATGCGCATTTCACCGGAAATGTCAATGTTTGGTTGAACCATGCATCAGGCAATACGCCCGTGGGGAGGAACGGAATGCGAAGAGAGTTCGAGACTGTTTGATATATTGATATCAAGCCTTTTGACTTAAATTCGAAATTTTTGTGTTATGTGTATCTATCAATATTGATTAACTTCTGTGTTACGCTGCTCAGTCTCATATTACCCCATGATCACTGAAAGTTTACAACTTTCGAAACGGTACACTGTTGCCAGAACTGACCCGTCGGTGTAAGTTAAGCACGGCCTACTTCACAGTACAACAACACAAGCAGCACACAAGATGAACAGCTCGGTCAGTAGCTCAAGCCCATGAGGTGAGGTCACCCAGGAAGTGTTACCTTTCACGGGTGCATGCTCCGACATGAGTTATGTAGGCTTTAATTAAACCCGGCTTCTGCCCACAACCCACACAGTGTGACATCCTCATTGCACCCACCCTGTCCGCCCAGTATTGCACCCCCCTCGGCCTGGGCTTGCCAGTCTGTTCCTAGGCCACTTCCTTCAATACAAATCAACTTGCTTTTACATGTCCATTCACTATCCTCTCCCCTCACATTCCCCCCCCCCCCCCCCCCCCCCCCCCCCTCTTCCACACACCTCTAGCACTAACCAACTCTCCACCGTTACCATGACTACCCCTCTTCCCTCAACTACCATCATCAACCACCCCATTTTGACTTTGAGCTATCTTTTTTTTCCCATAACAGACACAGCAATTTATCCACCCAATCTTGATGACTGCAGAATGCATACATATAATATATGCATGTGGGTTTGTAGTGCAGGAACTAAAAACAGGACAGTCTTGCAGGAGTAATCAGTATGTCACTGCTTTGCTTGCTGGCTTCTCAGCCTAGTCATATAGCTGGCATTTGGGGCGTCGCCTAGTCCTTTAAACCTTCCTGCCCCATCCCCTCTTTTGCTCCCCTCCCCTCCTGCACATTGTATCCTCTTCTCCCACCTCCTCCATCTCTCTAATCCTGTGTCTCTCCACCTCCATTCCTCCAGTGTTTTTCTGTATCACCAGTAGCAGTATCATTTCCTTGTAACACACACCAAAGACTGTACACAGTTGGAATGGAGGGAGAAACTGATGAAAAAAGAGCCATCTTTAGTAGAAACACTGAGATATAAGGAGTATCAGCTTGGTCTACAACGGAAATGGGCAGGCCTGACCTTAGCGATTCTTGAAAGAGTGGCGTAAGATGGATGTTGGAATTGCCAAAGGTCAGGCCTGACCATTCCTGGATGTTGTCCTTCCACCTCTTTCTCTGTGTCCCCTTCTGTTTCCTGTTAGAGCACCCTACAAGTGAGTTTTGCAAGGCTGGATGATCAAGAATGTGATCCTAACATTAGTTTCATTTCTAGACTGTTGATGGAGGTCTTCAAAGGCGCTGACGACCACCTCAGTTCTTTTGGCATACTTCCATGTCGTGAATGTCCTTGTAGGAGATAGTGGATTTTGCTGCGCATCTCATTTTTTTCATTATATTGCGTATTGTATATGGCTATCTCGCACAACCATGCTCTAAGCGCTTTACATCAACACACTACCTCATCACTCACGGGCTGCTACCGGTAGAGCCGCCGAGAGTAGCACTGGCGTATTCAGTCTTTCCCGTCATTAATATCAGTCACTCATTTTCTTTATCTCATTTATTCTCCAATTTCAGTAAAACTCATTTAATACCATTTATTCTCCAGTTTCTCACATAGATGCATGCGATGTTATACTTGTCCTCACTTCCCCGGTACACGATGGGCACACTGACAACGTAAGTCGATTTTTGTGGCTGTAAGAATACAGGCGCTATCTTCAATCTACCATCAATTTTGCCCAGGGCCGGGGTACTCCCCTACTTTTTCGATTTTCGACTGCCGTTTCTTTACACGTGTGCAGGGGCAGTGAAGGCACAGGGGTGACTCGTTATAGTCCCATCCGAAGGACTATGACGTTCAGTTCGATTGTCATTCAAACTGGGAAAGAAAGGGCGAAAAGGCAGGCTCGAACCCATGCACTTCTCACGCGTTGGATTGGCAGTGCGAACTTTGCTGAACCACTGCACATTTCAAATGTCTGGATTGCTTTTTTAAAAATCTGCTGTCGGGATCCATGTTTCACATGCTTAGACTAGAAAGACTGGTACCACTAGTACTAGTACTAGATAAGCTGAGTGTGAAAGTTTTTTTTTTTGTTTTTGAAACAAGTGTCTAATATCAACTGGCGATGAAAAGACATTGAATAAACCACTGAACTGAACTGGTATCACTAGTGTGCACATTGCTGTTACATTATTACTGAGAGAGATGTTGCTGTTGTTCCAGATTAGTTTATAAAGCGATATTGATGCTTGGGCCATTCTAGAGAGGACTTTTGGTTTGGACCCTTCATTGGTTCTGATTTATTCCCAGGTATTTTAAGCTGCTTATTGTCTCAAGTTGGGGTTTTTTTTTTTACCCTTCCTTGGTTCTGATTGTTCCCAGGTATTTTAAGCTGCTTATTGTCTCAAGTGTTTGATCACCTGCATTGATGTCTCTTTTGATGACTTTGGTGCTTTTTGTCATCAGTTTGAACATTTTTGCATTGCTTTTAGTGTCATATGTTGCAGATCTTTCATCCAGGATTTTACTGGTTGGGCAGGTTCTTCTGTCCAGCCATTCCAAAAGTGTCATCGACAAAGCATAGGTTGGTGATGGTCCTGCCTCCAGTGATCACTGTTCCAAGATGGTTTTCTTGTGCATTAGTCATGAGTCTTTCTGGACAGATGTTGATGAAGGTAGGGGAGAGTAGTCAGCCCTGTCCAACGCCCACTGTTGTGCAAAACCACTCGCTGAGTCCGCCATTGTTGAGAACTGTAACATTGAAATTGAAACCACTCACTTGGTTCAAAACTTTTTTTTTCAGTAATAGAGTAAACTTTGAATAGAAGTTTTCAATAGAAGACTGTTAATGCCTACTATTTTTTAATTGCATAAACAACTATTTCAGGGTGCAAAAGTCTTCAAGACTATGATGCCTCTTTCATATGATGAAATTATATCCTCGCTGTTTTGAACGTTTGGTGTCCATGAGTGGGAGAAAAAAAAAAGATGCAAAGCGTATAAACATACTCCCAGTTTCTCTTCAATACGCGTGAGATATTCCTTAAAGAGGAAAAACCGTTTCAACCCATTAATACCCGTTAGTAATGGCTATTCTGATAAACGTCCGCCGTCATCTGTGACCCATAATGAACACACCTACAAAATAGAAAGATCGGCCATGTACTTTCTGAGATTTTCCATAAAGAAGAAAATTGTTATGGCCGTTAGTAAAGGCTGTAACGGTAAATAACACATCAGGCATCATCCCTGACCCATAATAAACATACCTACAAATTTTCAGAAAGATCGGCCAAAACTCTCTGAGATATTCCATAAAAAGAAAAACCTTTATTGCCGTTAGTAACGGCTGTAACGGTAAAATAAAACATCGGGCATCATCCATGACCCATAATGAACATGCCTTCAAATTTTCAGAAAGATCGGCCAAGTACTTTCTTAGATATTCCATAAAGAAGGAAAACCGTTATGGGCCGTTATAGCCGCTAGTAACGGATATAATGGTTTAAAATAACACATCGGGCATCATCCGTTGACCCGTAGTGAACATGCCTACAAATTTTCAGAAAGATTGGCCAAGTGCTTTCTGAGATATTCCATAAAGAAGGAAACCCGTTATGGCCGTTAGTAACGGCTATAACGGTAAAGTAACACATCAGGCATCATCCCTGACCCATAATGAACATACCTACAAATTTTCACAAAGATCGGCCAAGTACTTTCTAAGATATTCCATAAAGAAGGAAAACCGTAATGCCGTTAGTAACGGCTATAACTGTAAAATAACACATCGGGCATGATCCGTGACCCATAATGAACATACCTACAAATTTTCAGAAAGATCGGCCAAGTACTTTCTGAGATATTCCATTAAAAAAAAAAGAAAAACCGTTATGGGCCGTTATCGCCGTTAGTAACGACCATAACAGTAAAATCAACAAACAGGACATCATCCGTGGCCCATAATGAACATGCCTACAAATTTCCAGAGAGATTGGCCAAGTACTTTCTGAGATATACCATAAAGAAGGAAAACTGTTATGGCCGTTAGTAACGGCTATAACGGTAAAATAACGTTGTCTGGATCGAGTGGAACACATTTTGACCACGGACGGACACACACACACACACACACACACACACACACACACACACAGCATTTCTTCGTTCCCATTCTAAAGTACTCCCTGTTCCATAACAACTGGAAGTAGGCCTACGAAAACAAAAAGCGGCACAGAATAATAATTTTTCTTGTTTGTCGTTTGTCTCAAATGGAAAGAACATTACAATTTAGTATGTAAGAAAGCAAATAACATCTTAGCTTTCTTATACAGGAATATCAATGACTGCCCCCAAAAGGTTAAAGACGACTGCTACAAAACACTGGTTAGACCAGTACTGGAATATGGTTGCTCAGTTTGGGATCCTTACCATCTAAAGGACATTGATAATCTCGAAAAGATTCAGAAGAGAGCAGCACGGTTCGTAACAGGGAACCACATCAGAGAAAAGGGAAATACTAGGAAGAACATGAGGAGATTAGAATGGAAACCCTTAGAAGAGAGAAGAGCTTTTATCAAACTTAACATCTTCTTCAAAGGCAGAGCTAAAGTAATTGATATTCCAATGGAACAACTAGTATTGAATAAAAGTAGCACCAGGAGTGGAGGTCAATGTTATACCATACCTGCATCAAATATTGACAGCCACTTACATTCTTTTTATCCCAGTTCTGTACGGCTGTGGAACTCACTGCCGGGTGCCATCAAGATTGCCACAAATGCAATCTCATTTAAAAAAACAAATTGATTCGACAGTTTTGAGATCTGCATATTGACGATTTTCTATTTTTACTTCCCCAGATATTTTACTATTACCTGGGCCTGAATTTGGCCATTGCTTTTAACTTCTTGAATATCGAGTGCGACCCCATGTTGCCAAATTTGCTCCAGGGGCCAACAGTCTGAGTCGCACTGTTTTATGTTATTTTATTTTACTTTTTAACATGCGCGCTGGTGACCTACTCGTTTTTGAGTGAACCAGTATTTTAGGAAGAAGAGAAGAAGAAGAAGAAGTGTGTGTGTGTGTGTGTGTGTGGGGGGGGGGGGGGGGGGGGGGGGAACTAAACTTCAGTCTACCATTCACCTTCAAACACAGAATAATGTGCGAATTAAAATAACGTTCGCATTTGTCAAAGCATGGTAAATGCAATCATGAATAACATGGTACGGAATTTGAATGCATTGTTAAACTCTCTCTCTCTCTCTCTCTCTCTCTCTCTCTCTATTTCAGTGTTTTTTCAGGTTCAGGTTCAGGTTCAGATTTAGGGGCGATGATTGTTTCATCATAGCCTCACGGCTTTATATGCCCCTTCTTTATATGCTCTGTCATTGGTCAGGTCGACAGCGAGCCCAGTTTTTATTTTCGACCATCAAAGTCGAACATGATGTCTGTTATTATTTCATGCTTATCGATAAGATTTTTAAAAGAGTTAATATTTGGTGCACGTTTGATGTTCGGAGTTAGTTTATTCCAAATTGGTGCTATCCTCTGGCTGAAGAAATGTTTCCTTATATTAGTATTAACTTGCTGTATTTGTATTTTGTCACAACTGTTACGGGTTATGTTGGTTAGTGCAGGTTCAAAAAAACATGCTTGATCAATATCATCTAGGTTATTGAAAATTTTATAAGTTTGGATCAGATCTCCTCTTATCCTTCTAGCTTTGAGGGATGGTAACCTTAGGTACCTTAATATGTCTTCATATGGATAATCAGCAATGTCCGGTATTAACTTAGTTGCTCTTCTCTGCACCTTTTCTATTTCTATTGACTGCCTTTTTAGTCTTGGAGACCATATCACATTGCCATATTCAAGAATCGATCTCACCATTGCCTTGTATAGTCTAAGAAAGGTATCTCTGTCCAAGCATGTAAAAGTTCTCTTAATGATACCAATCATCTGCACGGCTTTCTTGACGGTCTGTGCAATGTGTCTGTCAAAGAGAAAGTTTTCATCAAATGTTACTCCCAAGTCTTTTTCCTCTTCACAGCACGTTATTTGAACTTCTTGATCCCCAATTTTCATACTGTAATTTAATTTAGGGTTTCTTTTGCCGATATGTAATACTTTGCATTTGGATGCATTGAAGTACAAATTCCATGAGTTAGACCAATTTATGAGTAGCTCAATGTCATTTTGCATTGTAAGGTGTTGGATGGTGAACTGTACAACTTAGTATCATCAGCAAAAATCTTGCATGTGCTTTTTTAACCCGTCTGGTAAGTCATTTATAAATATAGTAAATAATATAGGTCCCAGTATGCTGCCTTGGGGGATTCCACTAATGACATTAGCATTACTAGAAACAGAAGATCCAACTCTAACATTCTGAACTCTATCTCTCAAGAAGTCTTCAATCCAATCTAAAACTTTTCCCAGTATACATACGATTTAAGTTTACTAAGTAGTCTGGCATGTGGGACCGAATCGAAGTTGTTGTTTTTTTTCCCTGTGGAGTGTTTATTTCCCTGGCAAGGTGTAATATTTTGTGGAGGAGGGTTTCAAAAAAAAACTAATTGGAAAAACAACCACTACGTCAGGGTCCCCTCCTCCCTCGTCTCCCCCCCCCCCCCCCCCCCCCCCCCCCCCCCCCCCCCCCCCCCCCCCCCCCCCCCCCCCACTCTTTTGTTGTTGTTTTTTTGTTCTTCTTTCCTGTCTTTTGTTTTGGTATGTCTAGCTAAAAACCGTCAGAATTTACATGTTGAATTGCTACGCCGGTGGGAATGGCAAAATTTTGCGAAACAAACAACAACAAAAAAAAATACTCGTCAATTTACCTCACATCCGCCCTCTTTCCTCAAAAAAAAAAAAAAAAAAAAAAAGGGGGGGGGGGGAGGAGAAAAAAAGAGCATTTTGTTATTCCATTTCAGTGTTACTTGGGACCGAACAGATGACCTCTGTTTGTTTTTATTTAGATCAAAATTATTGGGAATCATCTTATGCCCTTTGACATTACCTCTTTGGCGGAAGTATATATACACCTTGATTGAGCTAGCCTACATCGTTCAGTATTGTCACACGCGCTTGGTTCGAACGATGGAAGGAGTCGCTGAGAGTTCCGAGGGTAAGATGAGGCCTCCCGTCGAAGTGTTCAAAAAATGTGTTTTTCTCTCTCGCTCTTTTTTTTTTTTTTTTAAGAAATGAATGCTTGAAATGTTTTGAAAATTTTAGTCAAAATGGAGAATGAAGTTAATAGTATTTTGCATTCTAAAGTTTGCGTTCTTTGTGTGTGTGTGTGCAAGGTTGAAGTTAGATCAAGTGTATACGATCAAAGAAAACTGGAGAAAACTGTAAACTTTTTTTTTCTTTTCGCCCAATTTATGTTTGTTATGTCCATCCTTTGTCAGAATTGTAATAGTGCTTACATATTTTGATCGTTTCATAGAAGAAGAAGAATTTTGAGTGTAAAAACATTTGGTCAAAACTGCCGATGTGTGAAACGGTTGTGGTTGAGACCGGTCTGGCTTTGGACTTTGTTCGTGCCATGCGGTTAGTGACTTTCTTGTCAAAGATCCCTCTTCAAACAGGCGGCCAGCATCAGCACACAAGTCAACAGAACTTACTTGGGGTGCGGGAAAAGCATAAAAAAATAACTAGTTCAAGCCTAGACTGTGAACGGTTGAAGCAACATTTTTTGATCGATCAGTTGTTGAAAGTTTTTATTTTTTACACTAGTGTTACCAGTAGAATTAGATCTCCACGTGATAAGCATTAATAAATGGGGTCAGGCTGCATGTGAACTGTTAGCTGTAATCAAACCAATGAAATAACTCGACTATTTGCGTTGCGGTTAATAAGCAGATTTTAAAACTTAAGTTACAGTGATTGGAAGGAGCATTTGTCAAATTTTTGTTCTGAAGAGCATTTTGACTGTGAAATTGAGTCATGAATTTGAGTAACACAGGGGGCTGGAGAAACAAGGGGGGGGGGGGGGGGGGGATTTTTTCAGCATGAAATCCGCTCTGTCTACTCAACAAGTTAACAGGCACCTGATTCAGCTCTCTTCTCTCTCAGCTGTGTGGGAAAGTCATTTGGGCACCACAGTGAAGAAGGCTCACCAGGTTCAGCTCTCTCTCAGCTGTGTGGGAAAGTCGTTGGGTACCACAGTGAAGAAGGCTCACCAGGTTCAGCTCTCTCTCAGCTGTGTGGGAAAGTCGTTGGGCACCACAGTGAAGAAGGCTCACCAGGTTCCGCTCTCTTCTCTCTCAGCTGTGTGGGAAAGTCGTTTGGGCACCACAGTGAAGAAGGCTTACCAGGTTCAGCTCTCTCTCAGCTGTGTGGGAAAGTCGTTAGGCACCACAGTGAAGAAGGCTTACCAGGTTCAGCTCTCTCTCAGCTGTGTGGGAAAGTCGTTAGGCACCACAGTGAAGAAGGCTTACCAGGTTCAGCTCTCTCTCAGCTGTGTGGGAAAGTCGTTGGGCACCACAGTGAAGAAGGCTTACCAGGTTCAGCTCTCTCTCAGCTGTGTGGGAAAGTCGTTGGGCACCACAGTGAAGAAGGCTTACCAGGTTCAGCTCTCTTCTCTCTCAGCTGTGTGGGGAAGTTGTTGGGGACCACAGTGAGGAACAGTTCACCAGGTTCCTCCAGGTCTGTCCGTGGTGTGCCGAGGCCTGGGTCTTTGTAGATGTTTTCCCTGCCCACTCTGCAATGCCTGTCCATGAAAGGTTTTGTTTGTTGTTATACACAGCCCTGATGTGGCCCTTTGCGGTCGGCTGGGCTATAAGCAACATTATCTTATCTTATCTTGTTGTTATACTTATAGTCCTTGTTCTCCCCTTCGTCCCCTTCCTTCTTCAGTTCCACCGAGATTGTTTAAGTGAGGTCAGTGGACCTTGTTACCTTGCCATGCAAAATTCCATTAAACTGACCAGCCCTGTCTTCTCGTAGTTTTTTTTTTTTTTTTTTTAATTCTTTGCGTTACTGTGCATATATTTTTGTGTCATCAGCAAGCAAAAATTTGTACAGAGTCAGATTGGCTGTAGGCCATGGAGCTTAACTAATAGATATTGTGAGCAGTATCAGTTGTAAGATTGTAGTTCCATAAAGAATTCTGCTCAGTACATCGGTCCCATCATGATTTATAGTGGCCGGAATAGCTCAGTGATAGAGTGCTGGACTCATAATCTTGGTGATCCTGGGGTTGCGAGTTCAAATCTCCGCTAGGCCATTTCGGTACAGGGGGATTTTTCTATCAGAGTTGATATTGGTTCCGACTCGGATACAGTACTACAGGGTCCGTGTGTGAACGCACACATAACGTCTTGCACACATGTTAAACTCCCATCACCAACTTTCGGAAGAGAAGGCCAGTTTGGCCATTGGCATGGATGACACGTTACACATAGCATGCAACCTGCGTAAGAAATGGAAAGAATGAAAAAGTAAGGAAACTGAGTGAACAATATTGACTGGATGACACAGGAAATGACTGAATGAAGTGCCAGCTGGCAGCTCTTCAGTCAGCACTACCCAGGTAGGCAGCCTGCCGTGTAAACAAGTGTGGATTTGTAAAGCGCTTAGAGCTTGATCTCTGGCCGAGGGTAGGTGCTATATAAGTATTCATAATAATAAATATAATCATTTGCTACTCCAAATGTCACATGCTGAATCTCCCTTTAAAACAAATAAATAAAAACTGTAATCCAGTCTTTTTATATGGGGGCTGGAGTAGCTCAGTGGTTCTGACTCCATTTCCCTTACAGTCCTTAGAATGAGACTATAAATCAGGTTCCTTGTATGAACGCATGCGTAACATCTTGCACACATGTAAAATCCCATCGCCAACTTTCGGAAGAGAAGGCCAGTTTGGCCGTTGGTATGGATGACACGTTACACTTAGTTAACATGCACCCTGCGTGTTACACATAGCATGCACCCTGCGTGAGAGAAATGGAAAGAAAGAAGGAAGTAAGGAAATTGAGCGAACGATGCTGACTGGATGACATGGGAAATGACTGAATGAAGCGCCAGCTGGCAGCTCTTCAGTCGGCTCTACCCAGGTAGACAGCCACGTTGCGTAAACGAGTGGGGATTGTAAAGTGCTTAGAGCTTGGTCTCTGGCTGAGCATAGTCGCTATATAAATGTTCATAATAATGTGCCATGGAATGGAATGGAACACCTTTCTTCAGAGTAAAATACATCAGTATCTGTATAGATCTCCATCAAGCATACAAAGCTTCAAATGTTTGAGAAACTCGCAATCTTTTCTCATTGAATCCGTGTTGGCTAATGGAGTACTGTGCAAATGAATTATAAAACTGAACATAACTGAAAGTTTACAAACAAAAGTGTACTTATCAAATTCACCGATCAGTAGTATTAAGTCGGATCTCTTACTACCTTTTTAAACGATGCAGTTGCTTGTGCTGACGTCAGTCTTGAGGTAACCTGCCAGTTTCTGAAGACGCTTTAAACAATGCACAGAGAGGAGTTGACTGTTCCACTCGCCGTTCAACTCACTGGGTGGAATTTGGTCAGGGCCTTGCACCCAACAGCGTCTGTCACTGACTCGCACATACGCATGCATTTGCACTCGCATCCGTGCGCATACGCACAGCCACATGCTCACAAATGCACGTGTGCACACACTTAGACGCATGCACACATTGCGCGCTCATGATCACACAAGAAAAAAGATAAAACGTGCATATCACTTTCGATGTTTCTCTCAACGCGCAGTGGGTTTTGCAGGTGAAGAGATGGCACCGCAACATCCGGACCTGTATGCAGAGGAGCTGCACAGTGCGATCAGGGAGAATGATGTCGTCACCCTGAAACAGTTGCTGGCGAAGGGAGCCGACCCCAACACATGCTATGGGGATCAGTACAGCTTGGTCAGCAAGTCCATCCTCCACATTGCCTGTGGCAAAGGATATACAGACTGCGTCAGGTAAATTTTGTTTGTCCTTTGCCTTTGGGGAGAAAAAAAAAAGGAACGAAAACAATCCTTATCACTGCTCTTTTCTAGCGATTTGGTTTTTGAATTGTTAAGAAAGGGAAGTTCAGTCTTGAAGCTCTAATTTGTGTAGATGGGTCAGTCTCCAGAGTTGTGTACCAATAATGTGACACAGACCACAAAAATAAAAAATCCCAAGAGTACATGCTTTTTACACTTTTTGCATAGTCTGAGGTCTAAATAATCAAGTTTTATATAAATATTTAACAGCATGGATGTTTGTCTTTGATTGTACTCATGTTAAAATCACTCACACACTTGTGTGTCCATGTAACACGGTAACTAAACACTTCACAAATTGAAACAAAACAAAGAATGTGAGAGCACTACAGACCTTTATTCATCATGAAAACAGTAATGAGCACCCAAGTAAATGCAACACAACTGTTTCAACACATAATTTTGACGAATGATTTATGTGCTGAATTGTGTCAAAAACGATACCAAAAATGTGGGTTTTTTTTCTCCATGCGTTTACTCTCAAACCAATTTTCAGCCAACTTTCCCTATTTTGGGCAGCAGTGACCTTGGACTTTGTTAAAACTTGCAGACAGAAACTGATTTCTCCACTTTTGAAATATTTCTGCCCTATTACATTTTTTTAAAGTCCAATGTAACACAGGAACCAAAAATACTATCAGAACCTACAACAGTTTTTTTTATTTGGGAAACGGGACAAATCTGATTTTACTGTTGCTAAAATGATAAGACTTCATGATACAAAAATAGAAAAGCTAAGCAGTTGATATTTTGTAAATATTTAAGCGCTTTCAACTGTTCATGTCCAATGTAACCAGGAAACCAACGGTTTTTATGGTCCAATGTAACGCAGAAACAAAAAAAAATCTATCAGAATCTACAACAGCTTTTATGTTTGGGAAATTGGACAGATCTCTGACTTTACAGTTGCCTTAAATGATAAGACATTCATGATACAAAAATAGAAAACTAAACAGTGATATTTTGTAAATATTTAAGCGCTTTCAACTGTTCATGTCCAATGTAACAGGAAACCACGGTTTTTATGGTCCAATGAAACGCAGAAACAAAAAAAAATCTATCAGAATCTACAACAGCTTTTATGTTTGGGAAATTGGACAGATCTCTGACTTTACTGTTGCTAAATGAAAAGACATTCATGATACAAAAATAGAAAGGCTAAACAGTTGATATTTTGTAAATATTTAAGCGCTTTCAACTGTTGTCCAATGTAACAAGGAACCGAAATCACCAGACCGCAATCACAACCCTAAACAAGCAAAAAAGACTCACAAAACATAACTAATATTAAGCTTAATCTTCAATGATGTGGTTTAAAATAATTCAATGCATATGAACAACAGATGTAGAAGGAAAAAACAAAGGTGCAAGTGCACCTCTGCAACAACCTGGTCCAGAGTAATGTTTGGGATTTTCGGTTTAACCACAACTTCGAACCGGCCGCCTGTTTGATTCACAATGGGGCACATGGCCGAAATACGCGTATAGATGCTTCCGCACATTTGTGTGCATGAATAGAACAAAATAGTTCCAAATCGTTTGATTTTTTTTCACACACGATTGATTTGTTTGGTCCAACGTAACATAGAATTCCGGAAACGATGTTCGATCAGTTTATTCAAATCCGATTTTGAAGTCCAATCAGTTTCAATTTTTAAAAAGTTCATAACTATCACAACATGGGATTCTTCCTCCAATCTGTACCCATAAAAGTAGTGCCATATTCATCCGCGTTTAGTACATTCGTCGTCCAGAACGCACGAGTTAACACCGGTAACGAAAGTTACGTTGGACAGTGATTTTTTTGTGTGCTAATATCTAATAGAAGCCAAGTCGACTGATATGTTTATGTCAAACACAGTTAAAAAAAAAATTAAAAAGCAATGATGTAAACCACTTTCTTAATCATTTGCATGTTTCTTTTGTACACATTTAATGACTGTTTGTGACAGGCAAAACGATTCACACTCCAGTCGCCATTTTCTGATCAAAATCAGAAGGTTTTTGCATCAAACACATTTTTAATGCAGCCTAGGTCTGTAAACGTTGTGCTGCATATTCAATGTGTAATTGATGTGTGTGTAACTCAAATTTGTTAACTAACATTTCTGAGATTTTTAAACAAATATTAATTAAGTAAGGGGTAAGTGGGGCACAACTCTGGAGACTGACCCATGTGAAGTACAGCTTTTCAGTTTTGGTCAGTAATGGGCTTTTTATAAAGTATCTTTCAAAGTGTAGTTTTCCATAAAATTAAGGTGGATATTATCCCTCCCCCCTCACTTTTTCCTCCCTGTCTTCCCTCTCCATCACTGTGTTCACACAGTTTCTATTTTCAGCAGTTATGCCTGTGTAAACTTTGCAATTTTTCTATTTTGACAGTTGTGTCCAATGAAAAGGAAAAGAAGAGAAGTTTTCTTGGGGTGCATGTCTATACACAGTGGTGCACATTCAGGCCATTGTTCATTGGCACGCATGAACACAAATTTTCTCTCTCTCTCTCTTCTCTCTCACATACACACACGCACACACACAGTGGCACACACACACACACACACCACACACACACACACACCACACACACAAACAAGCTCCTGAGACTTTTACATTGATAAAAGCATGAACTAACTCGCATACATCTACACTCAGGCATGCACACAAAACACACACACACCACACACACACACACACACACACCACACACACACACAAAACAAACCGTACACAGGAATACACTCGATCCCCATGTACATATGGTTACACACAGTCCAGTAATTTGTCATGAAAGAGTGACAGCACAGTCAGCTTTCGATGCAGGCAGATCACACTTTCCCCCCTCTCCTTTTCCTCTTCTACATCGCCAACCCTTTTTCCTTCCTCTTTTATTTGTAAAAGTACGTAGACATGAACTTATTTTGGAATATGTGTGTGTGTGGGATGCTTGTGACTGTGTGTGTGTGTGTTGGAGCATGGATTTGGGGGACTGATGGGGTGGGAGGGGGTGGAGGGGGAAAGGATAGAGATGGATAGCGCATAGAGATTTCATGATTTTAATTCAGTCCAGGAACATGTGAATGTTGAAAACTTGGGAGTTTTATTTACATCTTTTCTGCTCTTATGTACTTTTATATGTATGGTGATGACTCACTCAAACCTTCATTGCTCATGTGCAGAGCAGGCTAATGCTGAATCATGTCTGCAGAGTTGTTTTTGTGCCGCTGGTATGACTTTTATTAACCATTTATTTACTCGAGGCACGCAAGTAGAAATTTTGGGGGACAAGTTCTTTTTTTGTACCAGCCGCCGTGGCGAAGTGGTTAGCGCCGCAGACCCCGGCTGGGAGGTCGTGGGTTCGAATCCCATCAGAGTCATGTGGGTTTTTCTGCCCCGACCGGCTTCTACCCAGAGTTGAGTTTGCTGTGGACTCAGTTGGGAAGACTGGGACCACACAGTCGAGTTTCATCCACTTAATGGATGCGTTTCTGAGAGTGTTGCTAAATTTTCCTGACCAACACTGCAGATGCCTGTATCTCTCAGGCCTGGTTGACACTGGGATATATTATGAAAGGAAGCGTAGAGTACAGCCCTGTCATGTAGTCTCAGACTGAAATGGAAATCCGTAGCATCATCTTAATCATCCTCATTCTCATCGATCAGCATTTAAAATGTTTTTTTTTAAAAAGTGTCTCAAATTCCGTGGCCCTTCATGCCCTGCTCTCATGGTGATCTCAGTTTCGATGTCCTCTCCACGTCTGTGGCCTTGGTTTGGTTCCGTCAGGGTCACCGGTATCGGCGAGTCCATGGGGGCTGTTGTTGGACGGACGTGGTGGCGCCCTCCGGAGGGAGAGCTCACTCACGCCGGCTCCGCGACTAAGCAATTATTGTTGTCAGTAGGGGGCTTAGTAGGTGGTGTCCTGCGTATGTTAGATCAGAACAGGCGCCACTGAACACCACCGAAGTGACTCGGCAGCAGTGCAGTGTCTTCTCCGGTGGGTTGCCTCTTGACGGCTTGACATTGACTGCTCCCTGTGGATTGCTGTGCCAGGGATGCGGTGGGGCTGACCGGGCTGTGGCTGTGGACGGGGTGTCAGAATGAGCGGCATGTGTACACTGCCACTGATCACTTTTTTGTTGTTGCTAACCATTCAAATGGGCCATTGGTGAGGAAAATCAAGGGAGAAGAAGACTGACTGAGTTAAGTGAGTTGAATCCCTGCAGTGTTTTCGCTTGATTTTTTATCACCAGTGATCAAAAGTTTTTTTTAATGATAGTTGTCATATATAAAAGCATATCTTTTGTGCTAAAGCAGTGATTAACTACAACAAACCGAAACAAACACGTTTACCATGAAAAAATTTTATTTGTTGTTGTTGTTGTTGTCGTACCCTGGCTAAAAGACTCCAGGGATCATCCAAACAGCCGAAGTACTTGAACACTATGGTACAAATGCATCAGCTGGGGATGAGAACATTACGTGTGTGACCGTTTTTGATTACCCCGCCACATGGGCAGCCACACTCCGACTTCGGGGGATTTTAGAGACTGATAATGTTATGCTAGGAGCTTGTCACAACTGAAGACAATCCCGCATAACTATGCAGAGCATAGCAACATTTTGATGTAGCCTTGGTGTTCTAGCCTATGTCAATTAGCCTGACACAGCCTTAAGCCAAGGCAGAATTTTATTTGATAAATTTTTGGTATTGCATAAGTGGTAGCATATTATATGGACTAGTCTGCACATAGTCATACCTCCTTGATGAAACTGAAGGCATTGCTCGGTAGGTGTGAAATACTCGGAAACTGTTGCGAGTTAAAAGGCAAATCTCTGTATGAACCGTCCCACCAAGTTGCTGTCGAGAGTTGTACTGTTGACCTGTCGTATGTCTCGCACAGGGCTCTTCTGGAAGCGGGCGCCATGCCAGACATCCACGACAAGTGGGGACAGACTCCGCTGCACTACTGCCTGTGCTCGGAGTTTTACGATACTGCCTCTGCCTTGCTGCAGCACACGGGCGACAAGGCGGCCACCATCGTCAACAACAAGACGGGGCGTCGGCACCGCAGTTCATTGTTCATGGTGGCGACTGGGTGCTCTGTGGAGGGCATAAAGATGCTGCTCCATTTTGGTGCCAATCCAAATGACAAAGACCTCGGGGGAATGACCCCGCTGTTGGCATTGCTGGTGGCAAAGGGTAAGTTTCTGGTCTTTTATTTTGATTTTCTAAATTTTCTTTTCGCCCCTCTTCCCCAAAACATGTTTTCTAGTTGGCTGGAAAGTAATTGATGTTTACCTCTCATTTGCATCATAAAGGGGCAGGCACAGGTCACATGTCGGACAAAACGAGACATGGCAAGAGATTCGATTTGAAGACTCTTGCTAAAACTTAGATTTCTAGCAACATTATTTGCTGCTGAAGGCTGTCGGTAAACAACATTTTTCTCACTCGGTATAAATTGTATCCCCTTTCTATGGAAATCCCTCTTTTGCTTTGGAGCCACATTCTCAAAGTATTGTGCTTCTTAGTTTTTGAACCACACTCACAATTATCTGTTGCTTGAACTACTCGTTGAACTTGTTTGTGTTTCAGAACAAAGTCATTTGCTGGTTGGACTGTTTAAGAACAGCAGTGTAAACATAATCTACTCGTTTGTACATGTTAGAACAGTATTCACAAAGTAACCAGCAGTTGGGCAGCTGTCATTGGACAGTTAAGAACATTACTCTTAAAACTAAAGTCGTACATGTGTCGGACAGATTTAGAACTATATTCTCCAAGCACTTTGCTGTCAGCTGATTGGGTAGTTTCATGTCTCTCTTTGGCTGTTGGCAGACAAGGAGAACCAGTTGGTACCGGCGATGAAAGCTCTGGTGGGTGCAGGAGCCGATGTGAACGCGAGGGAATTGCGAGGAGTGACAGCTCTTCAAGTGAGTGTGTGTGTATGTGTGTGTGTGAGAGAGAATGAATGTGTGTGTGTGTGTGAGAGAGAGAGGGGGGGGGGATGTGGGTGTGGGTGCGAACCACCTGTGGAAACGTGCACACATTCTTTGTTTGCACACTGCACATCCTACATGTCGTGAGTTACCTGCTACCTGTATTCAGCGGCTCACAGCTTACGTTCTCATTTAAGTGATGTGGTTTAACTGGGTCCATTACGTTTAGAGCTACTCTTACTCCCTCCTAATGAACAGCACCTGTAACTTTGGTCATGAGATATATCATCCCTTTCGTGAGGGTGCATATACTAATCTTTCCAGGCTGCGAAGTGACTGCTTGTGAAGAAGTGGAAATTGGGAGCAGAAGGAGGAGGTTGGGGATTAGATAGTGCCCTAAATTGCTATGATGAATAGCACTTGCGCAAAGAAAAAGAGAGAGAGAGAGAGGAAAGAAAGCTGTTAGGAGGAGCAGGGGAGGGGGTATGTAAACCACAGGTTGTAAAAAGTTCACTGATGACATGCTTATTGAAGGATTTTGAGGGAGGATTTGTTTTGCCTTTCATTTTAATTAGTGTTGAATATTCTTTTGAAGATGCTGTCAGATTTTAGGGCAGGGGGGGGGGGGGGGGGGGTGGTGGTGGTGGTAAGATTTTGGAATTAGGTTAGGCAAGGTGTGTGTTTTGATCCTGGTTGCCACAACCTCCAACCCCACCTCCTATATCTTGTACTCCCGCCTCTCATCCATAGTGGCCAGTTATTTGTATAGGGTAAATGCTTTGTAACACGCCACCAACTGAACTTTGCTGGCATTATAACGAGGCAGGTGAAAGGGCCCACGACGACGACGACCACAGAACTCCGTCACAGTATCACCAGCAGGATTGTGAATCACGAGATTGTGATCCTTCTATTTCCACAGCTGGCTGCACGTCGCCTGGACAACTCCGCCGTGGAATACTTGCTGTCCGCCGGGGCGGAGGTCAACGCGGCACACTGCCGGGACAGCACTGCCCTGACCGAAGCCATCAGAGTGGCCACCGAAAATGAAGTGAACATGTTTGTTAGGACAAACAGTGAAGTGTTTCCTCAGCCAGCTGCACTTCTCCCGGACAACTCGGTCGTCAAAGACTTGGTGCCAGCTGGGGCGGAGATGAACATGTCTGACATCCAGCTCGTCACTGGCCTGATCATCCAAGTCTTTGGTACGACCAGCTCAGACGTAAGTGATGCACTCGTGGACATTTTGCGTATTGAAAAGAGGGACAACAGAGGGCAAAGTAAAGCAATTTAATTTCTCATTTTCTGAGAGAATAAAGGATTCATATTGTATCATATATCAAGAGGGGAGGATGGACAGAACTTTCAAAGAGGGAAGAAAACTGGAAAATATTACTGTAAATGCAGAGTTGAAAAAGTATTTGATACAACACAGGTTCTGTTTCATATTCATAGGCAGTGTGAAATTCTGAATTGGACTCTGGTGACAGATTCTCCAAATTTTATTAGAATTTCATTGTCACACACACACACACAAAAAAATGAATCAGTGCACAAAATGATTTTTATCCACCAGTATTCTGAGCAATATATTTGGGGAAAAAAGAAAGAAAGAAAACGAAAAATTGATGAAGAGTAGATAAATTGTTAATCAAAACACCTGAAAACAAGAATAAAAAAAAATGCAACACTCTCTTTCTCTCTTTCTCTCTCTCTCTCTCTCTCTCAAACACACACTACATATACAACTAGACGGGAATGAGCTTGTTTTACTTTTGTCTGTATTATCCATTTATTATACATACATAGTGAACAATTCCATACTCTTGTACCAGTTTTTCTTTATATAGGTATCTGGTGCACACAAAAACAAAACAGAACAAAGATTTTAGATTCAGGTGCCATTATCAGCTCATCGCAAGTTGAATTTCCTGCTACAGGGGAGCGTTTCATTGCACAATAACCCTCCAGTGGGCCTTGGCCTAGGACCCCTCAGAGGGCCATCCATACCAGCCCTGGACCTGAACCCGTTTTCTCTGTTTTTAGTCTTCAGTAATTCTAAACTTGATTCAGGTGTAAAATTGCATGTTTTTTTGTTGATAACTCTAACCATAGCTGTGCACAGCTTTTTTTCAGTTTCGGTTTCATAGGATTTGTTCTGTGATTGAATTCTTTGCTGTGTGGGTGTGATGAATTTAGATGTTTGCGCTCCAGGAATCATGAGTTTCTGCCTATGTTTTGCTTACTTTTCCTTGTGTTGTACAATTGGCCATTTCAGTGTATATTTTGGGCTTATTGAACTCTTCCCTTGAATTAAAACTGAAATGATGAGAGGTTAGGATAAGATAAGATAATGTTGCTTATAGCCCAGCCGACCGCAAAGGGCCACATCAGGGCTGTTGATGAGAGGTTAGGAAAAAGAGAGGAAGTGTATGTTTGTGCTCTACGCAGTATGATCTGCCCTTGTTTTGCTTTGTTTTCATTTTGTCAGCTTGTACAGTTATAGCCTTTTCAGTAAATGTTTTGAGATTAATATTCCTTACGAATTTTAGTGTGCTAGATTCCTTCAAATTTGCCCCCAGAATGCCTTAGATTGCACAGATTTTACTTTTTAGTTTTGATTTTCACAATTTTTCATGGAAGCATATCCCCTGACCCTCCTTGAAATTTCCCCTCTTATTTTGCCTTAGCAATTCCAGGCTCTGTAAGTAATGAGAGGAAGTCTTTGTGTTAATGTTATTCAGCGGTCAGAGGTTGCGGCAATGGACGTCATCGAGACTCTGATAGTGGCAGGCTCCGACCTCAACAGTCCCGTCAAAGGGTCGAATGTGCTGCATCAGTGCCTCAGAAAGGGCGGTGGACAGAGATCCTGCTCAGCTTCTTCATAAGCCGGGGAGCTGATCCTAATCTTATTGGTGAGAGTTGTCCTTCCTTGATCAAGTGTCCCATGCACTTTGTAGTCATTCTGTCCGACACATTCCTTGTGATTCTGCTTCCTCATACATGTTATGTGGTGGCTTGTCGTTGGTGTTGTGGTAAGAGTATTTTGTCCTTTTACAACGGTGATAAATGAAATGCTGAACTGGTAAGAAGTGAAGGAAAACCACTGCAAGCCAACAATTTCTCCGTCATAAACACAGTGACTCAGCAGTGTTTTACCAAATTTTGAGGAAAAAAGTACAGGAAGCTGTACAGAAAATGTGAATTAAAAAAAAAGGTTATTGAAGTGTGACTATGAAGCCCTTTATTAGTGGCATATGGGGACCATGAACGTTTGTTTGAAAAAACAGATCTCTGTACTCCCTGCTCAGAGTTGATATCCATTTCCTGAGGAAAATTTGTCGGTGGAACCTGGTTCATTGTATTGGTACACTTGGCATGAAATAGAGATATGCCTCCAGTAATCCTGTGGTATTCTCACCACCAAGGACACAAAAACAAAATCGAAGGACCCACCCACAAATGCGGTTAGTGAAGGAAGGATAGGTAGAAAACAAATTGCCTATAAGAAAAACAAGACATAATCAATGTTAAGGAAAAATCAGTGAGTCTATGTTTGAGGATCCATCATTTTTACGGACCTGTTTACGCATACAGTTTCAGCGTTTATACATGTTTGGTGAAAATACAAAGAATTCGAAGAACTGGGGGGAAAAAGGTCAAAAGCTTGAGACAAAGTTCTTGAGCAGTAATTGCACTTGTGGTGTTAAATTGGTGTGCTCTAAATAAAAGGGTGACAACTCTCACTAACTTTTATATGGAATCATGTCTGACAACGTCTGTGTGTTTGACATATTGATACTACAATGATACAATGATTTTAAAGGCTAGAGCTGAAAAATGAAAAAAATGGGGGGAAAAATTGTGAGAGCCTAATTTGTGCCAGAGTATGCTGATGAATCGGATAATTGAAAGTAAATTGTATGGGGAGAAACTGTTTTGACAGTCAAGACTGGAAGATCAAGTATTCTTCTACCCTGTATTGTGTGTTGGTAGATGACATCCCAATCCCTCCCCCACTTTTTACAAAAATTTGGAAGAGGTGTATGCACACTTTGTAGAAAATATGCGAATTTCAATTGAAAAGTACACCAATATTTGTAAGAGGGCAAACGGGTCTTTTTGTTGATATGGTAGGGAGGTTTAAGTGTGCCAAGAGCCAGGGTTTGAGTGGTCAGCTCTACTGGTACACAACTTGGGAGTATTGTGGGTCACATTGGTGACGACAGCAACCTAGAATTGTGCAGAGTAACCTCTACTTGATCTCCTGAGAGATGAAATCACCCCTTGACTGACCAGTCAGTAAGATGGTGGAACAAGTAACTAGTGTAGAAACCTGGACCAGCAGTTCCGCTGTCATGAGGACACTGGCATGGGCAAAGACGCATGAAGAACAGCAGGTGGAGAGAGGCAGACAGAAAGTGGAGGCAAGTGTGAAGTGCTGCTCCATGGGTCAGGCGGCCTTCTTCATGCTGTGCCGTCACACTGTCAACACAGACCCTGCCACTGCTCTCCTCTAGGTGCCCAGCCAACACTGCAGTCACAGACCCTGCCACTGCTCTCCTCTAGGTGCCCAGCCAACACTGCAGTCACAGCACAGACCCTGGTTCTGCTCTCCTCTAGGTGCCCAGCCAACACTGCAGTCACAGACCTGGTTCTGCTCTAGGTGCCCAGCCAACACTGCAGTCACAGCACAGACCCTGGTTCTGCTCTCCTCTAGGTGCCCAGCCAAAAACATCAGTCACAGCACAGACCCTGGTTCTGCTCTCCTCTAGGTCCCCAGCCAACACTGCAGTCACAGACCCTGGTTCTGCTCTAGGTGCCAGCCAACACTGCAGTCACAGCACAGACCCTGGTTCTGCTCTCCTCTAGGTGCCAGCCAACACATCAGTCACAGCACAGACCCTGGTTCTGCTCTCCTCTAGGTGCCCAGCCAACACATCAGTCACAGCACAGACCCTGGTTCTGCTCTCCTCTAGGTGCCCAGCCAACACTGCAGTCACAGCACAGACCCTGGTTCTGCT
Source organism: Conus ventricosus (assembly GCA_018398815.1). Taxonomy (NCBI): domain Eukaryota; kingdom Metazoa; phylum Mollusca; class Gastropoda; order Neogastropoda; family Conidae; genus Conus; species Conus ventricosus. The sequence goes on from CM031623.1 coordinate 34,603,451, forward strand.
CTCCTCTAGGTGCCCAGCCAACACTGCAGTCACAGCACAGAAATTCCCTCAGGACACCTGATTTTGACCATTTTTAATTAATTTTCCATTAAAAGCCTAAATCTGACGGTGACTTTATTTTTGTACAGTGAAACGGACCTGTCTTTCATCTTCTGGATGGTAAATGTTTTAAAGACAAAATGATTGTTTTGTTGTTGTTTGATCGAGTTGAAATTGACATACTTTGAACAAGAAGCACTAATTCAGCGCTTGAAGAGGCCGACAAGTTGGTTGCTTTCTCTTCAAATTAACCAATGAAATTGACTGTTAGTAGCTTGCTAACTGGTATGATATGACGTAGGAAGGACTGTGAATTCGGTCATATTTATTTTTAGAGGACCATTGCTATCATTTTTGTGACGTGTCCTGAGTGACAGATTGCTTGCCGTGAGTATTTTCGCCCCACATCACGGAGTGGTAAGTCGGGCACTGCGATCATTTTCACGCTGTGCTGCGAAAAAGTTAGATGAATCAAGTCACTACTTTTTGAAAGAGTATTTCTTTTTTCTTTCTGCGTACGCAGGCTGATACTCCTGCGGACACTCCCTGTATAGCCAGGCAGTGGAGTTTTGTGTGTATGACCTTTTTTATCCCGCCATTAAGGCTGAACGAGTATGATTATGGGTCATCATTTATCACAAGATAGGTACAGAATCCCGGTAACTTACCTTGTGCCATACAGAAGTTGATTACAGGGGCAAGCATCAAAAACACGTGATCTTCCAGATCTGATGGGAAGAAACTTCAAGCTGTTCATTACATTGTTGTTGAAAACAGCATCGTGCAGAAGTTTTTGTGTGCATGTTATTGTTTATGTTATGATCATGTGCAGTATAGTGGCATCACTTTGACTGGATTTCAGATGCTGTTGCATAATGGACGTTGGATCATAGACTGTTGCGATTCTCTTTCCTGTTCCTCATGACCACTAATGCCCTGTTGAATGTGTGGGATGGGCATATGCCACTTGTTTTCCAACCATTCTTTTTTTCTATTTGTTTGTTTTAAGGGAAATGTTCCAGGAATTTTAACAATATCAGATGGGTTTTCACTTGTCCTGTTTCATCACGACCATCTGTAATGTGACCTTGTCATGGACAATGGTGGTCTTGATTGTTGTGTTTATTCATGTTCATGTGAACCAGACAACACTATATCCACACAAAAAAAAAACAAAAAAAGAAGAAAAGAAGTTTGGTTTGACCTGGTATGTGTTATGGTGTGGGTGTGGGTGTGTAAACTTTCCAGTCACATGGGTTATTCTGTCTGTCCAGTGGACAAGTGTACGGTACTGCTGACCGAGGCCGTACGTCTGCAAGACCGGAGGGCTGTTTCCACTCTGTTGAAGCACAACTGCAGCTGAAGACACCGATGATGTGGGGAGAGAAGATGGGTCCCGTGTACGCTGCGGTTCTCACCAAGCAACTGCCTGTTGTCCGCATGCTGCTTTCGGCCGGTGACGACACTGGCGCTCCAAACGAGTGCAACAAGATGTAAGTGTTGTCAGCACCGTGAGCTTGATGTCTCTTCATTTGGATCTATGTATATATGTGTCTAGCTATACACCATGTATTAACTCATCATGCCTTCCGCTTTGAAAATAAGTATTTCAAGCAAATACAGGGCACTGCCATGGGAACACCTATGGCACAGTGGTGGCCAGTCTTTTTACGGGCCGGCTGGAAGAGAACATTTTGGAAAATAGCTCAACACAAATCCCTGTCGATCAATGGAAACGATTTTTAGACGACATTTTTGTTTTGTGGACAAGAACAGATGATGAATTGGACAATTTTAGTACTTTCTTTAATTCTATCCATAGAATAATCAGATTTACAATAAATTCATCCGAGCGAGAAATAACTTTTCTGGATATTCTGGTTAAGCTTATTGATGGCCTGCTGCAAACAGACCTATACACTAAACCCACTGACGCTCAGTTATTTGCATTACCACATCCTCAGCACTGCAAGCAAAATATACCCTTTAGCCAATTCCTAAGACTGAGACCAGGCATTGTACATGTCCGCGAATTCGCGGAAATCCGCGAAAAGCAAAAAAAAACAAAAACAAAAAAACATAAAACAAAAGCGAGCCCGTGCCCGACGAGACCAGCCCACTTAGTTCATTTCAGGTCATTCACTTCAAGCCTTCGTCTCGCGAGAAGTAGCATTGAGCAGGACTACTTCCGCGCATGCGCTATGGTGACATTCGCCACTGCTTTCCGCTCTGGGTCGACGTGATCGAATTTGAACAAGATTAAAGAAAAAGAAGGAAAAAATAAAAATGCCAAAGCGTATAGACATAGTTCCGCGGAATTCTGCGACAGAAGATATTGATGCTGGTGTGGCAAACAAATGGCGATGGGATTGGCTGAACAGGAGCCACGAAAATGAAACTTTTCGTCGTGCTTGGAACAGTTGATAGACTTGCCACCACATTTTGGAGAAAGAAAAAGAAGAAAGAAAGAAAAAGTTTGAACTGTTCCAGAAGGAACACATTTGGCTGGCTTCAAAGAGAAAAGCCATTGAACATTACAGACAGGAGGCAAAGAGAATGAGGTTTGGACATCACAAAAAGTAGGCTTTGCTCGTGAAGCAGATGGCTGAGAAATCGGGCAAAAAGTAGTCTTCATCTCATTCACATTGCTTGCACTGAAGAGACAACTTAAAATTTGTACGTTAAAAGAGACACAAAACTTAAACTCACTTTGTACTGTATTCAGATAGATGTAAAAAGTAAAAGGAGTAACTAATGTAGAGGAGACGGATCACAAAAGAATTGAACATAGTAAACAAAACTGGAACTCAAGACATGAAATAGACCACTACTTTGGTGTGCTGTGCTATGCTGTGTTGGTGGTGCTGGACATGATGACCAAAGTTGTGCAAAATGAGGGGTCTCCTGTGTGTACACTGTGTGTGTGCTTCACTGGCATAGTAAGTAAAACGTTTACAATTTGACTTAATGTATGCCACCTAAAGCAATGTAGATATGTACTCATTTTTGCTATGTGACTACTTGGGTTTTAAAACCTCCTTTGGGTTGAAGGAATGACTGATAAAGTGATTCTAGGAGAGCTTATTTTGTGGCAGAAATTGCTTAGTATGAAGAACTGAAATTAGTTCAAGGAGAGGCTTTTTTACAGGCTAGAATTGCTGAAAAACCTTCAGCTTCAGGGGGCAACGCCCCCTGACCCCAAACATTTTCAGGGAAAAATTATTTTCCTTCAGTACCATGCCTGGAGACGCATTTGCTTCTTAAAAGACGATTTCAGGATCCACTGCATTGAAATGACCAACACTTGCAGAAAAGAGCCTGTCCTCCACACTGCATTCAGCAGGCCCTGAAACGGGTCCAAAACATCCCACGCAGTCAAACTTTACAGCACAGACAAAAACACACGACATGAAGGGTGCCGTTTATTATCACGCACAATCCTAAGAACCTTCCCTTGAAAGTTCCAGGAATATCTGTCACACTTGCATACATCCAGGAGATTGTAGCAGGCCATTCCTGACCCGCCAATCCTCGGAGAACGAAACAGCAGATCTCTGGGGAACCTGCCTATGGCCTCAGTCCTTCCCAGTCCCATCAGTGGAGGGGAGCCAGGATGCTTCAGATGCAGAAGAGATCGCTGTGTGATATGTGACAGCCACGTGGTTGAGACTACACCTTCACCAGTTCTGTTACCTCCGAAACTTTTTAACATCAGAACGCACGTGTCATGTGAAACATCAAACATTATATATTTACTATTCTGTTCTAAATGCCTGAACTCGGAGTGCATTGGCGAAACCAAAAATTCCTCAAAGAAAGATTCTACCTCCATGGATCAAACATCAGACTTAACACTGGATCTTTAATAACCCAACATTTCAATCTACCAGATTACTCCCAGAACTAACTGCTGTCGACATCATCTGAATAGGGAACACTTTGGATAACTAAAATGAAAACGAATTCGCCCAACGGACTCAATTTCTCTGTCTTAAAATTTTAACATTAAAGTGAATAATAATGGGGGGGGGGGGATATTTCTTGCCCACATGGCTGTCACCATCAATCGTATCAAAAGAGTTTTAAACACATTTTTTAGGACCAACTTTGATTTAAAATCATGTGTTATGTATTGGAGTCATCTGATTATGCTTCTTATATATACTGACTTCCATAAAAAACGCGAAAACAAAACAAGCTGAAGGTTGGGGGTGAATTTTATTGGTCACAATTGTACAGAGTGGAAGGGGAGAATTCAACGTGATTTGATTCATTACACCGGTAATGTCTGAAATGTCATCAGCAATATGTCTTTTGTGTGGAAAATCCAAGGTCACGTGACAAACCAGCTTGAAGTCCTAATAGACCTCACCGGAGAAGAAAGGATTTTCAGCCAATCAGAAAATAGGTCACATTCGGTGCGCGCCTAGCCGCAGGCAGCATTAGAAGGGGGGGCCACAAGCTACAACCGTAGCAACGCACGGTGAAGGAGAGAGAGGCCTGATGGATTACACAGAGAGAGAGAGGACAAACAGATCTCTCTCTCTCTCTCTCTCTCTCTCTCTCTCTCTCTCTCTTCTCACACACACACACACACACACACACACATACGCGCGGCACACACGGATGTTCTCTCTCTCTCTCTCTCTCTCTCTCTCTCTCTCTCTCACCACCCCCATCCCACACACACAACGCACACATGTTCTCTCTCTGTCTCTCTCTCGCTCTCTCTCTCTCTCTCGCGTTCTCTCTCTCTCTCTCTCTCTCTCTCTCTCTTTCAAACGCACACACACACATACACATTGTCTCTCTCTTTCTCTCTCTCTCTCTCTCTCTCTCTCTCTCTCTCTCTCTCTCTCTCTGTCTCACACAACACACACACACGTTGTCTCTCTCTCTCTCTCTTCTCTCTTTCACACACACACACACACACACACATACGCGCGCACACGCGCGTTCTCTCTCTCTCTCTCTCCCCTCTCTTTCTCTCTCTCTCTCTCTCTCACACACCAGCCCTGATACGGCCTTTGCGGTCGGCTGGGCTATAGCAACATTATCTTATCTTATCTCTCTCACACACACACACACACACACCCACACACACACACACCACACACACACACACGGTTCTTTTCTCCTCTCTCTCTCTCCTCTCTCTCCTTTCTCACACACACCAACACAACACACAAAACACACCAACACACCACTTGTCTCTCTCTCTCTCCTCTCTCCTCTCCTTTCTCACACACAACAACACACACACACACACACACACACCTGTTCTCTCTCTCCTCTCTCCTCTCTTTCTCTCCCCACCACACAAAACCGCCCGGGGCGCGGCCACTTACACAAATGCTCATTTTGCAAGTTTCATTTTTGACCGTCCCGTTGGTCATTTTTTGACCGCCCCCCATGGTCATCTTGGCATACCTCCACTCGCAGCGTTTCCCCCAACCCCCTTCTCCCCTCCTCCACCCCACCCCCCTTCCCCGTTTCACCTTTTTTTCTTTTTTTCTTTTTTTCTTTTTTTTTTTTATGGTTCTCTTTCTGCCTCAAGGCAGCCCCTCCGAAATGCCCCTAACCCCCCATTTCTGCTCCCCCCTCTGCGCATTTATGTCAAGAACTTTTCCAGGAACCTCAAGGGGAAAGTTCATCCGAGGCTTTTTTCGGTCAGACAGAAGTGGGGTTTACACTCCTTTTTTTTCTTTCTTCCCCTTCTTTTTCCTTTTTTCCTTTTTTTTTTTGAAATTTTGTTTTTTTCCCCCCCCCCCCCCCCCCCCCCCTCTTTCCCAAGTCGCTTACGTATGAATACGAGCATCATCAGCGTGACGCAAAATTTTGTATTCGACAGATGTTATTGCATTTGGTCGTCTAACTTAACATTTTTATGGAAAATCTTATGTTATCAATAAAACAGGGGTGCAAACTTGTTTTTTCCCCCATCAAATACGTTTTTGAAGCGTGCTGACTTTGGAAAGTAAGAGGGGCCCACGGAATCATGGAGCCCTTTGAGCGATCTGCGCGCTGTTCGTATCAGCCGCCATTGTTTCAGCCCCCCGCGAGAGCTTGTTGGGCCCCCTAGCAACTCTATGATAATGAGGCCCGCGCGAGCCGGTGAGGTCAAACCGTGTGTGGCCACCTTTGGGAAAACTGTTGAAAACCGGGGGGGTCTTGATGGACCAGGTGGTTGTTTTCGTCCCCTTGGCACACCAGCCCCACTGGACGAGGCCGGGTAAAGTTGACCCGCTGTTGTGGTCTTGGACGCGGGGGTAAAACCGTTGCCAATTTCCCCCCAAAAATTTTCTATTGGGTTTAAAATGGGAGAGGGCGGGGCCGGGGCAGCACATTGACGTTTTTTATGCTAAAGAAATTGCGGGGTCCCCCGGCTGTGTGGTTTTGCATTGCCCTGGGAATTCCTTTGGGTGTTGCGAAAAAAAAAGGATCGACATGGGTCTGAGCCCTGGTTGATGTAGCGCTGTGCATTGACCCCCTGTCCGCGACCAGGACCAATGTTCAAAGATGACTGGTCCATGGCGGGGTTAATGCCAATTGCCCCCCATATATAACGTTTGGGTCCCCAGGGGTTCTGCTCTACCACCAGGAGTGGGCATAGCGTTCACCGGGTCACGCCATTTTTCTGACCGCCGCAGCCATGTCAATAAAAAAAAGCTCCATCAGAGCAGTAAGCGCCCCCCACTGCTGCTGCGCCATTTTAAATTGGGCTTTGTGCCCCTGCACCTGCCCCTGCCGGACCCTGGGGGGACGCCCTCCCAGCCCGTTCCCGAAGATGCCCCCGCATAGTGTTGAGGCGATTCGTTGCTGGGTTTTCCCATCCCCTGTCGAGCTTTTTAGCGCTGTTTGCCGCCTTCCCCGCAAGGGTTCGAAAAGAGGCGACCCTCTTTTATGGGCGCCCCAAAGGGACGGCCGGGCCCGGGGGACATCATTGGTACCAGTGACCGCTGGGGTGCTGCAGACGATAGAGGGTTGGATGTGGACTTTAAAAGTTTTGGGCGACCTGCCGGGCACCACACCAGCCCCCAAGGGCCAAGGGCACTTTGCTTTCCCTCTGCTCGAGTTTTGGGGCTCTCTGAGCCTCAGAGGGAAAGTCGTTCCCTAAACCCTTGTAGGCGGCTTTATAAAGGCTGCATGCCTGCTATTGTCGCGGGTTAACTTGCTCTGCATGGTGGCACGTGCCTCACATGCGCAAAACCGTTTTCCCTTTTTTGTTGACCCCCAAGCGGGAAGAAGGTTGCCACAACAATTTTTTCACTGCACGTGATCTTGGACCCAAAAAAACTTGCCACAATGGTTCAATATTGATATTCCCCCTTTTCACCCCAAAAATAGCCTTTCAAATTTCGGTTTTTTATGGAAGCAGTATATGTTCGCACCAGTGGGAAATGAGGAGTAAAGGGGACTATGTTATTGATTGTACATGTGGTATGTGTTTTGGTTGAAAATAAAACCTCCAACAAAAAAAAGGATACTGAATTGTCCGAACGTTTTGATTGTTTTTGGAACAGGGCCAAAAGCCGCCCTGAGAACTCCGTGTTGGTCGTTTTTTTAGTTGTTCAAATTTTTTCAGCAAGTGTTTCGAATGACAACGCAAAGGTAACTTGAAACACATATTAGAATCTGTCCTTCCCCCTGAAAAGTCATAAAATGGGGGGGGGGCAAAAACATCGAAAATTTGTGATTTTAAAAAATTTTTGTGGGTTGTGATCAAATTTTTTGGCGTCTATACTGTCCCGTCGATTATAGCATCAACGGCAGTTAGTCACTCGTCCGGCCGTTTTTTGTGGCCAAAAGCAGTCACGGGCCCCCCCCACTTCCCCCCCGGAAGAAGGTTTTTCGTTCCCAACCCCATTCTCTTCGCCGCCGTCAAAGCAAGATTAGTTTGTGCTCGTCTCGCCTAGATACTTTTTCCTTATGTAAAGATTGCTGGGTTTTTGTTTCTTTTCTTGATTCGTTGTGGCTTGCGCTAAACCCTGAGTATTCTTGCCGTGTGAGGCTCTTGGTAGGATTGAATTTATAAAAAAAACTTTCACGATCGTCGGCACTTCGCAAGTTTGTTCGTTCAAGATCGTCGGTATACTTGCGACTTTGTTCCCTTCACACTACTTAGTGTGTTTTCTCCTCGCGACTTTGTTTACTTCTCGTAAAGTTGTTTTCAGTGCAATTTCTTGGCACTGTCTTGGGGCTCTCACATACCTTCTCGGTATTCGAGGCTACACGCGCTCCTTTGTTTATTCCCGCGACCGTCCGTCGTCGGCAGCCATTTTCCTTCTCACCAGTCGTCTTCCCCACCATATTGCCGAGCCTCGGGTTCAGCACGCACTTCGTGCTGGGTCTGCCTTATAAGGTTTAGTGCTCAATACTTATCGCACCTGTGCTCTTTGTCCAGAGTTAGAACTTTGTTCTAGTACAAGTTCGTGATACTTCACGTAGAGACTGTTAGCTAACATTCATATCAGTCTCGCGATCGGTGGCGTGTACGGGTAGTTTTGAGTTTTCGGTCGATCTCTCGAGCACTTTACACGACACCGTACGGCCGATCGAGACTAATTTAATTTCTCGATCGACCAGTTTGTCTCCTCTTTGCGGTCATGTGCTCGGGTTTGCTCTGCCACCAGTGCCCAACATGGTGAAGGACACCGATGGGTCGAGCCACTTCACTTTTCAGAGGTCGCTCACTTTCCCGGAGAACCCACGGGTCGATTCCGACTCGAGCAATCCGTTCTCACGCAAGAACGTATGGTTAGGGTAGACTAGAGAGTGACTGTTTTCCGGCGGAGGTGGATCTGCCATAAGACCATCATCCTTTATTACCCGAGCCCGCGACGCACGATCGCTGCGTCGAAGGCTACTAGACAAGCGGCCACCATTTCGAAATGTCTTCGTTTGACCTGCCCAGAAAGTCTTAGGGCAAGGCTCCCCTCGAGGGGCAGAGCCGAGTCAAAACTACCCAACAAATTCTCCCTCCCGCCCCCTTCTCCATCGGCCAGCTTGCCCTCTAGCCTCCGGACGCGCGGTGAGACTTCTGCCTATCATGCTGAGTCACGTGACCCTCGGCCCCCGGGGAACCTTGCCGAGCCGCGGACCAGCACGGGTGACGGTCTGGATGGAATCACCACCGTCACTCGCCTTGATGAGCCACGTTTCACTTTTCCCCTGAACTTGATACGTGGACTAAGCGCTCTGCCCCACCGGGCACAGGTGTAGCCAACACCTGTGCTCGAGGAGCGCCATGCTCCGGAAGCAGTATTATGGTCACCCCGACCACGACCTCGGTGGTGTACATAATTCTGGGCACGTGGTCATCGCCACGCCACGAGCCCGGTCGTGTCCATGCACAAGGGCCGTCGACCAACCCCGATCGACCGCCACATATTCCCTAGGGGTACAGGACGGGAATTATTCGGATCCCCATTTGGGCAATGTCCGCGGTCCCGCTCCTCTGGGGGGAGGATCCACCAGCGGGACCAAGGGTAACCTGAGCTATTTCTCCAGGGGGAGGAACACGGGGCCGCATCCTGACCAATCCACACATTCGTGGGCAGGGGGCTCGGCTACCGCATCCTCCTCCGTACCACTACAGCCCTCCCAGGCCCACACCAAGGACATGTATGGTGCAGTGCATGGACCTGGGCGGGTACAACAGGCCACGGCCTCTCGATAGCCCCCCAATGGTGATTCAGGTTACCCAGGTCCCAGGGGACATTCTGCCACACCCTAGGGCCGCCACAGCCCGTCTACCTCCCCGGGGACCGGTGGCTCTATGCCCCCAGAGAGACCAGTGGCTTAACGCAAACACTCGGCACTACCAACTCTATGGTCGAATGTGGCACCCGGCCTCACTGTCCCAGGGTCGACCTCGGTCTCCCTCCTCGGGCGCTGTCCACAGGACGGGGTCCCGGCCGCCGATCATGGAGCCACCAGGGACCCGCCCTTGCACGCCCCCACCACTCAGCTAGGGTGGAACCCGCAGGCACCCCTCGAGTTGCCTCCTGATGAAGGGTACAACCAACCCTTCCAGGACCAAGACCTCCCGGAGGCGGACAATGAGGAGGAGCTAGCCTCCGCCTCATTGTATGACGTACACACCTTGGAACGGTGGCGCCCGGACCTCGTTATGAGGGAGGCCCCACCCGCTGACAAAGTCCTCTCCCTCTCCCACATCGCCCCCCCCCCCCCTCCCCTGCCCAGCGATCTAAGCCAAGGATCGTTGCCCCTCAGTCCCTCACCTCAATATGGGAAGGTCCGACAACTCGCGCCAGGGGTGCGCAAGCCGTCCCCCGCCAGGTCAAGGACTCCTCTCAGCCCCTAATGCGGCCCAGGTCGGCACCCTCCTCGGGGACCGCAGGAACTCCGCATTCGCCTCTTTGTTCACCGACAATCCGGTAACCAGGGAAATGGGCATTTCCCAGTCGGCTCCCAGGGAAATGGGCATTTCCCAGTTGGCTCCCCACCTGGCTCCCCCTACGTCTGGCACCATCTCTTTTAAGAACCTAAAGGAATGGGACCGAGTAGCCAGAATGGGCATCCTACACACCACGGCGGGACATGCCTATTTGGGCATGCTCCTGCAGCGGGCAGAGGCTCTCTGGCCGGAGGACGACGGTGCCGTCCCAGTGCCATCGGACTCTGGCTCCGAGGCACACCAGGAGACGGACTCTCGCTTGTTCATCGATCCCTTCATGCGACACCTGGTTAACAGGATTTCGCATCACCTTTCGGCTGTCGACGCCGGAGCATTCAGCTGTTGTGCAAGATGCCGTGTGGCACGGTCCTCTCTTCCCGGCGTTAAGCAGCCCTGCGGAGCTCACGGTGCCAGACTCGCTCTTCGGGGCCTTAGAGAGCGATGGAAGAGTATTGCTTTAGCCCGAGCCGACCGCAAGGCCTGCAGGGCTGCACCACGTGTAACCAGACTCACGCTCTACGGCGACTACTTGACTGTAGTCATAACGCAAGCAGCCGAAGAACGCAAGCAGGCAGCGTCCTTTGCACCCAGGCCACCGCCACGCCCTGCTAGACCCCCATTGCGTTCCTCCCCCGCCTTCTCCAGGCCCAGACCCTGTCCCAGGCAGTCACCTTCCCGCACCGCACGGCCTGCCAAGTGCCCCAATATTCCCCCCAGGCCGAAGCCGAAACTTCCCCAACAAAATTTTCGGTTCGCCAACAGTCACACTCCCGGAGCTGACTGGGGAAGCAGCCCGAGGGAGACTTAGATCAGGTAGCACCCCCCCCCCCCCCCACGCCCCCCCCCCCCCCCCCCCCCCCCCAGCAATCCTCAACCCCCCTGGTGGGCAGCCTCTCCCAGCATGCCCACCAGTGGAGACGTATGGGCCTCAGCCCCTGGATAGTGGCCGTGCTACAGAAGGGTTTCGCCTACCTTGGGCCCAAGAGCGTCCCCCCCCCCACCTCATGCAGTCTCCCCCTCCCTCCCCCAACGAACCCTCCCCGGCCCAGTCGGAGGCTCTTCGCACAGAAGTCCAAGAACTCCTCCAAAAAGGGGCCATCATGGAGGTTTCCCACCCAACCCGGTTTTTTACTCTCACCTCTTCGTGATCCCAAAACCCTCGGGAGGATGGAGACCCATTCTAGACCTCTCGCCCCTCAACAAGTTCCTCAGGCCCACCAAATTCAAAATGGACACTCCCACCCAGATCAGAGACTCCGTCCATGATCTCGACTGGGCCACATCCATAGACCTGAAGGACGCTTACTTTCAGATCATTATTCACCTGGCCCACAGATTATTCCTCCGGTTCGTCTGGCAAGGCCGAGTGTTCCAGTTCAGGGCCCTCCCCTTCGGCCTCTCACTGGCACCCTTCCTCTTCACGAACGTTGTCAAGGAGATGGCCTCCCTGGCCAGGCAGGAAGACATCCGCCTCCTGGTGTACCTTAACGACTGGCTCGTCCTGGCTCCCTCCCGGGCCCAGTGTCTAGCACACACCACTCGCCTCCCGAGTCTTTGCTCCACACTGGGGTTTGTCACAAACCCCAACAAGTGCGAACTCACTCCCAGCCAGAGGTTCTCCTTCCTGGGGATCGGCCTCTTCTTGCGGACAGAGGCCCTCCTTCGCTGGTGTTACGCGCGGGGAATCACCCTCCGCGCGAGACACATAGCGGGGACACACAACATCCTGGCGGATTCCCTCAGCAGATCAAGGTCCCTCCTCCACATGGAGTGGACCCTCAACAGACTAACCCTGTCAGTGATGTGGGAACATTGGTTTGTGCCCATGATCGACCTGTTTGCCACCAGGTTCAACCATCGTCTTCCCCTGTACGTCTCCCCCGTTCCCGATCCCCAGGCGTATGCATTCGATGCGCTCTCCCTCCCCTGGACGGGCCTAGTAGCATACACCTTTCCCCCCTTCCCCATCCTCCACAAGGTGATCAGGAAGGCGAGGCAGGAAAGACCCAGGCTGATCCTCGTAACCCCGTGGTGGCCGACCCAGTCGTGGTTCCCGGGCCTCAAGTCCCTCACCCATGTCCTCCCTCTCCAGCTCAGCCCTCGGTGGGACATGCTGAGCAACCCCGCTCAGGTCTTCCTCACTCCAATCCCAAGATGCTTCGCCTACATGTGTGGCTGCTATGCCAGCCCAACTGCGAACATCTTCATCCACTCCCCACTCGGACAGGCCCCAGTCCGTCCTAGACACACTAGCCGGGGCAGGGGCCTCTCAGGGACTACGGGACTTGGCCTCGGCGTCTCGCAGAGCCAGCACCGAGTCCCTCTACAACTGCCGTTGGGAGAGATGGGTAGCCTGGTGCTTAGATAACTCTGTTCCCCATGACCGCCCTCCAACATCCAGATAGGCAATTTTCTATCCCACCTATCTTCTTCCCTTAAGCTGTCGGCTAGTTCCATTCGGGGCTACAGATCAGCTATCTGCACCACCATTTGCCAACTGGGCGGCCCTTCTTTTGAGAATGACTTCCTTCTCAGAGAGGTGTCTAGAGGGGCGCACTACGGGAAGCTCAGTCCCCTAGGCGCATTCCCCTTTGGGACCTTTTCATTGTCCTCGACCATGCGCCACCTTCTGGAGGCAGCCTACTGGCGTTCGGAAAATCCCTTCATTAACTTTTACTTAAGGGATATCCGCATGACCAGGGCTGATGGTTCTAAGGGGATCTCCTTTGTGGCGGCCAATGCAGCCATATGGTTAACCCCAAGAACCACTAGGGCGCTCAGCCCTCCTCCGATTCCTTTAAATTCTGCTATGGTCTGACATGGTACAGTATATGACGCCAAAATGGCGAGTTTGTGTTATACTCCCTGTTTGGCTAATATACTTACCATGTCAGAGTCTAATGCCCTCCCTACCTTCCCCACTAGCGCCAAGGTTCTCGGGGTTACCTTGCACACAGGCCTCGCTGAATGAGGTATAGGAAGCTGACACCGGCTTCTTCCGGGGGCGGAAGTGGGGTGGGAGTCACGTGACTGTCTTATGACTGCATTGGCCACAAAAAAATTTCGGCCTGACAGAGCTGGCTAACTGCCGTTGAATGCTATGGTCTGACATGATAAGTATATTAGCCAAACAGGGAGTATAACACAAACTCCCCATTTCTTATAAATCAACATGTGTTCTGGCAAGACATTTCAAAGTCTAGCAGATTTGTGCTATTTTTTTGTCAATATATTTTTCTTCACATTGAAGGAAAGTAATAATTGAAATGTTCATCTTTTAGACTTGAAAAGAAATTGTTCTCATGTAGTTGCTGCTGTGTTGTGTGCATGTGTGTGTATTTGTGCACCTCGTTCTTGTGTGTGAAACTCTGCTGATGATTGAGTGAACATTGTGTCATAAGTAATTGAGGTTATTTTGTTGCTGTAAATGTAATACCAGAGTTTTTAGTTTGTTTTATTTCATTTGCAGATTGTGGACTTGGCCTATCAGGAAATGCGTAAAGGCAACATGGATTTACAGAAATATGTGGCTTTAAGGCGGCATTTGGCAAGTCCTCCCAGTCTTGTCAGCCTGGCTGTTTGTGAGCTCCGCTCGCTCATGGGGCTGCGGCTGCGCAGTGCAGTTCCTCAGTTACCCTTGCCGTCAAAGGTCAAGGATCAGATCCTGTCGTTCAATCTATCTCTGTAATTTGTCAGCATCTTTATTACTGCTGTCTTGTCATGTTGAAGACAAATGTTTGTGTACTTTCCTCAGTTACCCTTGCCTTCCAAAGTCAAGGATCAAATCCTTTAATTCAATCTATCTCTGTGATTTGTCGCCTCTTTTTTTTTTTTTTTCTTCTTCTTTTTTTTTTTGCTGTCCCAACTTCTGCACCACCTCAGAGGCAGTGCACCCACGCTGCTCATTCCAACACCCCGTCCACAGCCACAGCCTGGTGGCCCCTCCGCAACCCCGGCACCGCTCTTTGAACACGTGCACTGCGAGAAGCATGTTGATGCTTCAAAAGCACTGGACTGCTAACAGAGCATGCTGGATTTTTTGATCGGATGAATGTTTTACCACCCACCCCACCCACCTCTTTTTTCCCCAAACAGAAACGAACGTGGATGGATTTTTTTGGTTGTATTTTGATGGTGTGACAGCCCAGGTAAGTGATATTTCATATGTGCCTCTCTGGCGGGCTTGGTTGCAAACAGCAAGAAGTGAGGTGCACAAAGTGATAGTGGAGTGGATATTGTTCATTCATTATCGGGTCATATGCATGCCAGCTGAGACGAAGACCTGTTTTTTTTCTCTTCTTTGTGTTTCCTTTTTTTGTTTGTTCTAGAAATTTATCAATTTGAAGTGTCCATGCGGTGTGCCTCGGGGAGGGCATTGCCCCTGGACCTCACCTGGAATTAGGCGGCCTAAGGACCCCGTCCTTTTTCAGATATTGAGTCGGCTGTTTTCCAGCCTGAATCACTGCTGTTGTGGAGATGTCTGGGGCATACTGGATGAGAAGCACCACTGAACTTCGAATGGAGGGAATATGTCAATGCATAGTCTTCTGGTGATGAGTCGACATCATTTACTTCCCTTGGACTGCTGTGCTGGTCTGTGATGGTAATAACATTCAGGGACACGACAGAAAAACAAAAAAAGAGAGAGAGATAGACAGCAGAAGAAATTGGAAATTAGCTGTTGGTTGATTAAAAGTGTGTCCATTGAAGAATGGTCTTTAGGAGCTTGCAAAGACATGCTGTTAGTATCCGTTGTAATTCCCGGTTGCGCTTTGTTTTCTGGCACAGGATTTATCTTTGCTGCTGTCTGAAACCACTTCTGTGTTGTGCTGTTGTTTTGGTGCAGATCATGTTGTTGTGCTGTTGTTTTGGTGCAGATCATGTTGTTGTGCTGTTGTTTTGGTGCAGATCATGTTGTTGTGATTATTATATGGTGCTGGTTGTGTGGCAAAGCGCTGCTGTGATACATGGATACATTGGTGCTGATTGTGTGTTACAGTATTACCCTGCTGTTACGATGCAGATGTCAAGCATAATATTTTTTCACTGGGCTCTGCCATCTTGGCATTTGGTGCTATGACAGTTGACTTTTGAACACAGCGTTTTGCTTTCCCCAACTCGCTGATATGACAAACATTGTGTTGCTGATGTCACAAACATTTTGTCCGGTTGAATGCTTGATGTTGCGGACCCTACTTTATCGTTTTATCAGAGGTGGGTTATATCTTAATTTTCCATCTTTTTTTTAAAGATGAAATGTTTGCAAGTTCATGGTTGTTTTTAGGATGATATGTTAATTGCATGGAGAGATATCTCTTTGTGTGAAGCCCACTTGGTTGAACCGAGACTGGTTTTGAAAGTTGAGATCTTTAATTGAATTAATTTTGATCTTATAAGGTACCTTTTTGTGTTTTACTGTTGGGAGTCATGGTTTTGAATGTACGGTTTGTAGACAGTTGTATGCATTTTCATACAGTTTGAACTGATAGAAGTAGCATGAGATGATCATTTGAGTCTCGTACACAGTCTGCGTATGTTATGCAGTGAACAGTGGGGAAAGGTTGGGTGACTGAACAACATGAGAAGGGGACAGTAGAGACTGAACAATTCATGAAGGGATAGGTAGTGATAGCTGCACATCAAGGAAGAAGGAGTGACAACTTAACAATAAATGAAAAAAAAAAAAGAAAGAGTGAGATGACGACAAAAAGAGTACATGCAGAGCTGTCAGGTGGTGAACTTTTTTTGAAGCTGGTGTCAAAGTTCTGTGCTGCCACCCACCCCACCACTCCCCTCTCCCTCCCCTACTGGAAAAAAAAAAACACTTCACGAACTTGGCAGCACTTTAAATGGAACCATGACAACCGATCTGTAGACTCAAATCTTATTCATCAAAAATTGACCAAGTTCAGTAAGGAAAGAAAGAGAAAACAAGAAAAAAAAAATCACCAGAGAATCATATTTTTGCTGCATCTTGTTGATTAGTTTTGTTGTCAGCTGTTTGTGTTTTTTCCAAGTCCAGTCAAAACCAGGTGATAACTAGTCTGACTTGCATCTTTTTACGTCATCTTAGCCCCCACCATCATGCGTGTGAAACGAAGTATGACTGAAAGCTCCGTTGAATCTGGCCAGTGAGATATTGAAGGTTTACACTCGAGATCAGCAAGGAGTTGATAACGGTAGGTTTGCTTGTCGTGTGACTACAGTATGGGGTTCATTTTGCAAAGACAAAGTTTGCAGTGTAAATTCGGTGAAGAAAAAAGAAAGCACTTTTCACTTTCTTTCACATTCCCGGTTTACCTGTTCAAACCCAGCACCACGAAAACAAACCTGTGACGTCACTTGTGGGGATGCCAGTGTTCTTCTGATGTTTACAAAATTGATAAGAATTTTAACCAATACCATAAATGAGCTGTGGCCGCTGTTCAGTGTGTCACCAAGGGTATTCCAGTCGCTGAGGGTTGCTAGGCACCACAGTTGCCTTCTTGCTGGAATTGTCAAAAGAGCGTGTTGTTAAGAACAAAACAAACTAAGAATGATGTAATACTTTGTCTGGAATTGTCAAAAGAGCGTGTTGTAGAGAGAAAAGAACACACTAAGAATGATGTAATACTTTCTGTCTGGAATTGTCAAAAGAGCGTGTTGTAGAGAGAAAAGAACACACTAAGAATGATGTAATACTTTCTGTCTGGAATTGTCAAAAGAGCGTGTTGTCGAGAGAAAAGAACACACTAAGAATGATGTAATACTTTCTGTCTGGAATTGTCAAAAGAGCGTGTTGTCGAGAGAAAAGAACACACTAAGAATGATGTAATACTTTCTGTCTGGAATTGTCAAAAGAGCGTGTTGTAGAGAGAAAAGAACACACTGAGAATGATGTAATACTTTCTGTCTGGAATTGTCAAAAGAGCGTGTTGTAGAGAGAAAAGAACACACTAAGAATGATGTAATACTTTCTGTCTGGAATTGTCAAAAGAGCGTGTTGTAGAGAGAAAAGAACACACTGAGAATGATGTAATACTTTCTGTCTGGAATTGTCAAAAGAGCGTGTTGTAGAGAGAAAAGAACACACTAAGAATGATGTAATACTTTCTGTCTGGAATTGTCAAAAGAGCGTGTTGTAGAGAGAAAAGAACACACTAAGAATGATGTGGTGCCTTCTGTCTAGAATTGTCAAAAGTGCGTGTTGTCGAGAGAAAAGAACACACCAAGAATAATACAATGCATTCTCTCTGGAATTGTCAAGTCTGCATGTTGTTGACAGAAAAGAACACGCCAAGAATAATTCAGTGCATTCTCTCTGGAATTGTCAAAAGTGTGTGTTGTCAAGAGAAAAGAACACACAAAGAATTGTGTAATATGTGCGTTGCCTAGGACATTTCTTCCCCATTCCACAGAGGCGATTACAACAGAAAATGTCTGGTGTCTTCACTGAAATTTCCTTTTTGAGAAATTTCCTTTTTGATTCAATCCACAGGTTTCTGGTGTCGAAGTGTGTACTTGCCAATCACTGCAAGATCCATTAGAGAGCTCCATCAGATGGATTGGGCTGGCCTGATTTGCATTGAGCAGCCAACATGTGCGATTTACACTACCGTTGTCATATTGAAAAGAACTTAATGCCAAGATCTGGCTGATCAGTTCTTTTTTCTTTCTTTCTTATTTACCAGTGAATATGCCTGCTTTGATGGATCATTATGACTTGATCAGAAAGGGTTCAAGTGTTCGTTTTTACCGTTTTTCAAACACATGATTTATCTTGTCACTCTGGAGGACAACATAGAATTTCAGAAAAAGAAATTTGAAAAAGAAAAAAAGAAAAATTGCTTCTGCAGCTATGGTGATGTCACTTATGCATGCCATCCTCTCTGTAGGGCAGGACAAATGCCCCTTGCTTGCCTGCAGGATGGTTCATTAGCATGATTAATTAGTATTATTAATCGCCACCCACCAGCAAGGTGGGTTGTGCCTGCCGCTCACTGCCTTGCGTTATGCAGCAATGCTGGTCAACATTTCCCGGTATGCTCTCCATACAAGATTCATTTCTAAATAAAAAGCATGCCTCAAAGGGTAAGCCATGCTTAGAGGCTTTAGTATATCAAAATTTTTCTGTTGAACAAGAGCTCAATTTTTGGTTAGTGTAGGAGGAGGGGGGGGGGGGGGGGGGGGGGGGGTTGAGTTGACAGTCGTAAACTGTTACTGAGGCAACTGAATTACTTTTTCGAGTTACAATTTCTGGGTACATTTTGACCCACTGTGTGTGGTGAAGGTTACATTTGGAATGCTACACTTAAGTGTCAAAATACTGTACTTGGAGCGTGTTAGGCTGTTGCAGCTATGTAATGTACTGATGAAGTGAAAGAGAAGAAAACAGTAGATACAACTGATTTAGTTCATCATATCATAATTCACGTTGAAATGTTATGAGAAAGTTTTGATACACACAACATGTGAATATTTGTACCTGTCTTTTTGTATGGATTCTTCCTTCCCTTGTTTGTTTGAAAATGGAATGTTGTTTGAAAATGGAGTGTTGTTTTACTTGAATTCCAAATCAGAATGGATGTGTTCTTCAAATATACCATTTTTGTTTTACCTGTTTGTAAGTGTGGGTGACAAAATAAAAAAAAAATGTTAAAGCTTTGTGTTTTTTCTCCATTTTGCCGCAACAGGGTTGTCAAAACCATGAATACGCTGGATACTGCACCAAACCATACAAGTTCATGTAAGAATTACTATGTTTTGTAAGTACTAAATGCACATGTGTTCATATTGGAACTTTATCTTGTTTAGTCCTTATTGACAAAACCATGATGGAAAAAGATATGACAACATTTACTCACACAGTCACTATCAATGCTTTGTCAGGATCCAAAGCACCTATGTTCGTATCAGGAGTGTCCTCTTTTTCTGTTTTAGTTCTTATTTACAAAACCATTATTGGGAAGAAAAAAAAAAGACATTTAATGACACGGTCAATATCTCCATTTTGTAGGTATCAAAAGCACCTACATTCGTGTCAGAACTGTGATCTTTTTATTTTTTAGCCTCTGTTCACAAACTTGTGACAGAAAAAAAAGATTTAAAAAGAGATTTTAATCACTCTTCCACACATAAATTATACAAACGACATAAACACTCAAGCGAGACAGGACATGGGAATCCATGTGCAAATTTATAAAAATGAGAATGATTGCAGGTGCACTATCACAACCACTATCAACATGACCAGTCTGATAAGAATTGTTGTCAAAATACTCATGCTTTCTTTTCAGTGTTCATTGTTCTAATGCAGACTTTCAGATATTACACACACGCATGAACACGCACAGACCAGGACATGCAGGTTGTCTGTTTCTGGGTTGTTTTTTTTTTTTAAGGGCGTAAGAAATGAACCCCAATTGCAAAAGAACATGATGAATTGGTGTCAAACAGAAAACACAGAAATCTTGAATAATACATTTTATTCTATCACTTCAATAATATCCAAGCTGTTGAAATATTTGCATGAAGTATCAATATTTGCATGAAGTATCATTGAACATACTGTTCCTCGATATATAAAGCAGTAACTGTAACAGAATGAATTTTTTTTTTAACCATACATGTTTGTAATACTGACATGGCTGAGAAGGTTCACTGTAGATTTATGGCCTTTATCATCCAGTGACCTTTTCATGAATTAAGGCTGAAAAATCTTATCACAGTTTGTTGTTTGCCACATTTTTCTTGATTAATTGCTGACAAAAAGCAGTTTACCCTCCTCCCCCCCCCCCCCCCCCCCCCCCCCCCCCCCACCAGCCCCAACCCAAGCTACTCAAATCCACTATCACCCAATGACTCAAAACCAACACCGACTTCTCATCACCTTGCTCAACTAAAACCAGACGACTTGCCAGTCAAAATCTTGTGATACTAAAATCACACTCTTAATTAACTGGCCAAAACTACGGAATCAAGCTTCCCACTGTATAAAACCAGTATATATAACTATCAAAATTATGCAATGCCACAGCGAAACCTACCACTTGGTTCAGTACAAAAAAAAATGCTTCAAAACAGGCTCTTAAAAGCTCGAAGAAACTCTACAACTAGTGGTCAGACGCAGAAAACACACACACCCGAACCACGTTCCTTTACGTAAAAACATACCATAAATAATGAATACATTCGAGAGTAAATCTGCTATCAGACATTAATAATGAATAGATTTGTAAACTCCTGACCATTGCGCATACAACACTGTATTTTAAGTCAAGGAATATCGCAAAGACAAGACAAAATTTCTTTTTCTGAAAAAAACTTTTCTTCTTTTAACAAACATGTAGCTGCTCTCGAATAAATTGCACAGACCATACAACATACCATTGCACTCTGTCAAAGTCCAGTAATTATCCAGCAAAGTGGTATTTTGGGTATCTGGAAAACACTTTTATGTATGACAATTTCTCCACAGAAAGCCAGTGTCTCTATCCAGGAGAAAAAGAAAAGAAAAGACTTTCAGTGTAGTGTGTGGCAAGCTGTAAAACTTGTGGTGGCAGAATTTTCATTTTTGTTGTTCTTGTTGTATACAAAAGGTGATGTAAAAACGAAAAGAGAAACAAGGAATGCTCTTACCTACTCTTGTTAGCTGAGCTGAAAGCTGTAAGGAGGAATACACCAACTTTCTCTTCCCTTTTCAATGGTGTACGCAGTTTACCAAAAGTAAGTAGTTGAACAAGTTTATGCATAATCCTAGAGAAAAAAAAATCACCATGCTCCTTCCCCCTGCTCTTCTCCTATGCCAAAATAAGATCACAAAAAGATGCGAGGGGAGTTCCCTTCCATCCTACAACAAAAACGGACCCCAAAAGAGGTAAATGGGGTTCCCCTCCTCTGCAATGATGAAGAGGAAACCCATGATATGAAACTGGGACGGAGAGTGGAAAGAGAGGAGGTGGGATGTCTCCTCTTCTATGGCAAAATGAGAAAAACAAGGGTACCAAGAGAGGTAAAGTCGTGTTCCTCCCTCCCCTGTGACAAAATGGGAGCCACAGAGACCAATGGGAGGTGATTCCCCTCCTCTCCTATGAGAAAACTGGATCCTAAGCACGCATGAAACTAACGAAAGGCAAAAACAGTGGAAAGTTCATATGGGAGGGGGGTTTGGGTGGGGTCGATATTTCTGTGAGCAGAGGAGAGAGAGAGCTTTTATACCACCCACAGACTGTTCTGAGCATTCCCACCTGACTTTTCCAGTGACAATCCTCCATTTTTGTTTTTCTTTCAGTTTTGGCTGTTTTCATTTTCGGCTGATTGAAAAAATACAAGCTGATTTTCCAATGAAAACCGAGAAATTTCATTCCTGCCAAATGAAGTAAGTGGGGTTTTCCTCCTCTCTTAGGGCAAAATGAGATCCTAATAAATGTCAGAGGGGAACGGGGATTCCATCCTCTTTTTTCTCTCCATAAAATCAGATACCAGGAGAAGTAGAAATGGTCCCCTACCCACTCCTATGACATCAGACGCAATGAGATGCGACTCGTAAGAGAGGTTCCCGACCTCTCCTTTGACAAAACTTAATTCCTAGAGTTGTACTGGGGTTTCCTACCCCTCTCCTGTGAAAGAAATCTTATCCCAGAGAGAGTTCCTATCTTCTTCAAAACACATCCTAAGAGATCTACCTCTAGTGGATTCTAATCCTCTCCTATGACCAAACCGGATTTCAAGAGATGCCATTTTCCACTCTGCTATGACAAAATTGGGTCACAGAAGAGATATGGGAGGTTTCCCTATCTCCTAAAGCAAAATCAACAAGAAGTAAGTGGGATTTCCCCTCTCCTATGACAGAATTGGGTCCCAGGAGAGAGATGTGAGATTTTCCAATCTCCTAATGCAAAATCAATGAGAAGTAAGTGGGATTTCCCCTCTCCTATGACAGAATTGGGTCCCAGGAGAGAGATGTGAGATTTTCCAATCTCCTAATGCAAAATCAATGAGAATTAAGTGGGATTTCCCCTCTCCTATGACAGAATTGGGTCCCAGGAGAGAGATGTGAGATTTTCCAATCTCCTAATGCAAAATCAATGAGAAGTAAGTGGGATTTCCCCTCTCCTATAACAGAATTGGGTCCCAGGAGAGAGATGTGAGATTTTCCAATCTCCTAATGCAAAATCAAACAACGGGAAGTGGGTTTCCCTTCTGCTATGACAAAACTGGATCCCAAGGGAGGTAAGCAGGCAAAACTGGATCCTGAGAGAAGTAAGCGAGGTAGGATCCCCAGAGATGTTAGGGGGTTGGGTAAGGGGTGTTTTCTCCCTCTTTCATCACAAAATCAAATATCAAGAGATGTAAAAGTATTTCAACTGCTCTACTGACAAAATCTGAGACATAGTTCCCCTCTCCGATGAGAAAATGGGATTCAACAGACGGACAAGAATTCATGCTTCTCTTAGGTCAAAATTGGACTTGAATGAAAACAAAAAGTGTAAGTACTATATCCACCAAACATGAACAAATGAATCACAAGACAAAACATGATGGTTTCAACCTCGTAGGTCTTCTTAAGGCAAGATAAACAACACTCGGGACAACGAAAATGAAGAAGGGGCAATCACTTACCAAATTTGGCGCAAGCTTCAATGCCCATCTTGCGCCAGTGGAGAGGGTGGGGTGTGGAGGGGGATTTGGGAGGTGGAGGGGAGGGGGGGTCGGAAGGAAGGAAAAGGGGAAAATGTGATGGAGGGGATGCGAGGCCCTCCTCAGGAATCGTCATCCTTGCAGAACACCCTTGTAGAACCCTTGTAGAACTCGTACTGACGCGCGAGAATCTTGGTGATCTCGCCGGTGAGAGCTTTCCACTTGAGGCCATGCTCCTCCTCCTGCACTTTGTCAGGATGGTAGTGCACCACGGCCTTCTGGTACAGCTTCTTCAGCTCAGTCCACTCTGGCATTGAGGAAATCTGCTCCACAAAACAAAAAGACACCATATTTACAAATCTCATCCCACCTCCAATAAACAACAGACCATGCAGGTGTGAAAAGATGTGCCCAGATACGAACAGGAGCGAGTATAGGTATTCTTGCCTGCACATAATCATACACATGGTAGTGAATGCACACACACACATATACAGGTAAGTAAACATACCTACTCCCTCTCAGTTTCACCAAGCTTTCAATATCAAGTACAGATGACGAAGCCACCCATAATTAACACAAGTCCCCATTGCCAAATCTGCAAGGTTTGCACTATGGCATTACAAACTGCTAAACTGCGGTTAAGAAAGGCAGAGGGGTGAAGAATTACAACAGTTGGTGCCCCCTAATCTGTCAAAGAACAGCCAGACAACACATGTATGTTTTGTCTAAAATGAACACTAGAAATGTGCCCACTGATCTGTCAAAGAACAGCCAGACAACACATGTATGTTTTGTCTATAGTGAACACTGGAAATGTGGCCCACTGACCCGTCAAAGAACAGCCAGACAACACATGTATGTCTTGTCTAAAATGAACACTGACAATGAGCCCACTGATCTGTCAAAGAACAGCCAGACAACACATGTATGGTTTGTCGAAAATGAACACTGGAAATGTGGCCCACTAACCCGTCAAAAGAACAGCCAGACAACACATGTATGTTTGTCTAAAATGAACATGACAATGAGCCCACTGATCTGTCAAAGAACAGCCAGACAACAATACATGGTTGTCGAAAATGAACACGAAATGTGCCTACTAACCCGTCAAAGACAGCCAGACAACACATGTATGTTCTGTCTGAAATGAACACTGGAAAGTGTCAGGGAAACCACCAAAACTGTGTGACGTTCAAACAGTGTTGAGGAACAATAGTGATTAAAACATTTGAATGGAAAGTCACGAGCAGAGAGTCCAATTTAGTCGAAAAATGAAGGAACCAAACGTGACAAGAACATTCACACAACAAAATTAAGAAATCAAGACAGCATTTAGAACACGGACAGAAAGCCAAGGAAACAAAAAAACTATTTAAACCTTTTTTGAACAGAATGTCAACAAACTAAAGAACTGAGAACATTCACGCAGAGTTGAGGAACCAACAAAAAATGATTTAAAACTTTTTCTGAACAGAATGTTAACAAAGTAAAGAATTTAGAACATTCAGACAGAGTGAAGGAACCAAACAGTGATTTACTACGTTAGGCCAGAGAATCAAGGAAGCAAACAATGATTTAGGACACTTGACAGAGCCAGGGCACGCTTAAGTTAACTCCAGCCAGCTGCCCTCAAGGTACCGTGAGCTGCTGGATGTCTCTCACTCTCTCTCTGCGTACGCAGGCTGATACTCCTGCGGACACTCCCTGTAAAGACAGGCAAGGATTAATCCCATCTACCCAACAAAGGGAGTGGAGTTTTGTGTGTATGATCATTTTTTAATCCCGCCATTAAAGGCAGCCATACTCCAACTTCGGGGAAGGTGCATGCTATGTGTAATGTGTCATCCATACCAACAGCCAAACTGGCCTTCTCTTCCGAACGTTGGTGTTGGGATTTTGTGAGTGTGCAAGATCTTATGCATGCGTTCACACACGGAACCTCGGTTTATAGTCTCATTCGAAGAGGACTATGGGAAATGGAGTCAGAACCAATGTTAACTCCAAGGGAAAAATCCCCCAGTACCAAAACCTGCTGGCGGAGATTCGAACCCGCTACCCAGGATCACCAAGATTAAGAGTCCGGCGCTCTACCACTAAGCTATTCCGGCTCCACTGCTGGATGTAAACTGTGTGCACATCATTGTCTTCTCTCCCATCGTTCTTGCTGACAACTGTCATTCACACTGAACACAGCCAGTACCAGTGGCCACCAACCACATGCGCACACACAAAACAGACGGCTGGCCGACAGAAACTGTCCAGGTTAGCATGAACATAACCATAAGGACCCACACAGTATGTTTAACATATTTGAATTGTAAATCAACAAACCAAACATGGATTCAGAGCATCTGGGCAAAGAGAAAGAATTAACACATGAAACTGCAATTTGGATTATTTGGACAGAAATAGCCAAAGAACTAAACAATATTCAGAAACACTTAATAAATGAAACTGCCATTTGGATCAGATGGACAGAAATAGCAAAGGAACTCAAGAATATTTCGAAAACATGAATTCGTTACCTCTGCCAATGTGTGCTTAGGGTTCCTGGGTGGGTAAGTGCTGTAGAGGAACTTGAGGAACTCTGCCCTGCCCAGGCTGGCTTCCTTGGCCTTCAGCACCTCCAGCTCCTGCTTGATGAGGTGCAGGTTGGCCTGACGCTGCTTCTCCTCCTCTTCCTCCTCCGCTGTCTTCTGCTCCAGTTGGTAGCGCTCCACGGTGCTCCGGGCAAAGTCGTACCAGTCTGAGCAGCATCAGATAAGGCTACTACACTTTGCAGGTCACGAAACCTATAGTGAAGATTTGAATGTCACAATATTATACTTTTACTTTACAGGCTCCGGGCAAAGTCGTACCAGTCTGAACAGAATCACATAAGGCTACTACTACACTTTACAGCTCATGAAACCTATAGTGAAGATTTGAATGTCACAATATTATACTTTTACTTTACAGGCTCTGGGCAGCCGTACCAGTCTGTACATCATCGGATGAGGCTATGTACCAGTCTGTCACAGTGTTTTACTTTGAGGTACATATGGATTTGTGTCACAGTGTGTTACTTTGAGGTACATATATATTTGTGTCACAGTGTGTTACTTTGAGGTACATATGGATTTGTGTCACAGTGTTTTACTTTGAGGTACATATGGATTTGTGTCACAGTGTGTTACTTTGAGGTACATATGGATTTGTGTCACAGTGTCGTACTTTGAGGTACATATGGATTTGTGTCACAGTGTGTTACTTTGAGGTACATATGGATTTATATCACAGGGTGTTACTTTGAGGTACATATGGATTTGTGTCACAGTGTGTTACTTTGAGGTACATACTGATTTATATCACAGGGTGTTACTTTGAGGTACATATGGATCTCTGTCACAGTGTGTTACTTTGAGGTACATATGGATTTATATCACAGGGTGTTACTTTGAGGTACATATGGATCTCTGTCACAGTGTGTTACTTTGAGGTACATATCATGGATTTCTGTCACACTGTGTTACTGAGGTACATATGGATTTATATCACTGGGTGTTACTTTGAGGTACATATGGATTTCTGTCACAGGGTGTTACTTTGAGGTACGTAAGGATTTCTGTCACAGTGTATTACTTTGAGGACAATCTGGATTTCTGTCACAGTGTGGTACTTTGAGGTACATATGGATTTCTGCCACAAGGTGTTCCTTTGAGGTATATATGGATTTCTGTCACAGGGTGTTACTTTGAGGTACATATGGATTTGTGTCACAGTGTGTTACTTTTAGGTACATATGGATTTGTATCACAGGGTGTTACTTTGAGGCACATATGGATTTGTGTCACAGGGTGTTACTTTGAGGTACATATGGATTTGTGTCACAGGGTGTTACTTTGAGGTACATATGGATTTGTGTCACAGGGTGTTACTTTGAGGTACATATGGATTTGTATCACAGGGTGTTACTTTGAGGCACATATGGATTTCTGTCACAGGGTGGTACTTTGAGGTACATATGGATTTGTTTCACAGTGTGTTACTTTGAGGTACATATAGATTTATATCACAGGGTGTAACTTTGAGGTACATATAGATTTATATCACAGGGTGTTACTTTGAGGTACATATAGATTTATATCACTATGTGTTACTTTGAGGTAGATATGGATTTGTGTCAGAGGGTGTAACTTTGAGGTGCATATGAATTTCTGTGGCTTGCTGCTTTAAGGTAATTATGTCTGTGGACAGAGCTTTGCAAGTGAAAGCTTTCAACGATAATCTCCAGACCTCTTTTAAACTTGGATCCTAAAAGGGAGGGAGTCTCAACAAGGCAGTCAATCATTAATGGAAAAAGAAACAAAATACTCACCTCCACTCTCCCCGCTCCCTCCCCAAAAATATTAGAAGGGGACAGAATCTTACTTGGGGGCTTTCCCCATTCTGTGTTTGTGTGGAATGTTATCCTTTCGACAACCTCAAAGTGCTGACTGACAACTTAGCGCTTCTATTATCCCCCCTTCTGTGCTATGGGTTGATAAGATTGTTGTTCCATGTTTGTTAAGCTACTTTTGTAGGCTGCGGAGGGTAATAATTAATGAGGAAAAAAAATGACAGCGTTGAGACCTATTGCCAGAAAGTAGGCATAACCCACAGAATGAACAGACTACGCATTTATGACAGTTTTGAATTTATTTAACGCACTGGTTAACAATGAACGAGCTTATGAAATATTGCCAGTATCTATATATATATATATATATATATATATATATATATATATATATATATATATATATATATATATATACATGTATATATGTATATATATATATATATAAGTATAAATCGCTACTTACGGCAACCACTGTAAAAGGGGATGTTAAGGTTACCACATCTATATCTGTTAATTTTTTAAATGATACTAAATCAAATTAGCTCATTATGTTCTGTATACTTTGAACTCTGAAGTTGTAAAGAAATAAATGTGAAAAGATAAAAAATGACAGATATACATTTTTACCTGGTTACCCTAAGGTTTTCTTAGTGTTTGTTGGGTCTTACGACACCAGCAAATTTGTTTAAAACTTTCCAAGCAAATTGAAAGGAGGTACGAAAGGAATGATCGGATTGGCCCAGATTTGGGTCTCGTTCAATGCTCGCTTTCTCAAGCGACGATTGAATTCTAAAAATAGCTTGAGTGTGCGTATATCTGGCAAGATCGACGGTTTACAGAAAAGATTTACAAAGCCCTTTTGTTCTGTTTTTCAAAATAGTTAATGTGATGAAAGAAGTTCATGTGTAACTTTTTTTCAAAACAACCCCCTTTGAAAAAATATATTTGACCAAATAGGCTGGTAGCCATAAAACTCTTTATTGCAGTGGTTGCCCTAAGGTGAAGATCATTAAAACGATATTACTCTCCAACGGATTATTGGAAAAAAGCCAAAATGTACCCAGACAAACTTAAGACAATGAATCCCCGATAGCGCATTGAAATAAGGCTGTATGCACGATTCCCTTCTCGTAGCAGGCCAAAACCTTAGGACGACCAAATCGCGGTTGTCCTAAGTGCAAAGTAATATAAAAACGGGTTTTATGTCAACCATTGGTCATCCTAAATACCCTTTAAGATACATATATATATATATATATATATATATATATATATATATATATATATATATATATATATATAAAAAATGCTGAACAATTAAGTAGTGGGGGAAAACAAGTGCAGGCTAACAATTCTTCTGTTACTATAGCAATGTCTTGGCAAAGATTTGAACCTTTTAAAAAAATTATACATGTGTTTGCTAAGGATGTGTGTGTATATATATATATATATATATATATATATATATATATATATATATATATAACATATACACACACACACATCCTTAGCAAACACTGGATACTGCAAAACTGACTCTGCAGCAGAGCAGCGTCTCCTCTGGTGGGTTGCCTCTTCACAACTTGACACTGATAGCTCACTGGGGATTGCTGGTGATGGGGCTGCAGCAGGAGAAGCCTAGCTGTGGATGTGGACAGGAGCAGGAATGAGTGGCATGGGTACAATGCTGCTAAAGTAGCACTGAAGATGAAACAGCAAAAGAGAGAGAGAGAGAGAGAGAGAGAGAGAGATAGAGAGAATAAGATGAGTGCCTTTCAAGCAACTTCCGACCAACTCACCCTGGCCTTTGAAGTATCGGTAAACCATGGAGTTGGCCAGCTCCAATGCCTTCATCAGACACGGCTTGGCCCGTTCCTCCATCTTCAGCACCTGTCCAAGACATAGCACCCCAGTATTTTTCACCTTTCAGTGACGGATTCTTCAGTAGCATTTTTCACCTTCTAATGATGGATTCTTCCGTAGCATTTTATCCTTCTAATGACGGATTCTTTAGTAGCATTTTATCCTTCTAATGACGGATTCTTCAGTAGCATTTTTCACCTTCTAATGACGGATTCTTCAGTAGAATTTTTCACCTTCTAATGACGTATTCTTCAGTAGCATTTTTCACCTTCTAATGACGGATTCTTCAGTAGCATTTTAAACCTCTCAATGACGACTTCATCAGTAGCATTTTAAACCTCTCAATGACGGATTCATCAGTAGCATTTTAAACCTCTCAATGACGGATTCTTCAGTTGCATTCTAAACCTCTCAATGACGGATTCATCAGTAGCATTTTAAACCTCTCTATGACGGATTCATCAGTAGCATTTTTAACCTCTCAATGATGGATTCATCAGTAGCATTTTAAACCTCTCAATGACGGATTCATCAGTAGCATTTTAAACCTCTCAATGACGGATTCATCAGAAGCATTTTTAACCTTTCAATGATATATTCTTCTGTAGCATTTTAAACCTCTCAATGACGGATTCATCAGTAGCATTTTTAACCTTTCAATGACGGATTCTTCAGTAGCATTTTTAACCTTTCAATGATATATTCTTCTGTAGCATTTTAAACCTCTCTATGACGGATTTATCAGTAGCATTTTTAACCTTTCAATGACGGATTCTTCAGTAGCATTTTTAACCTTTCAATGATATATTCTTCTGTAGCATTTTAAACCTCTCAATGACAGATTCTTCAGCAACATTTTTCATCTTTCAAGGATATATTCTTCTGTAGCATTTTAAACCTCTCAATGAAGGATTCTTCAGTAGCATTTTTCACCTTTCAATGATGGATTCTTCAGTAGCATTTTTCACCTTTCAATGATATATTCTTCTGTAGCATTTTAAAGCTTTCAATGATGGATTCTTCAGTAGCATTTTTCACCTTTCAATGATGGATTTCTTCAGCAGCATTTTTCACCTTTCAATGATATATTTCTTCTGTAGCATTTTTAAACTTTCAATGATGGATTCTTCAGTGGCATTTTCAACTTTTCAATGACGGATTTTTCAATTAGCATTTTTAACCTTTCAATGACAGATTTTTCAGCAACATTTTTAACTCACTCCATGCTAGGGATGTTTTTCCCTTGCTAATCCCTGAATACCTGGGGTTTGTATAGGGTAGGGAAAAATTCTCACAATTATAGATGAGCAGACAGACACTTGAACTTTGGTGAGTGGATACAGTGCATATTAGTCTATATGTGAACAAAAAAAAGTAATTTACCTACCATCTTGGTGGTGAAAATTGTCTCAAATTTTTCCCTATTTTCAGCACTTTTGCACCTATCAGAAATATGTATACTGAGTGTTCCTTAGCAACTCAGGAATGTTCTACATCACATTCTAGCACAGCTGGAGTCACTGAAGGACTCAGAAGATATAATAATGGAATCTTCACAAGCAGGTGATGGAGAATGTGAAAATACAAAAAAATGTGCCTTTGCTGGATGAAAAAAAAGAAAAAAAAGTTCACTGTGCACAAAACACTGGTGACAAGTGACATTGCATCCTGGGCACAGCTTCACACACAGTGGCAACCC
Source organism: Conus ventricosus (assembly GCA_018398815.1). Taxonomy (NCBI): domain Eukaryota; kingdom Metazoa; phylum Mollusca; class Gastropoda; order Neogastropoda; family Conidae; genus Conus; species Conus ventricosus. The sequence continues at coordinate 34,634,474 of CM031623.1, forward strand.
ATGGACTGCAAGATGCTTGTTGTAGAGAATGGACCCCTGAATAAGAGTCAAGGTCAGAAGATGAAAAAAACCAGCTTCTTCCACCACTTCATGGTCTTCCTATTCAGGGGCATGTAGGCCATGAGCTGACCACTCATGTCTACTCCTGCCATGTAGTCCTGTGCTGCTGCTGGTTTCTGTCTCTCAGGGCGATGCCATGTTGTGAGGCGCATCATGGTGGTTGGCAGCATCACTGTCGTCAGCACGTGGACAGTTTTTTGTCCTGCCACCTCAGCACAGCAACATGACCTGCAGCCATGCACACAAAAAAAATGATCATATGAGCTTTTCTTTTCTCTTTCTTATGTATGTGTGTATCCCATTGTTTGTAGTAAACATTCATGTGTATGGATGCATCGTTTAGTGCTTTTACAAGCTTTAAAGTAGAACCAACCTGAATTTTTTTAAATATAATACCAGCATCATAATACATTAATTACCTAAATTACTTATATTTAACAGTTTATTCTATAAATGCACAAATTATTGATTTTTGCACAGTATATATCAGTAAAAATATGCCTGGAAACACAAACATACCCATGCCCAGAGTTGCAAAACATGAACATGTGTAGAGCTGTTCTCTCTCAAACACACAACACACACACACACACACACACACACACACACACACTTTCACACACACACACACACAGTAATGCACAAATACTCAGTACATATAATCACTAACTCAATTTGTTTATCCCTCCCTCCCCCCCCCCCTTCCCCTCTCTCCCCCTAGTCTACTGATATATGAATGGATCACTGCACAAAATATGCACTTCACTTAGTGTGTAAAACATACATGACACATTTACACATAGCTCAATTTATGTAGTAATAATTTCTCTTTACCCACCTCTGTGGAATGCATGGACACCTCAAAGAACTGCAAAGGCCGAGTGTTGACTGGCCAGTCGTTCAATAAACCTGGTGTGCCTGTGAACGGGTGGTCGAGCGGAAAGAATTCAACATTATCAGTCCAATCGTCAGTGAAATCAGTCCCAAAATTGTCGACTTCTTCCCCCATTTCAGCGTCAGTGTCCGAATCAAACACTTGTTGTTGAGGCCTGACTGCTGGCACAGTTTTGTCTGCTTCTTCGCCACTGTCAGCGCCCACTTCAGTGTTGGAATCCACATCTGTCTCCCCACTGTAGGGGTCGAAATCCTTATCAGAAGAATCGCTGATGTCTTCTTTGACATTGACCCTTCAGTCTGGATCAGTTCCAGTGCGTCTTCAATGCTAACTAACAATTCACCAGCCCTACTGTGTTGAAGGCTTCGTCGCGACGCCATATTTTCAATCATGGAGCAGAGCTGACCAATGGTAGTCCTTGTTGTTGTCGGCTTGCAAGCGAGCCATGCTACACACAACGTGATGACAGCCCTGATGCGGCCCTTTGCGGTCGGCTGGGCTATAAGCAACATTATCTTATCTTATCTTATGCTACACACGCAGCGCAAGTGAATGAAAGTTGGTAGGGGATAACCAAGGAATCATCTCCCTTCTTGAGTTTCGTACCCGATACATCACTTGGACAGCGCGAATTTTCAAAATCCGAATCCGCATATGCTGACATTGGTAGTGGACGCTTCCGTTGTATGATGTCCGCATATGCAGACATTGGTAGTGAGTGAGTTAAGCTTTCAATGACAGATTTTTCAGTAGCATTTTTAACCTTTCAATGATGGATTCTTCAGTAGTATTTTTAACCTTTCAATGATGGATTCTTCAGTGGCATTTTTCACCTTTCAATGATGGATTCTTCAGTAGCATTTTTCACCTTTCAATGATGGATTCTTCAGTAGCATTTTCAACCTTTCAATGATGGATTCTTCAGTAGCATTTTTAACCTTTCAATAACAGATTTTTCAGTAGCATTTCTAACCTTTCAATAACAGATTTTTCAGTAGCATATTTAAACCTTTCAGTGATGGATTCTTCAGTAGCATTTTTCACCTTTTAATGATGGATTCTTCAGTAGCATTTTTAATCTTTCAATCACCGATTTTTCTGTAGCATTTTTTAAAGGGGATGTTTCCTTGTTTGTTCTGTGTGCTCTGTGCTGTCATATCTCTTTGGTGATGCGGTGTCATAAGCAGCATTCCTCTGAAGTGATTGGCATGCATTTGTTTTCTTGTGGGAGCAAGAGTTACCCTACTTGTCTGTTGTTTATTGTCCCTGTTTCATTTCATATTTACTTTCATTTAATTCATATCATGTTGCTCAGACCCCAGCCAATCGCAAAGGATCATATTAGGGCTGTCACCTTACTGAAGTCAACCCTCTACATAGATGTTAAAAGAACAATAACAATTCAAACACAAACTCCTTAAAACAGATTTTCTAACATCACACTGGAATCGCCATAAAATTTGCATCATAACTCTGTTTCCAGCCTCTCCAAAAGCATCCTACCTTGTCATAGACTTTTCCTAGAGCGCTAAGGGCCATAGCCTCCAGTTCAAGGTCTTGCTCTCGGGTCAGTCGGATGGCTTCGCGGAACCAGTCCACAATGTTCCACACCATGTCCATGTTCAAGTCTTCTTCGTCCAGCAGTACCTCCTGCAGCAGGTCTTCCCCTGTCACACACACAACTGTCAGTGGCCAACTGACGACACTCATTTTGGTCTACAGGACAGAACTCAGTGGCCAACTGACTGCTACGCTGGTTTTGAGTTAGTTGCAAAGGGAGGTGACCCAGGCAGATATCTAAACAAATCCTAAGAAGTTTAACTAATACATCAGCCAAACATGAACAAATGAATCACAATGCATAACACGATGTGTTTCGACCTCTTAGGTCTTCCTCAGGCAAGATAAACAACACTCAGGACAATGAGAATGAACCAGCAGTCACTTACCTTCGTCAGAATCGGTGCAAGACAGGCGTTGAATCATGATATCTGATTGCTTGTTCTTCATTTTCGTTGTCCTGAGTGTTATCATGCCTGAAGAAGACCTAAGAGGTTGAAACACATCATGTTTTGTCTTGTGATTTGTTTGTTCATGTTTGGAAGATGTATTAGTTAAACTGTTAAAGATTTACTCTCATTCTGGTCTACAGGAAAGAACTGCATGGTTACACGTCCATCTAACGGTCTGTGTACTCTTCCTTGGACTGAAGCTCACATTTGCAAACAAACACTTCTGCCTTCTACCCAAGTTATGGATTCCGCATGTGACAGTTCTTTGATGGGCACTGATTTTGATGTTTTTCCGTAACAAATACGGCCATTCTGGTAGGGTAGGCATGTCTGAAATTTCCGTATGTGACAGTTCTTTGATGGGCACTGATTTTGAAACCCTGGCACATCTCCTTTGATCTGATGGGAAGAAGAGGTGTGGGGGTGAGGTGAGCATAGGGGAAACAGAATACAACAATTGTTTGGCCGTCGATAAAGCATTTAAATTTTCATTTTTACACCACTTCCTTTCGAAATCTTTGACATTTTCATAACAACAGAGGACTTGTTCACCCAGACTTGTTGAATCTACAATGGCCATCTTGCACCAAATTTGACACTGACAGGTGATCGGTCGTTCTTCATTTTTGTTGTCCTGAGAGTTGTTTACCTTGCCTGAAGAAGACCTATGAGGTCAAAACATGTCGTGTTTTGTCTTGGGATTTGCTTGTCCACGTATTTAGGTGGAGTGATTATAATTTTTTTTTAAAAAACCAAAACCAAAAACAAACAAACAAACATGTTCCACTTTTACACGTATATGGCCGAACTCAACTTAAAAACCCTGACACTTGTTAACCTTTCACCCCTGCACTGACCGGGACGCACCTCGTACGCGTGCCTGGATGGAGGAGGCAACACAGTGCTGGATGAAGATGTCCTCCTCCAGAACCTTGCACTCCTGCATTAGACCCGGGCAGCCCCGCCCCAGCCGCTGCGCCTCGTTCAGCGGGAAGTTCACCTTCCCCAGCAGACGCAAGCACTGGCAGTAGTCCCGCTCGCCCAGCGCGGTCACCGACCAGTGGAAGTAGTGGTTGGCGATCTCTATGTATTCTTGGGCCTGGCGGGAGAGAGTTCATAAAAAATGTGATTGTATGAACGTTGTGAACACATCACTTTTTTTTATTTTTAACTGCAGTTTAAATTGATACAAAATTAAAGTAAAAAATGTGTACTATTAAATGACATCATTTTTTTTCTAACATATCGTAAACAAGTGCTCATACATTAGCCTTTAACACATACACACACACACACTCACGAACACACATGCAAAGGGATTTTTGCCTGTTTTCTACATTTATTTTTTTCATTTTGAAGTTTGAATTGCATGCCAAGACAATTAGTTCATTTCCTTTGAGTTTGTTTATTACCAGGCAAATGTCGATGATGTTATTGTTTACATTTTTTTTTCTCTAAAGGACAAATTGTGGAATTAAATAATGACTGTAGTTTGAGGAGTTAAGTGTTTCTGTGTGAGCATGTTGTTAATGCTTACGACAGACTATTGCTATCACTCAAACGCATTGTGAAGATCCAAACATGAATATGGATGATGGATATAAGCCCACCCACACCTTAGACCACGTAAATCACTTCAACCACTTCCATTTAGTCTGCACTGATGTCTCAGGTATTCTTGTGGATTTCCTGGACTCCAGGCCACTAAATTGTCTGTCATGTCAAATGGACCACTCAGCACAAAATGGGGGAAAAAACCCATCAAAAACAAAAACAAACAAAAAACCGAGAGGGAAGCACACTGCAAACTGCTCCTGCATCAATGAAAGCTAACAGCTCAAACGCTGCATCTTAACACTCAATCATTCCCAAATAACCCCTGTAAAAACAAAAACCATGGAATCGACCCCACTGAGTGGATAAGTAATTACAGAAAAATGACAGTCAAGCAGATTGGTGGATACAAGGCTAAACTAAATAACACACTCATGCACACGCACATGCACATGCACATGCACACACACACACAAACACACACACACACCACTCTATATTTGTTGGATAGTCAAACTAAAGAACACACAAACACTACTGTAAGAATACCATAGTGGGACCATCGATGTGGAAAGCAACAAGTTTTTCCAGCTCATCAATGCGCTGCTCGTATCCCCATTCTGCCACTCTTTCACGCAGGCTGTTCCAGCAGTCGCAGCACAAGGCCGCCAGGGCATCGTGCCACTGGGGGTCGCGGTCCTTGCCATACTCTTTGGCATCCTGCAGGGAAACACTCAAACAGTATCTTCACCAGATGCATGAAAAAAAAAAAAAATCGAACGTTGAAAGTCCTGTTCCAGCAGTCGTAGCACAAAGCCACCAGGGAATCATGCCATCAGGGGTTGCGGTCCTTGCCATACTCTTTGGCATCCTGCAGGGAGACACACAAACAGTATCTTCACTAGATGCATGAAAATTTTTTTTTTTTTAAACTGAACGTTGAAAGTCCTCTGATGATTTATGAATGGAAGTTTGTGATGCAAGGAATGCTGGGGTAGGGACTTGATAGGACACAGTGAATGAAGACCTCTGTTGTTTCTGAGTAGGGCAGGGAGGGGGCAGGGAGCGGATAGGGGTAGTAGGTGGCGCCCTCTGGAAGGAGAGCTCACTCATGCCGGCTCTGCGAATAAGCAATTATCGTCGTCAGTAGGGGGCTTAGTAGGTGGTGTCCTGCGTATGTTAGATCAGAACAGGCGCCACTGAACACCACCAAAGTGACTCGGCAGCAGTGCAGTGTCTCCTCTGGTGGGTTGCCTCTTGACAACTTGACATGACTGCTCCCTGTGGATTGCCAGTGGCGGTGCTGCGGTGAGACTGACTGGGCTGTGGCTGTGGACGGGGTGTCGGAATGAGCGGTGTGGGTGCAATGCCAGAGGTGGCTCAGAAGATGGGACAGCGAAAAAAAAAAGAAAAAAGAGACAGGTGTAGTGAAAATGTAAAAGTGAAAAGGGAAAGATGGAAGCCCGGTCGGTCAACATCAAAGCTTAATCATCTGCCATTCTTTTTCCCCGAAGATGGAGTATGGCTGCCTTAATGGGGATAAAAAACGGTCATACACACAAGACTCCACTGCCTGTCTATACAGGCAGCGTCCGCAGAAGTATCAGCCTGCGTACGCAGAAAGAAAGAAAAGCCATTCTTTCACTGACACTGTCAAACAACTGTTGCCTGACAGACACAGGGTGAGAGAATTTCCACTTGTCAGCCAGAAGGTTTAGATATCATGGACAATCAGACTGGTGGCTTTTTCAAATCCTGAATACGCACATTCAAAACTATGGGTCATGTTGATACAATACCTTTTCACTGTCTGTGGAACCATTAAGCTATAGAACCATGAGTGAAAAAGAAACCACAAACAAACAGTAAAAATACACTAACAATTAACATTTAGATCCTAGTAGGCCTCATTCAGCAAAACTATTAATTATAGCAGTTATTTCCATTGATCAAATAAGATAAGATAAGATAATGTTGCTTATAGCCCAGCCAACCGCAAAGTATCTAAACAAGATCACTACCAGCGAAAGGTCATAATTCAGTTTTCTTTGCGAAACGTCATCTTTTTCCAAGAAAATAATGACAGATACTGTGTATTGCAGACAGCATACGCCTTAACATTATGGTGCGAGATCAAAGTCAAAAGCTAGATATGTCATCTGACCTGCATTCAATCTATTGACAACTTGCCCATCTATGACAAAGAACAGCCAGAATTTTTACCATCATACACGCTTTCAAGTAAGTTCTGTGAGAAAAGAAACATAGAAATCACACCAAACAATATCACATGATAAAGTGTAAGAGAAGAAACATAGAAATCACACACAAACAATATCACATGATAAAGTGTAAGAAAAAACAAAGCAAACTCACCAAACAATATCACATGATAAAGTGTAAGAGAAGAAACAAAGCAAACTCACCAAACAATATCACATGATAAAGTGTAAGAGAAGAAGCAAAGCAAACGCACCAAACAATATCACATGATAAAGTGAAAGAGAAGAAACACAGAAATCGCACCAAACAATATTACATGATAAAGTGTGAGAGAAGAAACAAAGAAATCGCACCAAGCAACATCACATGATAAAGTGTGAGAGAAGAAACAGAGAAATCACACCAAACAACATCACATGATAAAGCTCACAGCCTCACTTTGAAGTGCTTCAACGCTTCCTTGAAGTAAAAGGAAACGTCACGTCCTGTCACCCCCTCCGCCATGCTGACTTTGGCCGTTTTCCACTGCGCCACCGCAATGTTTTTACATGCTGATGACCTGGACCACAGTTCAACTCAACAGTTGTTAGCAGTATCACCAGTTATACCATTGTTAGTATTGATCTTACCACCACTAGCATTAACATCACCATCCCCACTAAGACTGTTGCCACGGCAACCATGCTGCTTAAGAATCCTCTGACCCACTCTCCTCTCCCCCATACTACAACTGCTATTGCCTTATTATCACCAAAAGTATTAGTAATCCTGTCTTAATTTTTTTTCTTCAATATTTTGACCTTTATTAGTATTCCTATCAGTAATATCATTATCATCATTACTATCTTGACTCACACATTATCTCTCTTCTAACAGCCTCGTTTTCATTTAACGCCTTACCTTGCGCTGAAGAGATCAAAGCTAAGTAACAAACTCGTTCATTTTCATTGTCCTATTTGTTTGTGTCTTGCCTGAAGAAAGACCTAAGAGGTCGAAATGCGTCGTGTTTTGTCTTGTGACTCGTTTGTCCACGTTTCTCTTGGCGGTTCGCTAACATTTATTTAGGATTTGTTTAGATTTCCGCCTGCAGTCGTCTCACCCTGCAAATAGTTCCATTCAGTTTTATTATTATCATTATTATATCCCAGCTAGCCGACCACACAAGGCCTTATTCAGGGCTGTGTGTGTGTGTTGGGTTGGGGATGGGAAGTAGGGGTGTGGGTGTGGGGTGGGTGTGGAGTGTGGGGTAGAAATAGGTGAGGAGGGGTGTGGGGTGGGGGTGGGGGGGGGGAGGGGGAGGGGAAGAAAGCTCCCAACTTGAAAAAGAAATAAAGACAACCTTTACACATACACTTCAATCAACAACCTTTACACATACACATCAATCAACAACATTAAGCTAATCCGTTGATCTGCATAGGATGGACACACCTAATCCATGCCAACAGCACCAACTTGATATTTTCCCGTTCCCAGTTTACAAAACAAAAACAACAACAGCAGCAGCAGCAGCAACAACAACAGCAACAACAACAACAACAGCAACGAGAGAAAAAAAAAGAAGAGAAAAACCTTTAAACACCATCATCACCACTACCAGGTCCATTCTGGACAGTGTGCGCAATTGCAAGACTTGTTCACCTAATTAGAATGAAAAACCTTGCATGTCATACATTGTGATCAGACAGAGAGAGAAAACAAAAGTAAAAACCTGTCTAAGAAGCGATGACAATGGCTCACAAAGACAGAAATAAAAGACAACAGTATAAGACAAGCTTCTGCTCTACGGATGCGAGACATGGCGGACAACACAGACGATGCAACGAAAGATTCAGACATTCTTCAACACCTGTCTGAGGCACATCTACAAAATCCGATGGCAGGAGACGATCTGAAACGAAGATCTGTGGAAGCGTGTGGGACAGGAACCAGTGGCCAAGCAGATACTGTGAAGGAAGTGGGGCTGGATCCCACACACCCTCAGAAGCCAGCGTCCAGCACCACATGCCAAGCCCTGACCTGGAACTCGCAGGGAAAGAGGAAGAGAGGCCGGCCTCCCAACAGCTGGAGGTGAGACACTGAGGCAGAGCTGAAGCAACAAGGGACCAACTGGACTGGAATGACCAGAACAGAGTGCGATGGCGAAGGGTCATCGATGGCCTATGCTCCACCGGGAGTGATGGCATAATGAATGATAAGACAAGCAAAATGGAAAAAAAAAAGAAAAGAAGAAAAAAGGAAATGACAAGCACAGAACTTCCAAAAGGCAGGGATACGTTTGGCTAGGGCCCTGGCATTATAATGGGGGTAACCTGAATTAGAAAGAGAGAGAGACAAGACAGAGAGAGAGAGAGAGAACAGACAGAGAAAAGAGAGAGAGAGAGGAGAGGAGAGAGAGAGAGGGAGAGAGAGAGAGAGAGAGACAGACAGAGAGAGAGAGAATGAGAGAGAGAATGAGAGAGAGTGAGAGTAATAACTCCTATCTGTGCAGACAAACAACTCTGAATCATCGACTGCTGCCATTTCAACTGGCCGTTATGGTTCCCAAAGCATGGTAGGTCACGCTTTGACCTGCATCCAAAGCTTCATTTGTTTGTTCCTCTGTCCGTTAAAAAGACAGCACAAAACAACAACAAAAAGACTGAACTGACTTGAAGAAACTTCATTGACAGATGGACTTTTTGACTTGGGGATGGATCTGTTCAATGAAGGTGTGGGTCTGGATGAAACACTGAATCCTGAATCTATTCAGCAAGATTATGAGGAAAAATATAAACCAGAATCAATTTTCACATATTTAGGGATGTATCCTTGTTTCTTTTGAATCCTCTATGTTGTCATTTCTGCTAGGTGATTTGGTGTCATAAGCAGCATTCGTTTGGAATTATGGGTGTGTTTTTACTACATCATAGGAGCAAGAGTTACCCTACGTTTTTGTGACTTACTCATTTTCACCAAGTTCCATGGAAAGATTACATGCAGCCCTTGAACGAATTCATTAATTTCTGGTGAGGATCTGCATCATTGGGTAGGTCCAGGGGGGTGGGGGTGGGGTTTGGGGTTGAAGGATGACGGTTGAGTTGCACATATGTGTGCATGTGCACATGTCTGTGTGCATATATACATGCATGCGTGCATGAGTGTGTGCGTGTGCGTGTGAGTGCGAGCATGCATGCGTGCGTGTGTGCATGTGTGTGTGTGTGTGTGTATGTGTGAGAGAGAAAAAGTGTGTATGTGTTTGCTTGTGCATGTGTGTGTATGTATGTGTGTGTGTGTGTGTTTCGTTCTTCTCTTTAACGTCTTTTCACAATGCTGTGATATTAGACGGGGAAAAAAAAAAAAAAAAAACCAAACCCCAGCAACTCCCGTCATTCTATCTCTGAACCTCCCTACCATTTCCCTTCAAAAATGAAAATCTTAACAACAATAACATCAAAACATTTGTAAACATTAAATCAATGAGCCAACTGGGCTCCGCTTTAAGCCTTTAACAACATCCAGCATAAGCAAATCGTTCAATAAAATATTCTTAAAAGATGAATCTGAAACCGTTGAATCACAAATCGAAGTGGGTAAAAATTATTTCAAATGCTGACAATGTAGAATAACATGGACAGGTGTGTGTGTGTGTGTGTGTGTGTGTGTGTGTGTGTGTGTGTGTGTGGTGTGTACATGTGTGTATTCGTACATGTATGAGGTTGTGTGTGTGTGTGTGCGCGCATATGTATGAGGTTGTATATGTGTGTGTGTGTATGTGTGTGTGTGTGTGTGTGTGTGTGTGTGCGCACAGCGCGAGTGTATGTGTCTTTTCTTTTCATTCCCTTTTTTTCTCTGCTTTTTAAAACTAAAGCAAACACCACTGACAATAGTGATTTTGTACAGAAGTATCAAAAAAGATTAAATAACGTCCGTTCAGTGAAGCCTACATTAAACAATCCCCTCACAAACATTAATGACCATAAAAGCGAAATGACTTTCAACACTTAAATGATATGTAATGGACACTTGTATGGCACACTAACCAGAAAAAATGTTCTACATACTTCACAATAAAAATAGTACATTTATACAATATATGAACATGCAATGTAATTACATCAACATTACACATAAACATGCACTCAAACGCACCAGGCAAACAATGAACACATACTACAATGTAGAGTTCACACACACACACACACACACACACACACACACACACACACACACACTGACAGACAGATGTGCAGAAGTACATATTGTTTAAGCAGACATGCCACAACCAGAGCATCTGCTGTGAGGAATTGAGTTGTAAGACCAGATTTAAAAGAGCAACAGAAGTCAGAAGTTGTTAATGAATCTGTTCAACATCACTGATCCCGAAAAAAGGTTTGTGACTGATGATTCATAGCAACACATATAGCACACATGTTGCCACTAAGCGTAGATCCTATAATGTATTAAGAGATAACCAATGTCAGTTTTCAAAACATTCCTTTTCCTCCGTGAAAAAAAACTTACTTTTCATGATCGTTTCTCGCAGTGGATAAAGCATGCTGATAAAAGTTGATGGCCACTTGTAGTTTGGAGATGCGCAGAGCAGGTGACAAGTTGTCATCAGCACTTCGATATTTTTCATTCCCCTTCTCCCTCCAGTGTGCAGAATCTGACTGTACCTGCACAATTTCAATCCAGAATTTATTTCAGCAGAGTGCCTGACAGGAATGAAATACAGTGCGTTTAAGTCATCCCCTGAAGAAATGAACATTGTGCGCTCCACTTGATCACTTGCAAAAACATTTCTTCTTTCTTTTCTGTTTTTTTTTCTCTGCGTTCTGTTTTTGTGCACTACAACCAACCACAGTGGTACGGTGGCTGGAAGGTACAGGGTTCGGGTCCCATCAGATAGATCTGTCGGAGGCATTTTTCAGTTCAAGCCACCAGCTACCCAGAGCTGTATGTTCTGTGAGGTCAAATGGAAAGATTGGAACCACACAGTCAAGTTTCAACTTTAAAAAAGTTCTTATCTATTTTCTTTTTCAGTTTCACCTTTTTAGGAACACACTTCTGACAGTACTGCTCAAATTTCCAACCAACACTGCAGTGATGTGCTCTCTTTTGAAACTTCTCAACGACATCTTTTGAAACGTAGATGCTACACAAATTTAGTCTATTCCAGTGAAGCTGAATCAGTGCCTTGTAAAGTGTTTAAAATGTTTTCATTCATACATTATCATTATCATCATTTAAAAAACAAATAAACTTGTGCAAGCAGCTGATCTGCTTTGTACATCATGTTCTTAATGGGAGAGTAATAAACAAACAAACAACAGACACCGCTAGAACCTTTCGATTCCTATTGAAAGGATCCATCTGGTCAAAAACTTTAAGCAAGGTTTATAAAGATAACCTTTGCTTGACTGAACAGTATCTATCGTGACAGTGACCAAGGTTCCAGCTATTCTCTTGTACTGTCCAAAAGCTGCAATTGTTTTGAACTTTACAAACATATTTCCTTATTTCTGAAGATCGATTCCGAGTTTCCTTCTCACTTTGTCTCATGTCGCAACCTCCCCCCCCCCCCCCCCCCCCCCTCTTCGTTCTGTCCCCTTGGATGAAGAACTGTGTTCATGATGTTTGAAATCGTTTATCTAGTTCCATTTAACCGTTGTAAAACTTAAATTAAAACATCATGATCCAGGTTCTTATGTTTAATTATATCAATTCATGTTCAACTTGACACCTTTTGAAATCGTAATGGCTCAGAAACACACACACACACTGGCACATTTAACATACCATTACAGCAGCCATTTTTGTTACACACTCCTCGACAGCTGACTTGTCACAAACTAGTTTACCCGGATTTTGTTTAAATGGTAAAGGGGAGGGGGGGGGGGGAGAGGGGGGGGGGGGAGGGGGGGGGGAAGGGGGGGGGGAGGGGGGGGGGGGATGTCGTTCAGAAACGCGGAAGAAGTTCTATTTTGGGATATGGGGTTTTCGTTGTCAATGCCGTCCCTATCTATCTCCCGTACTGTTCAATCTCTTCCTGGAAAATATCATGCGTGAAACCCTCCATGACTTCCACTCCACTGTCTCCATCGGAGGAAGAATCATCAATAATCTGAGGTTCGCAGATGACATCGACCTGATGGGAGGCAGCAACGAAGAACTACAAGACCTGACAAAGAGACTGGAAGAAAGGGCAGGTGCATATGGAATGGAAGTGAGCACAGAAAAAAGCAAAGTCCTGGTCAACAGCACAACCAACACCCATGCTGAAATCTACATGAACGACAACAGCTTGAAGAAGTGGGCGCTTTCAAATACCTTGGCGCCACTCTCACCAAAGACGGTCGCTCTACAACAGAAATCAAGACCAGACTAGCGATCGCAACAGCAGCAATGGCAAAGCTAAACAAGATCTGGAAGAGCAGGGAATCAGCTTTCCTACAAAGATGAAGCTGTACAAGTCCCTGGTGCTGTCCATCCTGCTGTATGGCTGCGAAAGCTGGACCATGACAGCAGAGACCACCAAGAGAATCCAGACGTTTGAAACTAAATGCTTCAGGCGCTTGCTCGGGATCTCTTGGCAAGACCGGAAGACAAACGACCTTGTGAGGAGCCAAATAACATCACTTGCAGGCCCCCAAACCCCTCTTGGCAACAGTCAAGAAGAGGAAGCTGTCGTGGTTCGGGCATGTCATACGCCACAATTCACTGCCCAAAACAGTCATCCAGGGCACGCTGGAAGGCGGCAGACGAAGGGACGACAAGCCAAATGCTGGATGGACAACATCAAAGAATGGACCAGGAATGGATGGCCCTACGCTGATGCGACAGGCAGAGGACAGGGCCGGATGGCGGTGCCTGGCTTCGAGAGTGTCTCTCATCTCTCCTCTACGCCCATCATGGGCAAGAGAATGATGATGATGCCGTCCCTTATTTAATTCCGTGTACCAGTCCAAGCTGTCCCCTGCCTAGACTGTCTCCCGGACAGCTTGGGCTAGCTCGTACGGTCGTGGAGGTGAGGAGTGGGTACAGGTTTGCTCATACAGTCCATGGTGGGACTGTTTGGGCTTCGCCCTGACCGACCCCCAATCCCCTCTCTCGGAAATCACGTTTCGGTATCCACGCGCTGAACATGCGACATGCGCTTTGCAAGTAAGAGAGTGTCCTCTTCAAAGACTGCAGCTGCATAACATGGTTATAAATACGACTGATATAGATGACATTGGACTACATGAATGCTTCGCACCACTTATACATCTGCATGGATGAATCTGTCCTGGAGAACGGAGAGGCTGGTTGTGATCCCAAGCCTGGGGATCTCTTGGACAGTGCTGTCCACAGATTTCTGGGTCAGACAGCAGAGAACATGAATGATCCTCATACGCAGTATAGTTCTAAGCACCATCAGGTTTGTAGTCAGTCCATTCACAGCACTGATGTTCTTCCGAACTGATATTTTCACTGGTCAATATGAAGTGTCTTTTTTGTTGTCAGGGGTCAGGACAATGTTAGATGGGTCTCTTCCCCCAAGTCTCTTTGGATGATTATCCCTGTCTCTCAGTTTAGTAAAAACAGAACAAACACCTCCTTTCAGCCTGGCTCACCTCCATGTCTGCCCTGTCCACACAGCAACAGACCATTCAATGCGAGGATCAGACTGATCAGCCATTTTTGTTCACACACACACCACCAGTGGTAGCTGAAGTCATGGTCATCTTCGCCAGCAAAGGAGAAACAACACATCTGGATCAACTAATCAACCTGACTTGGATCTGAGCCAGCTGACCCATTATGAGTCTCTAGAGGATGGGATCACAATACTGACCCAGTTCTGTGTCACTTGACCTCAGCTCTGACCTTGACCGGGCCACGCTCGGCATTGGGAACACTGATGTGTGGTGTGATTCTTACCAGGTTAGACTGAGGCGATGAAATATAGAAGAAGATAGGCTGTTTTGTGGTACCATAGATCTGAGAGTGACACAGGCCTTGATAAATATAAACCAAGGGGTAATACAAACCTGGGTAAACATACAGGAATATGTAGCCAAGCTAACAGAAAACGGACCTAGCCCGGGTTGTGGTGGTGGAAGGGGTACAGACGTGAGTAGTTCTATATACCAAAGTGGAAGAGGGGGAAAGGAAGCATAGACTTGGGGGGAAACACAGATTCAAACAGAACATAATATTATTCCAAGGGAGAAAATACACCTGACAAATATATACCGGGAATGGATAGGGGTGGGACGACAGTGCAACCCTAACACCAGCTTCGCCAACAAATTTGTTTCCTGGTCAAAAGAATTGTCTCCCTTGCGGAAGTTTTTATTCCAGGAAGAAAGTTAGGCCGAACTTTCGAAAACGAAACTTCCACTTGTCACGTTTGTTTTTGCCACATGGCAGGGTGCTGTATATTGTTTTTGCCATATGGCTGGGTAATTGATATTGTTTTTCCTACACGTGGTAGCGCGATTAAGTTTTGAAGAAAAAAAAAAGTATTTAGATAGGAAAGTCGAGGCAATCCAGGAGTTTAACCGAAGGCGTCTTGAGGAAGAGATTGCGGCAGCCAGAGGCTGAGACTGGGAAGGATGAAGCCGGTCAATTCAAATTGGTTTGTTCTCCTTATGTGCTACATCGTTGTGATGGTGTCCGCTGCCATCCTTGCCGAGGACAATGAATGTTATTACAGTGACAACTGCTGCCCAAAAGTTACGAACATGTTCAGGTCAGTTGGATTGTTGCAGACGGTACTTCGGAAAGTTTGTAGAACTTTTTTTGTTGTTGTAATACTTCGTCAGTTTTGTGTAATATAACATGCTCACTGAACGGGAGACGGGATGGTAGTTCACTGGCCTATAACGTTCACCTTTCTTGAAGACTGATGCGATGTTAGTTTCCTCCAGTCATGTGGAACGATGCCAGTAATGAAGGACGACTGAGAGAGAAGTGCCAGGGGTGGCGCAGTTGTGTCTGCTAAGTCTGTCAGGATCCTGGGCGATATTCCGTCAGGGTCGAGTGTTGCTGGTGTCAAAGCCTTTCAAAAGTTCTCTCAGTCCTGCCTCTGAGATGTTGAATGATTCACAGGTGGGGCCTTGAAGTTCCTTGGTATCCTGTGGTGATGACCTAAAGAAAAATAGAAGAAGGAAAGTTCTGTTCTGATCCCCTCACTCCCATAATTTATAACCTTTGCAGCTGTCTTCTCTCACACCCATTTCACCACTGGAACCCACCACAAAAGTGCAGTTATCAAAACTGTCCATAGAATGGTTGTTGGAAATAACAGGAAAGAAGTCACTTTCGTTCATTGATTCCCATCTTCTCCCTCCCCTTCTGGCCTTTTCTTCCGAAAGTTGGTGATGGATTTTACGTATGTGCAAGATGTTGTGCGTGCGTTCACACACAGAACCTCGGTTTATAGTCTCATCGAAGGACTGTATGGGAAATGGAGTCAGGACCAAGTTTAACTCCCTTCCTCTGACCCACCCCCAACCCACAGACACAGCCCTGATGTGGCCCTTTGCGGTCGGCTGGGCTATAAGCAACATTATCTTATCTTATCCTAACCCCCACAGACAGAGATAAGATAAGATAATGTTGCTTATAAGATAAGATAATGTTGCTTATAGCCCAGCCGACCGCAAAGGGCCACATCAGGGCTGCACAGACAGAGAAAAAGCTACAGCAAGAAAGAAACAAACAAACACTTGAATGTAGAAAAGAGGGTGCTCCATTTTCAAATATATGTATTTTAAAATGTCAGTTTGAAATCAGCTTCAGAGTGTATTCTGATTTTTAACGACATGAAAGGAGTGAAAACCTGCAGATTTGATAGTGTGTGTGTGTGTGTGTGTGTGTGTGTGTGTGTGTGATTTGATTGTGTGTGTGATTTGATTGTGTGTGTGTGTGCGTGTGCGTATGCGTGTGTACTTATCTGAAAATTTAAAACACACGTTTTGTTGTGTGTCCATTTAATTCAGTGTGTATTACAAGTGTATGTATGTGTGCACAAGCGTCCGGGCAGACATTTTTATGTTGTCCAAGACTACTTTTAAACTGACTGATTTTTTTTTGATTAACATAATATGAACATATTGGAGAAAAAAAAATCTGTGATCTGACACTTTCTTACAAAAACCCTCAGATGTCTCCAAGCTAGCTTTCTGTTTCCTATAAAAAGAAACTTTATTTGGCACTCACAGTTATTATGTATGTGTTGTGAGTGTATATAGAAGTTTGGGTATACATTACTATTGTTGATATCATTAGTATTACTATTTTCATTATCATAATTTCAGTGCAAGAGGCCTTATGATAAAGCTGCAGGTTTTAACTCTTTTTTAATTTTGATTTTTTATTGTCATTGATGACTTTATAACATTTGTGTCATTACGATTTCAGTACAAGAGGCTTTTACATAATGGTGGATTTTTTTTTGGTTGGAATGTGTGTTGATATGATTGTAAAGAAAAAGAAACAGCCGAAGGTTGCTGGGAGGACCCAGAAAAGCACTGTCTTCACCTGCCATTAGAGCAGTCCTGTACCACCCTTGGAGGCCTGCGCTGTGTTGACGATGGGTACAGGCACATGTTGGAACATGTTTGTGGTAAAGACAGAGAGAGAAGGAGAACAGCAACAGAGAGCTTTCATGATGCCAATGTAGTTCTGGTGAACATGACAGGTGGAAGCAAGACCATTTCATTTGTTTGCTTTCTTATATGATGTTATACTCTAGGATAAACACTTTCTGTTCATACTCTACATGCATGGTGAGCGAGTGAATGTCTTTTAAACGTTTTTTTATTCCTGTACTTTTTTTTCCCCCTCGAAAGGAGATGTGCTGGCGTTTGTGGATAGTTTCCCGGAACAGCCAATGTTTGAGACGTCTGAAACCTTTTTCTATTTGACATGCTGCACCGGGGATCACCCACATGCTAAAACGACATGGTACAAGGTAACGACCACATTTCTGTGTGTGTGTTTGTTTGTTTGTTTTGGTTCTTCTCCTGTTCTGTCTATATATGTATTTCATTCTGTGTTTGTGTCCTGCAAGAGTCTTTTAAGACATGAATCAGAGGAAGAAGAAAAATCGTGTTTGCAAAACAGCAACTGAGATTCATTTATCCGAAAGTCCATCTTGTATGAAACGCCTGCATTTTTACATCCAGATACAGGGCATTTCACATTATTGTCATTGTTATTACGAGTACTTACATAGTGCCTACCCCCGGCCAAAGACCAAGCTCTAGGCGCTTTTCAGTCCACACTCTTGTTTACACCACGGGCTGCCTACCCGGGTAGAGCTGACTGAAGAGCTGCCTGCCAGCGCTTCTTTCAGTCGTTTCCCATGTCTTTCAGTCAGTAGCATTCGCTCCCTTTCCTTCCATCGTTCTTTTGATTTTTCACACAGGGTGTGTTCTCTCCTGAAAGTTG
>CM031623.1:34657641-34694719 GCA_018398815.1 Conus ventricosus
ACCTCGTTTATAGTCTCATTCGAAGGACTGTATGGGGAATGGAGTCAGAACCAATGTTAACTCTGAGGGAAAAATCCCCCTGTACCGAAATTTGAACCTGCAAACCCAGGATCACGAGTCCGGCACTCTACCAACTGAGCTATTCCGGCCCCGACTTCGGTGAAATGATTTTAAACGTTGATTTCTCACAATCTGTTCAAACATTTCTTAGTTCAGCGGACCTAACGACCTCTCTCAATCCAGCACAAGCGAGCAGTATTGTGAAGGGTATACATGTGTTGTTGTTGTTGTCGTACCCTGGCTAAAAGACTCCAGGGATCAGCCGAACAGCCGAAGCACTTGAAGCTATGGTACAAATGCATCAGCTAGGGATGAGAACATTACGTGTGCAACTGTTTTTGATTACCCCGCCACGTGGGCAGCCTGTTTTTGATTACCCCGCCACATGGGCAGCCACACTCTGACTTTGAGGGGTTTTTGGAGACTGACAATGTTTGCTTGGAGCTTGTCACGACTAAAGAGAATTCCCGCATAACTATGCAGAGCATAACAACATTTTGATGTAGCCTTGGTGTTCTACGGTACTTCTAGCCTATGTCAATTGGCCTTGCACAGCCTTAAGCCAAGGCAAGTATACATGTGTGAGGAAAAGTGTTCTCCCTTGAGAAAAGATTTCTCCAACAGGGAAAACGATCCGTAGACTGCTGCAAATAAGACTGTTATTGTAAAGTTCTGCCAGAGGTCTCGTAAAAGAGCTTAGCAGTTCTTGCCCTTGAGGTGATGACAGTCTGGGAGAGTTATCTTTCATGGGTGTGTGCAGTCAGAAAACATGTGTATGCATACAGACGTGATATGAAACATTAATTTGTCAAGTTTGAAAAGGTATTGATAAAGCAGCGCCGAAGAACATAGACAAGCAAGTCACTGGACACAGTACGCTGCATTTCGACCTCTTAGGTCTTCTTCAGGCATGATCCTCAACACTGAGGGCAACAGAAATGAAGGAGTTATCACTTACCTTCATCCAGTTCAGCGCAAGATGGGCGTTAATTTGTGGTACTAGATACCGTCTATATATCCTGTTGATGAATGGCAAACTGTGCGTCCATAGCCAGTATATACAGGTGAGTGAGCACGCCAGGTTCAGCTACAGAAAAAACGGATGTGTGTCTGTCTTTGCGTAACAAAGTTCTTTTATGTGAGAGATTTTTAACATGATAAAAATAAGTGTGCCTGAGCATGCTGAAAACAAGGGACATAACTGAGGCTTCTGTCCTCACTATATCGGTAACACACTGGAGTTGTATACCTTCCTTAACAAGGTCTTTGGTCCAACAAAGAAAAACAAAAAAAAAGAGATCTCCTGTAATGCCCAGGTCTGCAGTGTAGGAGGGCAGACAACCAGTTCATGAGATTACGAACAGCCTTGACACAAAGGCTGGGGTCACTGTTGATAGGGTATGATTCCGTTGATGGCAGTGTGCACGGACAAGCCCACCAAAATCAAGTACAGCCAGCCCAGTGATACGCAGGCGTCGCGGGGAAGCACGTACACCCAGGACTGCGAGGGGACTTTGGCTGCAAGGGGGCGGAAGCCAACGACAGTCTGGCCTGGTGGCTGGTCATTGACGAGAACGGTTTCCAGCGGAACTTGACGACGGGGAAACAGGGGCGTTACAGTGTGAAAGAAACAAAAAGGTAAACTTCGGGCTGGTGGTTGTGCGGTGTGTAATCTGAGATGGGGAAGAGTGAAAACTCAGGTAAGACACAGAGAAAAGCATGCATGCGCAAATTAAAAGGTTAAATCAGAAATATCCATAGACAGATAAGCTAGAACAGACACATGTGTTCCATGTTTACAGCTGTCTGCTCCCCCCACCCTCTTCCTCTTTCACCCCCTGTCCCTCACCACCACCCTGTTCTTCATCGCCCTGCTCCCCAACCCCCTCTCCTTTCTCTCTTCCTCCATCCACCCCAAATCATTTCTCTCTCTCTCTCGCGTCCACATTCAGCCCCTCAAAGGACTCTGTCAGACATTGTTTTGATCTGCGTACACATTTCAAGCCTGAATTAGACGTTGTATGCATGTATGTTCATGACAGATGATTTGAGCTTCTCGGTGAATTGTCCCATAGTGCTACATGTGATGCTTTGACTTTGGATTCGTTCAGTCTTGTCTTGTTGAACTACGACTTAACCTTTACGAGTCCATGAAGAAATGTCTTTAACTCTTTCATTCCACTTTTCTATGAACAGTATTCCTCTTATATACAAGTATTCCTTCATCTGGATTTAGAGAAAAAGAAGTGTAAAGTGAGAACTGCCACGTATGCATAGCAAACTGGCCAGATTAGAGCGGCGACCACTTTCCACGCAGTGACGCTGTAGGGCTGTCTGGCATCCATTTCATTCATCAACATGCCCGCAGACCGGTGTGACTGTCTGATGGCATGCTCGCACGAAGTTCAAGCGCTTACGTGAGAACTGATTTTCGGGCTGAGGAAGAAGGAGGGATTTGTGCTGCCCGTTCAGGGCTGCAGAAGGAAAAGTCGATTCTGCAAACGGAAACCGGTGTAGGATGAAAGAGTTAATTGTATTTGAGATCACTACGTTCAATATTATCTTTCCTCTGCATCTTTTTTCTCCTCTTTACATCTTGAACTGTCTCCTCCCCATTCTGCTCTCGTCTTACTACCATCTCTCCCTATTTAGATTTTCTTTTTTTTCAACATTGTACATTTATGAAAACAGTCTTAACTAAGTCTTCTAGTCGTTTAGATTGTGACAGACAGTAGACTTACAGTTCCTCCTGATCACAGTGAAACTGATCAGTCCCGTGTCTTGTCCTTTCAGCTGGGACGGAACCAAAAAGGGGCGAGTCACATTGAAGGAGTGACGGAAGAGACTTTCACAGCACGTCTTCTTGCCAGTTGAAAATGAGGAGACCTACGACTGGGGCTTCATTTCACTTCTGGCGAAACTGGTATGACAGGAATCAGACATGGGTACAGAGAGACAGAAACAGTTAAATAGCACACGGAGTCTGTTCCCCTGAGGAGTGAATAACATAGGAGGTCTGTTCCCTGAGAAGTGAAATAACATAGATCTGTTCCCCTGAGAAGTGAAATACATAGAGGTCTGTTCCCTGAGAAGTGAAAATAACATAGGTCTGTTCCCCTTGAGAAGTGAAATAACATAGGAGGTCTGTTCCCTGAGAAGTGAATAACATAGGTCTGTTCCCTGAGAAGTGAAATAACATAGATCTGTTCCCTGAGAGTGAAATAACATAGGAGGTCTGTTCCCCTAAAAGTGAAATAACATAGATCTGTTCCCCTGAGAAGTGAAATAACATAGGAGGTCTGTTCCCTGAGAAGTGAAATAACATAAGAGGTCTGTTCCTCTGAGAGTGAAATAACATAGGTTCTGTTCCCTGAGAATGTGAAAAAACATAGGAGGTCTGTTCCCTGAGAAGTGAAATAACATAAATCTGTTCCCCTGAGAAGTGAAATAACATAGAGGTCTGTTCCCCTGAGAAGTGAAATAACATAGGAGGTCTGTTCCCCTGAGAAGTGAAATAACATAGGAGGTCTGTTCCCCTGAGAAGTGAAATAACATAGATCTGTTCCCTGAGAAGTGAAATAACATAGGAGGTCTGTTCCCCTGAGAAGTGAAATAACATAGGGGTCTGTTCCCCTGAGAAGTGAAATAACACAGTCTGTTCCCCTGAGAAGTGAAATAACATAGATCTGTTCCCCTGAGAAGTGAAATAACATAGGTCTGTTCCCCTGAGAAGTGAAATAACATAGGTCTGTTCCCCTGAGAAGTGAAATAACATAGGAGGTCTGTTCCCTGAGAAGTGAAATAACATAGGAGGTCTGTTCCCCTGAGAAGTGAAATAACATAGATCTGTTCCCTGAGAAGTGAAATAACATAGGAGGTCTGTTTCCCAGAGAAGTGAAATAACATAGGTCTGTTCCTCTGAGAAGTGAAATAACATAAGAGGTCTGTTCCCCTGAGAACTTCTGTTCCTCTGAGAAGTGAAATAACATAGGAGGTCTGTTCCCCTGAGAAGTGAAATAACATAGGTCTGTTCCCCTGAGAAGTGAAATAACATAGTTCTGTTCCTCTGAGAAGTGAAATAACATGGTCTGTTCCTCTGAGAAGTGAAATAACATAGGTCTGTTCCCCTGACAAGTGAAATAACATAGGTCTGTTCCCCTGAGAAGTGAAATAACATAGGTCTGTTCCCTGAGAAGTGAAATAACATAGGTCTGTTCCCTGAGAAGTGAAAATAACATAGTTCTGTTCCTCTGAGAAGTGAAATAACATAGGTCTGTTCCCTGAGAAGTGAAATAACATAGGAGGTCTGTTCCCTGAGAAGTGAAATAACATAGATCTGTTCCCTGAGAAGTGAAATAACATAGAGGTCTGTTCCCAGAGAAGTGAAATAACATAGGTCTGTTCCTCTGAGAAGTGAAATAACATAGAGTCTGTTCCCCGGGAGAACTTTCTGTTCCTCTGAGAAGTGAAATAACATAGGAGGTCTGTTCCCTGAGAAGTGAAATAACATAGGTCTGTTCCCCTGAGAAGTGAAATAACATAGGTCTGTTCCCCTGAGAAGTGAAATAACATAGGTCTGTTCCCTGAGAAGTAAATAACATAGGTCTGTTCCCTGAGAAGTGAAATAACATAGGTCTGTTCCTCTGAGAAGTGAAATAACATAAGAGGTCTGTTCCTCTGAGAAGTGAAATAACATAGGTCTGTTCCCTGAGAAGTGAAATAACATAAGAGGTCTGTTCCAATGAGAAGTGAAATAACATAGGTCTGTTTCCATGAGAAGTGAAATAACATAACGAGTTCTGTTCCCTGAGAAGTGAAATAACATAAGAGGTCTGTTCCTCTGAGAAGTGAAATAACATAGGTCTGTTCCCCTGAGAAGTGAAATAACATAGTTCTGTTCCTCTGAGAAGTGAAATAACATAGGTCTGTTCCTCTGAGAAGTGAAATAACATAGGTCTGTTCCTCTGAGAAGTGAAATAACATAGGCCTGTTCCTCTGAGAAGTGAAATAACATAAGAGGTCTGTTCCTCTGAGAAGTGAAATAACATAGGTCTGTTCCTCTGAGAAGTGAAATAACATAAGAGGTCTGTTCCAATGAGAAGTGAAATAACATAGGTCTGTTTCCATGAGAAGTGAAATAACATACGAGTTCTGTTCCCATGAGAAGTGAAATAACATTGGAGTTCTGTTCCCCTGAGAACAAGAGTTACTTCCCTTCTTTGTTAGGGATTGCAACTGCCAGTGTTTCTTCTTTTTTGGAATCCTTCGTAGACCTTGTGGGCAAAAGTGGCCACATTTTCCCCTTGTACTTTCACCTGTTCTGTAGACTCCTTGATTGGCTGGGAGGATTTGTCGACTTTTAAGGTCTCTTGCAAGTTTTCTTGCTTTGATTCGTTACATGAGCTTTCCTGCTACATTTTGTATGGTGAGTGTGCGGTAGCCTGTTGTCAGGAGTGTGTAGCTAAAATTACATGACCAGTTGATTATTGTTCCACTTAGAAAAACAAACATTGAATGACAAATAGATAAGTAGGTCTTTGACAAATACCTTCATTTCCATCGGAATGTTTGAAATAGTTCCGGAGACAAATACCTACATTTCCATTGGAATATTTGAAATAGTTCCAGAGACAAATACCTGCATTTCCATCGGAATATTTGAAATAGTTCCAGAGATATCTTTGGATAGGTCTTTGATAAGTACCTACAGTTCCATCGGAAAATTTAGATCAGTTCCAGAGATATCTTTTGATTGATGCATGATGTTCGTTGATGTGTATTATGTTTATCGTAAGGGGGTTTTCAGCTCCCGCATGGAGAACAGCGCTAAAGAAATGTCTATCATATTACTATTGTCATATTATGTTTTTTTTTGTGTGTTTGGGTCATATGCAACCCAGAAAGTATGGCAAAGGCTAAATCAACAACAACAACAAGCACGGGGGATTAGAACGTGACTAAAGATTCTTAAAAATTCAACCGCGTAAAAACATTGAACTTGCTCAAATATTGCCTTGAAGCGACTCACAACTTACCATAGACATAGAGCAGGGGGGGTCAATGTTTTCCAAGAATGCCACTCCAGGGGCTGTGGATTTTAAAGCAGCCCTTGTATATCCAGGGGGTCTTGTCATAGAAACATGCAGAGCGTTTTACAGGTACAGAAGTGCCACTTACTGTCCAACCCCATTTCAGTGAAAACCGTGGCTGGCTGGTGAGCAACTGGCTGTTAACCTCTGTACCTGGAGGCTGTTCCCCCTGTACCTGGGCACGGATGATAGACCCAGCTGCTTGACATGCAGTAGATCGTTGGGTCTGGATTTGTTTTTCACTCCTGTTTTTATCTAACTGCTCAGGTTCAAAGTGAGGTGACTGCAGGTGTAAAACCCGAAACAAATTTGTAAGAAAAATGATCATTATTCTACCAGACGAACAGAAACAGACAAATGACAAAGCAGAACACGACGCTTTTCGACCTCTTCGCTCTTCTTCCGGCAAGATGAACAACATTCAGGTCAATGAAAACGAATAACAAGCAATCGCTGATCTTTTCAACTTGGGCGCAAAAAAGGACATTGCTGGTTCTAAAATGTTGTTGTTGTTTGACAGCTACTGTCACAGGGTTAATTTTCTTTTT
Organism: Conus ventricosus; assembly: GCA_018398815.1. Lineage (NCBI taxonomy): Eukaryota > Metazoa > Mollusca > Gastropoda > Neogastropoda > Conidae > Conus > Conus ventricosus. The sequence continues at coordinate 34,664,339 of CM031623.1, forward strand.
CCAAAACATGACTCCTCTTAAAGACAGTACAACAGACTACATACAAGAAATGTATAGAGAAGGGGGGGGGGGGGGGGGGGGGGGGTGGAAGGAAAAGGAAATGGAATCAGCTGTTCAAGTTTTGTGCTGTTGTTGAAAATTTAAATGATGGTTTGGTGCCATTGCAGGGCATAGAACGGCTCTCCGTAGATACATTCCTGTCATTGTGGGGATGAGCATGTTTGCTGTGGTGATGATCATCATTGTACTGCTGACGTGTCTGCTCTGTCGTCCTGTGGCCCTCTTCATTCTGACCTCGGCCGTCCACCGCCTGCCCAAGAGAGGTCAGAGAGAAGAACAGAGTGATAGAGCGAAAGGGAAGAATAGAGAGAGACTGAGAGAGAAAGAGGAAGAAGTGGAGAAAGAAGGGGAGAGAAAGAGGAAGGAATGGAGAGAGACTGGGAGAGAAAGAGGAAAGAGATTGGGAGAGAAAGAGGAAGGAATGGAGAGAGACTGGGAGAGAAAGAGGAAGGAATAGAGAGAGACTGGGAGAGAAAGAGGAAGGAATAGAGAGAGACTGGGAGAGAAAGAGGAAGGAATAGAGAGAGACTGGGAGAGAAAGAGGAAGGAATAGAGAGAGACTGGGAGAGAAAGAGGAAGGAATAGAGAGAGACTGGGAGAGAAAGAGGAAGGAACGGAGAGAGACTGGGAGAGAAAGAGGAAGGAACGGAGAGAGACTGGGAGAGAAAGAGGAAGGAATAGAGAGAGACTGGGAGAGAAAGAGGAAGGAACGGAGAGAGACTGGGAGAGAAAGAGGAAGGAACGGAGAGAGACTGGGAGAGAAAGAGGAAGGAACGGAGAGAGACTGGGAGAGAAAGAGGAAGGAATAGAGAGAGACTGCCCTCTTGGAAGAGGGTTCCTCTCCCTCACAAGTACTTTCTCCTTACGACCTGTACTTCTGGTGTATGTGCAATTAGCGAGAAGTTCTGTTTCTGCTCAACGATTGGCATACATAAACGACGTGCCATTTTGATTGGATACAGGTGTACTCGATTCCGAGTCAGCGACGCAGGTATGGGGAAAAGGAACACAGTGGGGCGCGTTGCAACGTTACGGTGCGTTGAAAATGACATTTGACTGGCCGACTTGCATGGTCATTATGACGAATGCGCAGCTCCTTAACATGCATTCAGTTTTCAGTCGTAAACTATGGACGATCCATGGCAGCTGGTAGCTCTTGCTAATCAATGGGAGTCCTGCATTGTTGAGGAAGTGTCTGACGTCATCCGCCTGCCGCTTTCAGATCCACTCAAGCACAGCTTTGACGTGATGCTGGTCAGCAGAGAAGAGCCTGAGGAGGGGGAGGAGGCGGTGAAGGTGATGACTGCCATGGCAGATACGCTGCAGGAGAAAGGCTACTCTCTGTACTCGTGTCTCGCAGGAGGTGGGTTGAACGCTTTTCTTGGTTATTCCCCCCCCCCCCCCCCCCCCTCACAACTCCACCACCCCCCTCACCCCCAAACCTCTGCCTTCCCGATGTCAGGCTGTGAACGTTCGCTTTGTTGTTGTCATGTTTATGTTGTCGTTATTTTTCTTTCATTTTGCATTTGGGAGTCGGGGGGTGGGAGGGGAAGGGGGGATGGACTCTTTTGCTTGTTTGAGAAATTGGAGATTTCTTATCTTTGCATTTGGTTTGTTGTTGTTCTTGCTGTTGTTGTTGTTGTTGTTGTTGCTTGTTTGGGGATGGGTTTTCTTGCTCGTCTTCAGGATGCATTTTGGAGCAAGTTTTTGTACGTCTGTTTGGTTTATCTGGTGCATTTGGGAGAGTCGGGAGATGGTTGGGGTTTCCTTGCTTGTCTGATGCATTTTTGGGTTTAAGTTAAAAGACTGGTTTCTTGCTTGTCTGATGCATTTTTTGGTTTAAGTTAAAAGACTGGTTTCTTGCTTGTCTGATGCATTGTTTGGTTTAAGTTAAAAGACTGGTTTCTTGCTTGTCTGATGCATTGTTTTGGTTTAAGTTAAAAGACTGGTTTCTTGCTTGTATGATGCATTGTTTTGGTTTAAGTTAATAAAAGACTGGTTTCTTGCTTGTCTGATGCATTGTTTTGGTTTAAGTTAAAAGACTGGTTTCTTGCTTGTCTGATGCATTGTTTTGGTTTAAGTTAAAAGACTGGTTTCTTGCTTGTCTAACATATTTCTGAATGTCGGGGGATTGGCTCCTGTTTTATTGTTAATATTTGCTTGATTAAGCCAATGATTGTAATGATTGTACACATACACAGAGTGACTTTTAGACATGTGCTAGGTGACTTTTAGACATGCACCTGATGAAGGTAGACATGTGCTAGGTGACTTTTAGACATGCACCTGATGAAGGTAGACATGTGCTAGTGACTTTGAGACATGCATTGGTGACTTTTAGACATGCTCTGGGTGACTGTAGACATGCATGGAGTGATTTTTAGACATGCTCTGGTGACTTTTAGATATGCATAAGGGACTTTTAGGCATGCATTAGGGGACTCTTAGACATGCATTAGGGGACTCTTTGACATGCAATAGGGGACTTTTAGACATGCATTAGGGGACTCTTAGACATGCATTAGGGGACCTTTGACATGCAATAGGGGACTTTTAGACATGCATTAGGGACTCTTTGACATGCATAGGGGACTTTTAGACATGCATTAGGGGACTCTTAGATATGCATTAGGGGACTCTTAGACATGCATTAGGGGACTTTTAGACATGCATTAGGGGACTTTTAGACATGCAATAGGGGACTGTTAGACATGCATTAGGGGACTCTTAGACATGCATTAGGGGACTTTTAGACATGCATTAGGGACTCTTAGATTAGACATGCATTAGGGCTCTTAGATTAGACATGCATTAGGGGACTCTTAGACATGCATTAGGGGACTTTTAGACATGCATTAGGGGACTTTTAGACATGCAATAGGGGACTGTTAGACATGCATTAGGGACTCTTAGACATGCATTAGGGGACTTTTAGACATGCATTAGGGGACTTTTAGACATGCAATAGGGGACTGTTAGACATGCATTAGGGGACTCTTAGACATGCATTAGGGGACTTTTAGACATGCATTAGGGGACTCTTAGATTAGACATGCATTAGGGCTCTTAGATTAGACATGCATTAGGGACTCTTAGACATGCATTAGGGGACTCCTAGATTAGACATGCATTAGGGACTCTTACATTAGACATGCATTAGGGGACTCCCAGATTAGACATGCATTCGGGGACTCTTACATTAGACATGCATTAGGGGACTCCTTGATTAGACATGCATTCTAATCAAGTCTGAGTTTGTTAATGTTCTAATGTGTGGTGTACTGGCACACTCACTCTTAGACATGCATAAGGGGACTCTTACATTAGGCATGCATTAGGGGACTCTTAGACATGCATAAGGGGACTCTTACATTAGGCATGCATTAGGGGACTCTTAGACATGCATTAGGGGACTCCTAGATTAGGCATGCATTAGGGGACTCTTAGACATGAATTAGGAGACTCTTAGATTAGACATGCAATAGGGGACTCTTAGACATGCACTAGGGGACTCTTACATTAGACATGCATTAGGGGACTCCTAGATTAGGCATGCGTTAGGGGACTCTTAGACATGCATTAGGAGACTCTTAGATTAGACATGCAATAGGGGACTCTTAGACATGCATTAGGGGACTCTTACATTAGACATGCATTAGGGGACTCTTAGATTAGACATGCATTAGGCAGGGTTCGTACGCTCCTTGAAACTCCTTGAATTCTGACAGTGAATTTCAAGACCTTGAAAACCTTTGAAAAGCAATAAAATGTGGTTCTGTTGACCAAACCTCCTTGAAAACCTTTGAAAATCAAGCCATCAGCTCCAAAAATTTTTAATGTGGCAAAAAGAAATGGCAGTTTGATTTTTTTTCTGCGTTGAGGCAAATGAAAAATTATTTTAAAACAAATTTTTACATTGTCGTGATCCTGGATTGCAGTCTGCTATTACCAAGGGAGGTAATTTGTAACTTCATCAATTTTGATCAAATTATCTCCCTTGGTATTAACGCTGACGTTTGCAAACTTTTTTTTAACTAGTTTTTTTTTTTTTACTTTTTTTTCCTCCAACCAGTCTCTTGCACACCATGCATAGTCTGTATGTTCTCTTACAAATGGACATATTTTTGCTGATTTTAGTGTTTTGGCATTTAATACAAAGAGTCTGAGTTTGTTAATGTTCTAATGTGTGGTGTACTGGCACACTCACTCTGATAAAAACTGAAAACAAGAAATGGCAGTTTGATTTTTCTGTGTTCAGGTTGATGAAAAAATTATTTAAAAACAAAGTCAGGGCTTCTGCTGGGGTGAAAATCTTTCTGGTCCCAGGGACCCCTTCATCAGATTTTTAAGTGGTCCCAGGCTAACATTAAGGGTCCCTACACCACAATAAAAACAACAAAATATACGTTAAAAAATTGCATCCCTGCACGCGCACTGTCACAGACACATCGTCACAATAAAAACAACAAAATAAACATCAAAAATTGTATCCGTTCTCGATCTTGCTCCTCTGCTACGCTTTTTCGCTTTTGCGACGATAATTTCGTTAACCACGCTTCGAGAGACATGTTGGAAACAAAGGCTTCGCGGAAATGCCTGCTCTCCTGCCGGGAAAATGAAAAGCGTCATCGTGACATCACATGGTTCAAAGTAGGAAAATTCGGTCAACTGAAAACGATGCTGTGGCCTAGCATTAAGCTTAGTCAGCCAGCCTCAGCAGACGACAAAAGTGACCGACGTATGTTGTTAGGAGGCTGCTCTACTCCCTTTGTTACTGTTGAAACTTGAAAAGGGATGGGTTCGGTCCGAAGTGTAGCAGACCTACGATGTTACGGCACCCAACTTACGATGTTGAAGGCAGTCTTTTCTCACTTTATGTCTGACTTCACCAAAATTTGAAGGGGTCCCTGGGGACCCCTTACACGGACACCCAGTGCGTCCCGTAGAGTTTTAATGCGTACTGTACGCAATTTTTTGCGTTTTCAGAAGCCCTGAAAGTTTTTTTGTTGTTTTCTTTGTACAAAAAAAAAGTTTTTAAATAATTTTTTTCATCAACCTGAACACAGAAAAATCAAACTGCCATTTCTGTTTTCAATTTTTACGCAAGGATTGTAGCCTTGAAATAGAAACGGCACTCCTTGAAAACTCCTTGAATTTTGTTCTTGGAGTCTGTAGGAACCCTGGAGGGACTCTTAGATTAGACATACATTAGGGGACTTTTAGACATGCATCAGGGCACATTTAGACATGCATTAGGGGACTCTTAGACATGCATTAGGGGACTGTTAGACATGCATTAGGGGACTCTTAGACATGCATTAGGGGACTTTTAGATATGCATCAGGGGACTTTAAGACATGCAATAGGGGACTTTTAGACATGCATTAGGGGACTCTTAGACATGCATTAGGGGACTCTTAGACATGCATTAGGCGACTTTTAGACATGCATTAGGGGACTCTTAGATATGAAACAGGGACTTTAAGACATGCACCGGTTGACTTTTAGACATCACGGGATGCACTAAGTAACTTTAGACATGCACTAGGTGACTTTTAGACAGGGACTGGGTAACTTTTAGACATCACTGACTTTTAGACATGCACTAAGTGACTTTTAGACAAGCACCGTATGACTAAAAACAGCACTGACTTTTAGACATGCACTAAGTGACTCTTAGACAAGAAACGGATGACTTTTAGACAGGCACTGGATGCCTATTAGACATGCACTGGCGACTGTATACCTGCACAGGGTGACTCTGGACACGTTTTGGACCCTTGGGATCAGAGCTATGACATGCATTGGTGACTGGCATGCACTCTGCGAGCAGGGTTCATTTCGCTCGTCTTTAACACAGTGAAGCCACCCAACGAAGACCTCCTGAAGTGAAAACATAATCCCTTTAAAAGAACTGTTTTTCTGCTTCTGGAGTACGTTTCCTCGTGATTTTTTTCTAGTCTTTCCTCCCCACATGATTCCCTTCCCTTGAAGGACTTGTCTTTCTTTGATGAATTTTTGAGGTCCTTATAGAGGGGTTTTCCTCAGTATCAAACAGTCAGCTCGGGATTGTAAGTTTAATGACTTGAGTACAATGTCAGTCGGGCAAGACTTCTGTTAGCACATAATATTTTGTGTTTACCGGACTCCCGAAGAGGGGGAGGAAGCACTAAAGATCAGGTCAGGGGTCGGTGGGACGCACTGCCCCGCACTAACTGACGCCAATCGAAATCTGCACAAGTTCGATCGACCAGTTTGGGCTTCGCATTGGAGTGTCATCTGAAAATTCAGACTCTGCTTTCAGCTTTCTCTCCCTTCATAGAAAGGCAAAATCAGAACATACTTAGTGAAACATTTTACTTTGAATCGAATATGAGTTACAAATGGGTTATGGCTTATTTAAAATTTGGGCCCCCCTCCGTCCCTTCTTCTTACAGTGGGACCCTCTACACTCTGATGTAAATCCCTAAAATCCTAATAAGATGGCCCTTGGAACATCCTATTATATAAACCAGCTACAGAAAGCCTAGGGCATGAAGATCCTAAAATCCCCAAAACGAGGATCCTCGGGAAAACCCTATGTAAACCAGCTACAGAAAGCCTAGGTCATAAAGATCCCTAAAATCCCCCTACGAGGGCCCTTGAAGATCCTATATAAACCCCGCTACAGAAAGCCCATCATGAAGACCCCTAAATCCCCCTACAGGGCCCTTGGAAATCCTATAAAAACCAGCTACAGAAAGCCTAGTCATGAAACCCTAAAAAACCCCTACGAGGGCCCTTGGGAAAATCCTAATATAAACCACTAAAAGAAAGCCTAGGTCATGAAGACCCTAAAATCCCCCTACGAGGCCCTTGGAAGATCCTATATAAACCACTACAGAAAGCCTAGGGCATGAAGATCCCTAAAATCCTCATACGAGGGCCCTTTGGGAAAACCTATATAAACCAGCTACAGAAAGCCTAGGGCATGAAGACCCTAAAATCCCCAAAAGAGGAACCCCTTTGGGAAAATCCTATATAAACCACTACAGAAAGCCTAGGTCATGAAATCCCTAAAATCCCCATACGAGGGCCCTTGGGAAAATCCTATATAAACCAGCTACAGAAAGCCAGGTCATTAAGAAACCCTAAAACCCCATACAGGCCCTTGAAGATCCTAATAAACCAGCTACAAAAGCCTAGGTCATGAAGATCCCTAAAATCCCCATACGAGGGGCCCCTTTGGGAAAATCCTATATAAACCAGCTACAGAAAGCCTAGGTCATGAAGATCCCTAAAATCCCATACGAGGCCCTTGAAATCCTATATAAACCAGCTACAGAAAGCCTAAGGGCATAAGATCCCCAAAATCCCCATACGAGGGCCCCTTGGAAGATCCATATAAACCAGCTACAAAAGCCTAGGTCATGAAGTCCCTAAAATCCCCATACGAGGGCCCTTGGAAGATCCATATAAACCAGCTACAGAAAGCCTAGGTCATGAAGATCCCCAAAATCCCCATAAGAGACCCTTGGAAGATCCTATATAAACCAGCTACAGAAAACCTAGTCATGAAGATCCCTAAAAAACCCCGTACAAGGACCCTCGGAAGACCCTATATAAACCAGCTACAGAAAGCCTAGGTCATGAAGATCCCTAAAATCCCCATAAGAGGACCCTTGGAAGATCCTTTATAAACCAGCTACATAAAGCCTAGGTCATGAAGATCCCTAAAATCCCCATACGAGGACCCTTGGAAGATCCTATATAAACCAGCTACAGAAAGCCTAGGTCATGAAGATCCCTAAAATCCCCATACGAGGACCCTTGGAAGATCCTATAAACCAGCTACAGAAAGCCTAGTCATGAAGATCCCTAAAATCCCCATACGAGGGCCCTTGGAAGATCCTATATAAACCAGCTACAGAAAGCCTAGGTCATGAAGATCCCTAAAATCCCCATAAGAGACCCTTGGAAGATCCTTTATAAACCAGCTACATAAAGCCTAGTCATGAAGATCCCTAAAATCCCCATACGAGGACCCTTGGAAGATCCTATATAAACCAGCTACAGAAAGCCTAGGTCATGAAGATCCCTAAAATCCCCATACGAGGACCCTTGGAAGATCCTATATAAACCAGCTACAGAAAGCCTAGGTCATGAAGATCCCTAAAATCCCCTGGTACACTCTGTGTAAACCAGCCACAGAAAGCCTGGGTCATTTGACCAGGTCTAGGCTCTCCACCTCTCTGCAGCGTTTCCCGTTGTTTTTCACTCTTGGGGATGTATATTGAAACACATGTAAAACAAACAGTCCAGCTTTAAAGTTGTTAGGTATCATAAAAGAAAAGTACGCGTAGCTGTAAGCGAAACGATGCTTTCAATTGTTTGTCGTTTTAAACTAATTCTTGAGTTTAATTAAGGGTGACATTTGAGAGCAGATTTCACTGGGTCACCACTTAGTGTTTGAGACGACTAGTGATTAGAGTTCTGATTGTTTTTGCTTTTGACTAACAGATTGAATATTGTGAGTTCAGCGTGTTTGTATGTACAACAAAAGTGGGAGACAACCTGTGGTATTTCCTGTCATACTCACACACACATGCGATCCATGTACACTATTTGGATTTTTTCTTTAAGTGAAATAGACCTAATCAAACTGCGTTTGGTTGCAGGAGAGCGAGCATGTACAACGATGTAGAAAAATGCGTCTCTCTCGTCTTCATCATCGACACGTTCAGTTTGGACGCGGAACCAGATTATGTGAAAGGCTTCGATTACTACTTCAGCAATGCTGCCGCAGCAAAAACGAACATGGTCTTTGTCTCCACACAAAGGATGTCCACAAAAGCGTGGAGAGTCTGTCGGAGGAGTACCAGAGGGTGTACTGTCATCTTCCAAAGTGTGCCTGGCGGTCACCTGGCCGGGAATGGCGCCAGCTTTCGGTCAAGGCCAACTTCTGGAGCCAGGTTCAGCGATTCCTACCCAAGCCCCTGCCAAGGTCAGCGAACCAGCACAACGCAGTCGATTTACCTCAGACGGAACAGGCTCCGCTTACTGGAGAGCCAGAAAACCAGCATGGTGAGATCTCCAATGGAGACACAGTAGATCGATGTCAAACGGAGCATGCTTCTCCTAGTGGTGAGCTGGCAAACCGCGACGAGGCCTCAGATGGAGTCGTGCTGGATCCGTCTCAAATGGAGTGTGCCCCGCTTACTGGGAACTCCTCATCATATGGACAGGTATGAAAATAAAGCTGTTTGAACTGGCGGAAGAAAGAAAGAAAAAAAATGGAAGACTTGGACGGAGAAGGGGGAGGAGGGGGGGGGGGGGAGAGAGGGAGGGTGCGAGGCTTACATCACAGTTTGGCTTTTCCAAAGCTCATGACAACAATATTCACTCTCAGTTTCTTTGACCGTAACAGGGGTATTAGGAAGAAGAAAAAAAAGCGAAAGGAGATTCAGGTGGAGGGGGCAAGGGGATGTGTGTTTGTTGAGATCACGCAGTACTTACACCTCCTTCCTTTTTCAGCTGTCAGAATATTTTTACCACGCAGAATGCCAGTATTCACCATGATTGGTAGCATGCCATCCCAGTTTTTGATCTTTTTTGTTCAATGAAAAAAATGGCTGGAATTAGAAGGAAAAAACAAAACAAAACAACCTCTACCACCCCCCCCCCCCCCCCATCCCCCCCCCCCCCCCATCCCCCCCCCCCCCCCCCCCCCCCCCCCCCCCAAACTGGACAGCTTGTGTGTCTGTATTACTTACGCAGTCTGACGGTGACTCGATTGCTTCTTTATGGCACTGTTGATGTGCCTGAATTGTTGAACCTGAAGTAGAGGTTGGCTTGATGTCATCCCTTTGCAGACAGCTTGTGTGCCTGTTGTTACTTACACAATCTGAGGACGACTTGATCTCTCTCTTATGTCAGATCAAGTCATCATCAGATTTATGGCACAGTTGGTATGCCTGTACTGTCGAGCTTGAAACAGCGGGTGGCTTGAAATAGTGGGTGGCTTGAAACAGCGGTGGCTTGGACCTTATCCCTTCACAGACTGCTGGTGTGTCTGTATTCTGGGATAGCGGATTTGTTTAAAAGCTCTCAACAGTTTTTGAGATTTTTGCATTTTGCATGAATTGTTCGTAATTTTTCACAACATCTGCGCATTATTTCTAAAACGATAATGTTTTTGTGATGAATGTGTCTATTTCAGGCTTTTTAGGCCACACATTGCTTCAGATAACAAAAATGTTGTTTTAAATACCATAATTCCGGGAAGAAAACCCGTTTTTTTCACCCGCGATCGAAATTCAAGGGAAAGAACTGAAGAGAGTTAATCATTTGTTTTTTTGGTATTTATGTGTATCAGAGTATGAATGCACATGAGGCATGATGGAAGGAGGATGATCTGTTCTCACTACTCCAGCGTTTTGCATATCTGGCGACAGGATTGCCAACCCCCAGACATCACCATCACCCCTCTCTTTACCCTACCCCCTCCATGAAAAAAATAAACAGACCAAAAGAAAGAGAAACTTCAACCAACTGTCACCTGCAGCACAGTTGCCATGAAAAAAGAAAAAAAAAAAAAGAAGAAAAGAATCTTGCCCAAATTCAAATGATCAATTCTGCAGTGCCGATAATCCAAAGATGTTTTGCAGCAACTGTGTGTTCGTTTTATCCAGTTATGAGAACCTAACTGTAAAGAATCAGCGTTTACTGACCGGATTGTTTGTTCTGTTGTATGTGTGTGTGTTTTGTTGTTTGTCTGTTGCTGTTTTTTTGTTTTTTTCTTCCTCTCTGTCCAGTGGAGAGAAACAGAAACATGTCAGTATTTGCTCAGGAGAAAGTCAGGCCAAAACATTTGACAGAAAAGGGAATGGTTGGTGTCCGTGACTTGTCTCCCATTGTTAACTCCCTTTCCCATCCATGAAATGTGCAGAGCTGCCAACCTCTGAAGAGACTGGAGAGGAGTTTTTGAACATTGAGAGGAAGTTTTGACAGTTGAGAGGAATGCATAGGATATTGCATCCCAAACAAAAGAATGACATTCCAGACACTTGATTTTCTTTCCTGTTGTCAAGTGCTTTCATGGAATCGCATCTCAGCCAGTACATTGTTGCTGTTTTACATTTTCAATGCACACTGTCACAATGCACACTGTCACTAAACTTTGTCTTATGGCTTGGCTCATTTTTGAACTGCAGAATTGTCAGTGCGTGTGTAGTGTCTTGACACAAGGACGGATGAAAACCTGTAAGATTCTTCCTGACATGGCTGAACACTTTCACAGGCCGAAGTGTTGCCTGGGATCAGCAGCACTCCCATAAACAACCTGAATCTGCACTTCTGTTCTAATTTCTTTTTCCTCTTCTCTGCCTCAGGGTCAATTGGTCCAGCAGGTCGTTTCGACATGATGGCAGCGGAAGAAGCTGAACAGGAAGCAAGTTTCCAAACAGCACTTTGGCTATACGAATAGCAGATGTGCAGACAAATAAATGAACTTTTTTTTTGGGGGGGGGGGGGGGGGGGGGGGGGGGGGGATTTTTTTCAACGTCCAGCGGAATGACATGCATTTCAGCATAATAAGTTCAGCAGAAAGTGGGATGTTTGGCAGCTCTGGACAAGATTTGTCGTATGTTAACCTTTACCAGATGACGCTTTTGAATACAGACCCGATCGTGCGGGTCGCTCAAGACCCACACATTTTGTAGAGGCTTTTCCTGTTGCTTATCCCTGTTCAGATCGTATGGGTCTTGTATGACCCACACCTGATGAAGAGTGGTTCAGCAACTTATTCTCACCCGATGGCGTGGGTCATGTGTGACCCATTAAGATGTATAGGTCCTGGGGGAACCGCGACTAATTACGCTGATAATTGATTGTGCCCATACATGAAATTTCTGTGACCAACAGCAGTTAAGATCGTTGAGGAACTCCTAAGATTTCCATGAGCATATCTCTATCTGTTCATAAAATATGACGTTTTCATCGAGTCTCTGGGTCGTGGAAGACCCAGGATGCACTGCAAAGGTTAAGATGCCAACGTGCAACATTTCATCACACATGTAAATGTAAAAGTCTTGAGGAGTGCATGTAACAAGTGATAATCTTGCCCTTGAATAGTATTCAAGAGACACTAAGTCACTGATTTTAATGTCAAAGTGGCTTGGAGAACTCCAGTGCACAGTATTAAATGATTGTCAGTTGGCAGCAGTTATGTCCAAGTCCCATCTTCTGTTGAGGGGACAACAGAAACAGTCCACATGTATGTACCTGTTTCTCCTTGTTATGTCACAGATTTTGCTGTGAAATTGTGTTAATGGTCTTTTTTGACACTTAATCTTAGCATTTTTGATTGACATGTATGTGTAATCAATTTAATGTTTGTGTGACAGGAGGGTTAAAAAAAAAAAAAAGATTTTTTGGTGGATATATTTTTTATGGTCTTGTTGAAGATTTTTATTCCATTGCACATTTTTGTTGATGCCATGAAGTGTATACATTTCCACTGCAACATTCACCAGTGAATGTACATTTGTACTTGTGAAAATCGTTGCATTCACCGAGCACTGGAGGTGTTTTGTTATAATGTTGAGCAACATGTGATGAATTTGGTACTTTCGCTGTTAATACATTTGATTCTGCATATTATATTTTTTCCACCTCCCGAGATTTATCTACACATGTTTTGAATGCAAAAAATGGACACAACACATATGGGAAAACTTATTGTACTTTTTTTCAAAACTTGAGTTCGTTGATATAGATCTGCATGGGGGATACCAATACATCATTTCTAATTTGCAAAGGAATGTGAAATGTTCACAGTGGGTCACCAGCGAATATTGGATGATAATCAAAGGAAGATTTCTACTTAACTGTGTTACACATCGAAGACGATCTGATTTGAATTTCAACTGATTTGTGTGAGCTTAATGAAGTAATTAGGGTTATAGACAGGCCAGTATACAACTGTCAACCTTCTGGGTCAAAGTTTGAAGTTTGGGAGTCAGGGGTTAGGTGGGGGGGCAGTCTGGCTTTGAACTTCCTACTGCATCAGTTGATAGTGTGGGGCTGACAAGAACATGTTTCATCAACCTCATGTTGTTCGTGACACTTGAATGTGCAGAACATCATATGAGATTTATTCTGCAATATTTCGTTTCTTATTAAATAAAAAATCTTGGCGTTTCCCGTTAAATTCCTGAACATTTTTTGTTCCAGAGAAAAATTCTTAAAAAATTAGGAAGGGTTTGGTAATGTTATACATGTTGAACACAAATCATTCTTTGAAAAGGATGTAAAAATCATTTATGAAATGGAGATTTTTTGTTAGTTTGTTCACGGTTTTAGACAAATATGTAGAGATAAATCTCGAGTAGAGCTTGAAATGAAAGTTATGACTTCATGCTAAGGTTTGTCATGTATGCGAGAGACATATTGTCGCTGACAGAATTCAGATCCTGTCGAGAAAGTTGCTGCAGCAATAAGTGATAATCTCGTCGTCAGGCACTATTCAGCAGATGTTTTGTCGCCGAGGTAAAAATGGCTGGGAGTTATCCGTCACTTGGCAGTGGTGCCAGCCCCTCTTGTTGGGACAAGGGCACAGCAGAAAGAGAAACTGATGTCTCCTTGTACATATCCATTTCTTTTGTTACACAATTGTCTCAGCCGAAGATTGTGTGGTGAAAATATGCAAATAATGCTTGTGCTCGGCAAAAATTTTTTTTTGCCTTTTCTTTTTTGTATGGATATATATTTTCTTAAAAAAATCTTGTTGGAGAATTCTGTTTTATGGCACTTTTGTTGTTGTCGAGACCGTGAAGTGTATACATTTCTGCTGCAACATTCACCAGTGAATGTACATACTACATGTAAAAATCATTCCATTCGCTAAGCACTGGAGATGTTTCGTTGTAATTTTGTTGTTACATGTAATGAATTTGGTGCATTGGCTGTCATCTATGTTTGATTCTGCATCTATATTGTTCCGTACATTCCTCCTGAAATTATTCTACGCATGTTTTAACTGTTAGAAAACTGATGCAACATGTACTGGAAGACTTTGTGTACTTTATTTTTTGTATTATATGTTTGTTGATATGGCTCTTAATGGGGACTCCAGTACATCATTTTTAATTTGCAAAAGAACATGAAATGTTCATGGTGAGTCACCCAGCAAACATTAGAGGACGGTCCTGGGAGAGACAGCTTGAATTTCTATGTAACTGATGTGAGCTGAGTGCGTAACACTTTGAAGATGATCAAAGGAGAGACAGCTTGAATTTCTACCGAACTGATGTGAGCTGAGTGCGTAACACATTGAAGATGATCAAAGGAGAGACAGCTTGAATTTCTACCGAACTGATATGAGCTGAGTGTGTAACACATTGAAGATGAGCAAAGGAGAGACAGTTTGAATTTCTATGTAACTGATGTGAGCTGAGTGTGTAACACTTTGAAGATGAGCAAAGGAGAGACAGTTTGAATTTCTATGTAACTGATGTGAGCTGAGTGCATAACACTTTGAAGATGAGCAAAGGAGAGACAGTTTGAATTTCTATGTAACTGATGTGAGCTGAGTGTGTAACACTTTGAAGATGAGCAAAGGAGGGACAGTTTGAATTTCTATGTAACTGATGTGAGCTGAGTGTGTAACACTTTGAGTTTGAAGATGATCAAAGGAGAGACAGCTTGAATTTCTATGTAACTGATGTGAGCTGAGTGCGTAACACATTGAAGATGAGCAAAGGAGGGACAGTTTGAATTTCTATGTAACTGATGTGAGCTGAGTGTGTAACACTTTGAAGATGATCAAAAGAGAGACAGCTTGAATTTCTATGTAACTGATGTGAGCTGAGTGCGTAACACATTGAAGATGAGCAAAGGAGGGACAGTTTGAATTTCTATGTAACTGATGTGAGCTGAGTGTGTAACACATTGAAGATGATCAAAGGAGAGACAGCTTGAATTTCTACCGAACTGATGTGAGCTGAGTGTGTAACATATTGAAGATGAGCAAAGGAGAGACAGTTTGAATTTCTATGTAACTGATGTGAGCTGAGTGTGTAACATATTGAAGATGAACTATTGTTGAATTTCCAAAAAGGTCTGTCGCGTTTGAAATTATCTTTTTTAAAAGCAATGTGACAAGAGAATGATCGGATCGATATCCAGGGTCGATGCAAACATCATTAACTTCCATCATTAATCCTTCAGTGATCATAAAGTAGTCAAGTCTTGCTTGTTTATAAGAGTGAAATTTCCGCCATGTATAGTTTCTTTTCTCGGGGTATAATTCTCTGTAAACATCGAACAGATTGTATTTTGTCATTATATCATTGATTTTTGCTCGGGTTCTTGGCCGATTGGTGACACTTGTATAATTTCTAACATCCATTTTTAAATTAAGGGCACAATTCCAGTCTCCAGTTATAATTACATGTTGGTTGCCAAAGCTCTCAATGAGTTCACAAACACTATCAAAAAATTCGGGGCTATCACCACTGCTAGGCCCGTATAAGTTCACCAAAGTAAACCTTTTTTTTAAGAATTGAATATTCATAACAATGTAACACCCATGCTGGTCTCTTATAACTTCATGAAACTTGTACTAAAAGTTTTTATTAAACAGAACAGCAACACCATTTTTTTTATTTTTCCGGGTTCCACACAGCCATAAAATTATATCCCCCAGCTGGCTCGAAAAAAAATTTTAAAGGGGTCTTCCTTTAAGGGGTGCTCTTGAAGGCCCAATAAATATGAGCTGCTTTTTTTTTTTAAGGGAAAATCAAAAAAAATCTTTTCTTTTTTTTTTAAATTTTTTAAGCCCAAATTCCCAAATTCAAAAAAAAATTTAAATAAAAACTATCCTGTCCCAATTTTGAGTTCAGGCAAAAAAGGTTAAAGTAGTTAACAGATAATAGCAATAAAAATAAAAAATTTTAAAAATTTAAAATATTAAATATTAACTTATAAATATACACAAAATATAATATTTTTCATACATATATACTCATACATCATATATTTTACATACTCACATACACAACATATAAAAAAAGGTCCTACAAAAGAAAAAAGTAAGAAAAAAACTCAAAATTTTTTGAAAAACCACTAGAGACACATTTTTTGAAATACATGATTTGCACATCCCAAAGTTTAAACCCAAAGCTACCTCACCCTTTCCCCCTTCCAATGAAATTTGAAAGGCAAGATTTAAACCCCCATCATTAAAAATCAACATCTTATAAATGCAAAAATAAAGTGTACATCCCCCAGTTACAATCTCATTTCTCACACCCAAGCCTTCCCCTTTATATAAAGAAAATGAAAAAGTAAAAAAAAAAAACATAAAGACCACTTACAAAGAAATGCCCATAAAACTACAAAAACATACACAAAACCAACCTTTTATTTTAAGGCCCCCCGCCCTGCCCCAAAAACGGCATTGTTTTAACAACTTTTAAAACTACTACACAAAACTAGCGAAAAGATAGGGAAAAAAAAAAAAAAAAAAAAAAAGAAAAAAAAAAAAAAAGAAAAGAAAAAACCTTTCAAACAACCGGGGTCATGGTCATCTTGTTTTAAATGTTTTATAGGGGATAAAAAATTTTACTATCCCTCCAAACAATACATTGTTTTGGGGGCAAAGCCCAAATTTAAAAAATATGTGCCAAATGATCATCCTCAACCCGGGGCCCCAAAAGGAAAAAAGAAAAAAAATATATGGAAAAAAACAAGAAAAGTACCACAACCTTTTTTCTTTCATTACTTTTGTAAAACTACAACCTTCGACGCAAGGATTTGCTCCCCCGATTGGCCAATCCCAAAAGACCTTCACCCCCAATTAAAAAAAAAAACGTCCGGGGGGGGGGGAAAACCAAACCCCCCCAAAACTTTAAAAACAACAAAAAACAAAAAAAAACCCCAAAAAAGTCGTTAATGTAAAAAAAAAAAAAAAATTGCGCTCAAAATCCAAAAATTACATCAAGTGTTTCCCAAATTAAAAACCCTTTTTAAGAAATTCACAAACTTTCCCGTTTTTTGAACAAAAAATAATCGCGCTGGTTAAAAAAAATTTTGGGGTCTACTTACATTTTCGGCATTTGGGGCCCAAAATGTAAAAGAAAAGGGTTGGAAAAAACGGCGTAAACCTTTTAAAAAGAGGAAAGAAACAAAACTAACGCAGTTCCCAAAAAATGGGCCCAAGAGATTTTACTGTTCGAGATTCGGGGGGAAAACCGTTTTCCCACCACGGGAAACCGTTCTTCGCCCACGCCTGCGGCAAATGTCCCTCGGTTCCGCACGAAAAAGGGGAAACCCCCCGGGGGGCCCGGGATCTTCCCCATAGTGCCCCGGGTTTTCCCTTTCTTTTCTTGCGGGGTTTAAGCAAAGAGCCCCGGGACTCGGGGAAAACAAAAAACAAAAATCCCCGGCAAGAGTTTTTAGACGCTTTGGAACCCTTTTTGGGGAACCCGCCCCTATCCCAACGGCCTAAAGGTTTTCCCTCTCTTCACCCAATTTCAGTTTTCTTTTTTTGAACAGAGAAAGCCCTTTCCTCACACGGGCCCCCCCTTTCTCGACCCCCCCCCACTCCCCCCCTTCCTGCTTTCCCAAAGTTTCGAAGGTTGTTCCTCTTTTATTAAGAAAAAAGCTTTTATTTTTTCAAAAATTAGAACTGATCAGCAAAACCCAAAAAACCCTTTATGCAATTCCCTGTATAAAATTTTAGATAATATACTTAAAAAAAGTAATAAAAAACCTTTTTTTTTTCAAATTAATGATCGTCCTTTTTTTGAGAATAAAAAAATGGAAAAAAGGGGCAAAACAATTCTTATGGGTACTTAAAGGGGAAAAAAAAGGGAAATACCCCAAAGGGGAAAAAGACCTAAAAACCCCCCCCCAAAAAAAAAAAAACATTAACCCGAATTTACAAGAGGAAACTATTCCTCATTTAAAAAACCAAAAAACAAAATTTGGAAAAAAATTTCGGGAAAATCCGATTGAAGGCTTTTGGTTTTTCCGCTCGGAGTTCACTGGCAAAGGGTAAAGGGGGGAAAAGGGGGAAAAATTTTTTTTGGACTTTTTGAAAATCGAATTTTTCTTGATAAATCTACCCCTTTTTTTTAGAAAAAGAGGAGGGTTTCAGTCATTTCGAACAAAAAAAAACCTCCTTGAGAAAAAAATTTTTATGCCCCCAATTATAAGCTTTGGGAGATGTAATAAATAAAAAATTTCTGAAGAGTTTTTCCGGGTTGGCCCCCCAGCTTTAAATTTTAAGGAGGAGACCCCTTTCAAGAGGGTTTGAAAAACACGGAAAAAAGGCGGGAAAAAACTTTTTTGGGGAAAGGGAAAAAAAATTTTAAAAAGTCCGGGCCTAAATGGGGGGCTGTTAAATTTTTTAATTTTTTTTCCTTTGAAAATTTTTGGGAAATTTTTCCTTTGTAGGTTCTTTTAAAATAAAGGGTTTTGCTAAAGGCCATTTTCAACTCCCCAGCGCAGGGAACCAAAATTATGTAACCCCCAAAGGGAAAGGGGAACCCAAAAAAAGATTTGTGGAAAAAGGGCCCCCCCATCCTTTGGGGGGAATAAAATTTTTTTAAGGTTTGCTTTGTTTGGGTTTTGTAATCGATTAAAAAATTGTTTTCCAAACATAATTATGAGAGTCAAAAGGTTTTTTTGAAGGCAGATTTTTTGGGAAAAAAATAAAAGGGTTTGAGGTATGACATGTTATTTTTCACTGAAAAGGGAAAAAATGTTCCCGGTATGCTTTTTTTAGTTGCTTTGAGAAGGCGTTTGATAGGGCCATGGTCATTCTTACATTTTCCTAAAATTTTTCCCAATTTTGGGACCTCACAAAATTTAATTGGATAAAAAACATTTTTTTCAAAAAATTTTTTTCCAGTTTTTTATGTCAATGGCCATTAACCCCATGGTTTCCGTTTGAGAGAGGGGTGGAAAAGGGGGACCCTTTAAACCTACTTTAACCTATACCTAATTTGTGCTGGGGGTTCGGTCTTTAAGGATTCGTTTTTAAAGGGGCAAAAAAAGGGAAATTTAAAGTTTTTAACAAGGAAATTTTTACTGCCAAAAATTTGTGACGATACTAGTTTTGTCTAATGGTTCGAAGATCTTTTACCGAGGCTTTTCCCTTCCTTACAAAAATTTTTTAAACAAATTTCAGGAAAAAAAAATCAATTTTGAAAGTCAAAAGAAATAGGGTTGGGGGTTAAAAAGAATTGTGGAATTTTTTTTAAAGAGGGAAAAAATTTTGTTTTGGGATCCAGGAAACTTTCAAAATTCTTGGTATCAAATTCCCCACAAAACCCCAAATATTTATAGTACAGATTAATTTTAAAGTTTAAACTTTTTAAAATAAAAAGAGCCCGGTTTTTTGGAAAAAAAAAAAATTATAACTCCTTTCGGAAAAAAAACTATTTTAAAACTTTGGCTTTTTCAAAAAATTGTTCTTTTAAATTGTTTAAATTTCCCCAGCCCCCCCAAAGGAAATTTATTGTTGCTTTTGGAAAAAGAATTTTTATAGTTCTTATGGAACGGTAAAAAAAAGTAAGAAAAAAAATCCGGGTTTGAAAGCGTACTGTGAAAATTTGGGTTAAAATTTAAATGTAAAAAAATTTTATTTCTTCTATGAAGGTAAAGTTGGCTGAGAAGATTAATGAAAGAGTCCCGGGGTTTGGGGGGAATTTACCCTTAATAGATAGAGTGGGGCAATAAAAAAAAAATTTGTGGCTGAATTTTCTTTGGGTTTTAAAAGCAAGATGTCCCAAAACCCTTTGGAATGATGTGAAAGAAACCCCTACAAGAAAAATGGTTTTAAAAAGGGTGTCCGACTACAGTACAATATTTAATGTAGAGTGTTTTTTCATTACAATATTAAAATTTTTTTGAGATAAAAAGTTTTTTTTGTAAAGGAATGGTGAATTATTTCATTTTTTTCATTAAAAACTTTTATAAAAGAAAAGGGGGATTGGGTGCCCCCATGGAATTTTTAATTTAAAAAAAAAAGGTTTTTTAAGAACAAACCCTTTTTCTTATGAAGGCATTATAAAGGGTTTCGAACTATTTTCCCAAAAACTTTAAAAATTTTCACAACCAACCAAAATAAACTTTAACCAAAAAAAGTTTTTGATTTTTTAAAAAAAGGAACAAATATGTACAAAAAACTTTAAAAGGGGAAAATTGCCCCCCGTGCTATTTAAAAAATGGAATAATCTATTTGTAAAAACTTGAAAAAAAAACCTAATTTTTCTTATTTATAAAGTTTCTACGCGTCCCCGCTTTGATGGTTTCCAAAAGCGACTTCCCTTCATTGGGTTGCTGCCAAACCAGAAATACCTGTTTTTGTGCAAAAATTGTGGAAATTTACCAATTTTGTAAAAACCCTTTTTTGAACAGGGAAAAACAACGAAAACACCAAGCTTTTTCGGACTGTAATATTTTTCAGCGGTTTTGGGAAATTTTTCAAACCTTTCTAAAGGAGAAATGTCAACCCCGCCCCCCCTGGGAAACTGTTTTTTGAAAAGAGTTAAAATTTTTGGGGGAATGAAACAAAATTTGGGGGAAAAAGACAAAGTTCCTTTAAATTTATTCTATTTTTTGCAAATTTTTTTGGTTTAACAAATGTAAACTAAAAATAACCACCCAGACCTTCATTTTTTTTCCTAACAATCTTAAGCAAAAGGGTTTAAATTTTGGGAAAAAACTTTTTTTCCCCTTTTGAACTATGATTTAGATCAATTTGGGCAAAAACCCGGTTTCCCTTTTCCTCTATCATTTCCTAGGCCCGGGTTTTGGGCTTTTTTTTTTTTTTTTTTTTTTTTTTTTTTTACAAATTTATGTTTCAAATTGGGCCCAAAATTTAGTATCCCCAACCCAGGGAATTTCTTTAAAAAGTTGAGAATGGGAAACGCGGTATCTTTTTAAAATTAAAATAGCCATCTCTTCTTTTTTTTTAATTACCCATCTTAAAAATTTTTTTTTTTTTTTTTTTCTCCCCTCTCTCTCAGCCCTCAACCCCTGCCACCCCCTTTGGGATTTTCCCAGTTTTTGAAGTTATTTGTATATGGGTGTGGGGCAAATTTTTTTATCCTGCTTACAATTCATGTAATGATTTTGGTTTTTTTTTTTTGTTTTTTTGTTTGTTGTTTTTTTTTTTTGGGGGGGGGGGGGGGGGGGTTATGCTTTTTTGTTCTTTTTTTTGTGTTAGACGCTTTTGGGTTCTTTGGTACAATTAATTTGATACGAAAGTCTTTTTTGTTGTGTGCGTTTATTTTTTTTTAAAAACAAAAAACCTCTTTTTCTAATACTTTAATTCACAATTTTACAATTCCAACCCTAAAAAAAAAAAAAAAAAAAAAAAAAAAAACATTTTGAAGGGTGGCAAAGGAGGGGCAGCTTGAATTCTTGTAACGATGTGAGCTGGGGGTGCTTTAAAAACACTTTTAAGTTGGGAAAGGGGGGGACAGTTTGAATTTCTATGTAACTAAAGTGAGCTGAGTGTGTAACACTTTGAAGATGATCAAAGGAGAGACAGCTTGATTTCACTGAACTGAATGTAGCTGAGTGTGTAACAGTAACACATTGAAGATGATCAAAGGAGGACAGCTTAAAATTTCTACTGAACTAAATGTGAGCTGAGTTGGTAACACTTTGAAGATGAACAAAGGAGAGACAGTTTGAATTTTATTAACTGATGTGAGCTGAGTGGTAACAAAATGAAGATGAGCAAAGGAGGGACAGTTTGAATTTCAATGTAACTGATGTGATTTTGGGGTGCGTAAACACATTGAAGATGAGCAAAGGAGAGACAGCTTGAATTTCTATGTAATTTGAATTTCTATGTAACTGATGGAGCGAATGTGTCACACATGAAGTAACGGGGTTATAATGAGCCAGCAAGGCAGTTTACAGTTGTCAGTCTTTTGGAGTCAAAGTTCGGAAGGCAGGGGTAGTCTAACAATGAACTTAAACTGTCAAAGCATGTTGACTCCCAAACAGCATCAATTGATCAATGTAGGACTGAAAAAAAACGTATTTCATCAACCCCTATGTAGTTCCTCACACTTTGAGGTACAGAGTATCATTTGAGGGTTTTTTCGAATATTTTCCCCCCGTTTTATTTACATTAGAATTCTTAGTATTTCTCCACCAAAAAAAAGGAACAATTTTTAAGAGGAAAATTCCTGAAAATTTTGGAAGGGTTTTTGGGAATTTTACATATTTCCCAAAAACAAATGTTTTTTTTTGGATAAGAATGTAAAAATTTATTTACGAAATAAAGATTTTTTTTTCATGGCCATAATTTTCAGAGATAGATCAGTACTAGTTCTTGAATAAAAATCGTGACTTTGTGCCAAGGACATGTACAGGCACCAATATGAAAGGACATATTGTCACTGATATAATTCAAAACATGTCGATAGAGTTACTGCAGCAACAAGAGATCACCTTGTCTTTAGCGTTTGAGTTACTGCAGCAACAAGAGATCACCTGCTTTAGCAGTATTTGACGGACATTTTGTCACTGATGTAAATGTAAGAATGGCTTGGAGAACACCATTACATAATATGACATGATCATCTGTCATTGGGCAGTAGTCCTGTTTTCTCTTGAGGGGACAACAGATAGCGAAACACAATCCACATACCCATACCCATTTCTTCATGTGACGCAATTTTTTTAAGCCACAAACTGCATGATGAGATTATGTAGTTTTTTTTAAAAATGTAATCTTAGCATTTGACTCTTTTTGTTGTTGTTGAGACTATGAAGTGTATACATTTTTACTGTAACTTTTGCCAGTGATTATACCTGCTACATATAAAATCATTCCATTTACGAAGCAGAGATGTTTTGTTGCTTTTATTTGCTACATGTAATGAATTTAGTGCATTTGCTGTGAACTGTATTTGATTCTGCATATATATATATATATATATTTTTTTTTTGTACACCTGAGATATGTCTATGCATGTTTTGATTGTGAAAAAGTGATAAAACACTTATGAAAGACTTTGTGTACTTTATCTTTGTAACTTGTGTTTGTTTATAAGGATCTGTATGGGGATACGAATACATCATGTTTTGTTTTTCAATTAAATCAAAATTCCGGGCGTTTCCCCATTAAATTCTGAAAAATTTTTGAGATCTGGCACCTATGGTAATATCACATGTGCTGAATACAAATCAATCTGTGAAAAGCGTGTAATCATGGCTATGATTTACTGAATTATATCTATTGTAGAGCTGGGGTTAAGCCTGGCACAACATGCTGTAAAGTCTGTGGCTATGGTGCCCATGTGCACAAGACATTTTGTCACTGTTGTCATTTAAAACAGTTCAGAGAGATGTTACAGTAACAAGTGATAGTCTTGTCACTGAGCGGTATTCAACAGAAACTGTACCATTGATGTTAATGTAAAGATGGCTTGAGAACACCAACAGAAACTGTACCATTGATGTTAATGTAAAGATGGCTTGAGAACACCAACAGAAACTTTGTCACCGATGTTAATGTAAATGTAAAGATGGCTTGAGAACACCAACAGAAACTTTGTCACTGATGTAATGTAAAACATGTCCAGAGAAATTTTACAAGTGATAATCTTGTCATTAAGCAGTATTCAACAGAAACTTTTGCCATTGATGTTAATGTAAAGATGGCTTGAGAATACCAACAGAAACTTTGTCAATGATGTAATGTAACACATGTCCAGAAGGATGCTACAACACATGATAATTTTGTCATTAAGCACGGCTGTTCAGAGCAAGCCACTTAGTTTTGAGAGGCAGGGGACTTTACAGCTCCCCCACAGCTGCAGAGGCCAAGCCCGTGAATGCAGGTCAGGGAAAGGGGTGTTTTCTGCAGGCTGCTCCCCACCAGCCAGCTAAACCGTGCTGTACTCAGCAAACTGAATGTCATCTGTGTACAGCCGGTCTGGCAACAATGTGTTCGGCATTGCTGAGCGGCCATTACAAGTGGGGCTGTTTAGTTTGATAATCAGTGGTTGTCATGAAAAATGTAATTTATCTGTGCTCTTGAGATGACTGAATAGGCAAATTCCCCCACAATTCTTTTAATACCAAACTCGACTAGGTTTATTTTCCTGTAGATAATGTAGATACGGCATGAAAGCTTGTACACAAGTGGTCAGGCGATATTCAAACAATGACAACACACACACACACACAATTGTGCAAAAATGACATCACTTTCTGGGAACTTAATTTTCCCTAGTTAACTAGTACACAAGTTGATACATGCCTCTGCTTGGACTACACAACAACAAAAATGTTGGATCAGAAATGTGTAAGCCTTGTTTGTTCGGGCCCTTTAACTAAGTGTCTCGCATGGGACGGAAAGATAAAGCTGTGTAAGCAGTATTCAACAGATACTTTTACCATTGAGTTAATGTAAACATGGCTTGAGAACACCAACAGAAACTTTGTCACCGACGTAATGTAACACATGTCCAGAGGGATGCTACCACAACACGTGATAATCTTGTCATGAAGCAGTATTCAACAGAAACTGTAGTCACTGATGTTAATGTGAAGGCATGAGACCACCACCACTCAAGGTTTGACCAGCAGGTCAGCCCTCTGCTAAGCCAAATCTATGAGACCCTCGTTTTAAATCCGTTTTTAAAAAAAAAAAAAGCATTTATGTATTTATAAATCAACTGTCAACCCTCTGTAGTGTGGTCTCACAATTCAGAAGATGTGTTGTATCATATATGGACTAGTCTGCATGCAGTGGCGAGCACTCCTTGATGAAATGGAAACTGAGAACACATACAACATTACACTAAGATCTTTCATCGATAGTCATGACTTGAAAATCCTGTTTACTCTTGAGGTGACACCAGCAAAAAAAACAGTGTCCACTCTTACATACCCATTATCGTGTCAACAAGGAAAACCACTGCAGTTGTCTTTCTTTTCTCTCTCCATTTTAACCAAAGTATTGATTTGTTGATGGGCGTATGTAATCAAACCACTGCAGTTGTCTTTCTTTTCTCTCTCCATTTTTAACCAAAGTATTGATTTGTTGATGGGCGTATGTAATCAAACCACTGCAGTTGTCTTTCTTTTCTCTCTCCATTTTTAACCTAAGTATTGATTTGTTGATGGGCATATGTAATCACTTTGTTCAAGATTTGTTACAATTTAAAGAAGACAAACATGAAAACCCCCCACCATTTGTTGTTAATATGTAAGCTAGTGAGAATGTTAGCTACAATTTTTTATTGAAAAATAAACAACATAAAAAAAACCTTTACACTTGAGCGTCTGTAATAAAGGCTTTTGCTTGCTACAAGAGTACCTGGGCTTTTCTTGTGTAGTGTGCGTGTGCGACTTTACTCTGTCAGTTGTCATGTGGATCTATTTAGCTTCTGCATACTTGTGGCTTTTAAGTTGAGTTTCATTCAGACGCAGTATTGTGTTAGCCATATGCATAATGTATGATTGCTCTTGTTATATTCATTGCAGGTTTTCTTTTGCTTGTCATGTGTTTACTGTGGAGTTTGCTTTACTTGTCAGGTGTATGTCGGGAGTTTCAAGCATGCATGTACACGGACGCACAGTTTGCTCGTAACATGCCTAGTACATAGAAAAACTCATTCACAACTCACAGTTTACACAAGGGCAGTATGCACAAACAAAATGCTGACTCACTGAACCGATTCAGTCAACAATAAACAACTCGCTGAAAACTCAACTGAACGGCTGGTGATATTTTACTTTGGTGAAATGACATTCTTACAAACCAAGCGATGCTTGTGCATTCATCCACCTACATATGTGACAGAATTACAGTGAGACGGCAACAAACCAAATTGTACACACAGAAACAAGATATTTAACAAACACCAACTCTATGAATATATGTACAGCAGTTTGTGATGGAGTATAGTCAAACACAATGCAGGAGACGAAAGACTGGTTCTGTAATTCCTGGACAAACACACACTGATTTGGAGAGAGAAAGACAGCAAAGCATGAGAGACCAAATATTTCATCACAAAACGGAGAGAGAACAAATATTTCATTGCAAAACAGAGAGAGAACAAATACTTCATTGCAAATAGAGAGAGAGACCAACCATTTCATTCAGATAACAAAAACGAACATGCAAGTTAATTCACTATTCAGCTCATATTCTTATATTGCAACTTACTGTTCCGTATTGAGGCTTCAACTGATCTGTCAATACTTGGTCTTCATCTTGTTTTTCTGAATTTAGTCTCCAACACTTGTCTTATTTTTCCTTATGTACGCTTTATCTCATCTGTTTAGTATTTGGTCTTCCACTATCTTCTTTTTCTGTATGTATGCCTCATCTCATCTATTTGATATCTAGTCTTCAACTTTCTTATTATTCTGCGTCTTGTCTTCATCTTCACTTGCGAAGTTCATGATCCGTAGTCACGGAGCATTAATGAACTTCTGTGATGCAGAGTTTCCCCCCTCATCTTTTTTTTCCTTTTCTTTTACAGGGGAAAAGAGTATGGGTATGGGCCTAGCTGCCAGCCTTCAGGGGTCAACATTCAGGGACAGGGGACGATGGGAGCGGGCTGAGGAGGGAACAGTTTGGCTTTTGACTGAAAGCAGTTCTGATTCCCTGATACTTGATTTGACGAGGGTTTAAACAGAAAATGCCTGTTCCATACGTATCATTTCCAACATCCACATATCATTTGGACTCTATTCTGCGATGCTTCATCATCCCTAGACAAAAATGACCCCTAAACCCCCACAACAAAATTCCAAAATTCTGGACACCCCCCCCCCCCCCCCCCCCCCCCCCCACTCCAATTAGAGATTTCGAAAATAGTGTCTGAAAGTAAGGAAATTCCAGAAAATTTAAAAGGGTTAGTAAACATTTATGGGTGTAGGGTATCGCTGCTTCAACGTTGAGAAGACACACAGGGAAATTTACCTTCCAGGCACTTTCTGGTTCCTGACCATTCTGGAAGTGAGAAACTGCAGGCCTGGAGACCACCCTTTATTTCAACTCTCATTTTCGTGGAAGAAAAAAAAATCTTTTTTCTCTTCACCCATTTTGTTACCTCGGAGGTAAACAAAAAAAAAAAATGCAGATGAGGCAGGGGGAGTTAGTCATGTCATACCACAGCAACATGGTGTCCCTGGAATAAAACGGCTGGAACTCCACACGAGAATCTGTTGCGACAATAAATTAACCCAGTTTCTCATCAACCGACACATAACCGTTAAGGACTGCCCTGCAAAACTTAACATCCTCATCGCGGCCACAGCTGGCCGGCGTTGTCTCAAGCCTGGCTGGCAGGCAGCTGGGGGGCGCCATTGATCTCCTGCAGAGGGAGCTGCAAGCAACCCGGTTGATGGTGACGGACTTGGTGCAGTTGTAGGTCTTGTAGATGCCCACCATGCGGTCGGCCAGCTCAAACATGTTGTTGCGCAGGGAGATGATGATGAACTGGGCGTTCTTCGTGCGCTCCTGAAACAAGAGGTCAAAGGTGGTGGTCATTCACCTGCATGGCAGGAGCAGGTTACTGAGCAAGGCTTAGCTCTTGGTCCTGCCTGTCTGCTGGTTTGTCAGGAAGGTGGCACTGTTTTCAACCATGAAGAGAAACGATTACTGTTCTGTTGATGTACTGATACCATGCTCTCTGTTCTGGATCGTTTGACAAAATCCTGAGTATTGGAATGCTTAAGCCTTGCTATCCCCTCTTTTTAGTTCACCTTTTCCCAAACAATTACATGCAGGTGCGCAACATTTACAGTAACTCTATCGCTGGAGGTGCAACCTCATTTTTTTTCAGTGGTGTTTACAGGTGCCTGCTTTGATCTAACCTAGGCAGGACACCCTGTACTAATGGCTATAGTTCCACTGATTGCATTCAATGGTGCCAGCAAATCTGATCAGCAAACGGGTCCCTGCTCACCCTTCAGACAAAGCGATACAAGGTCTTGAATACTGTGGAACCCCTTCAGTGAGCAGCTCCCAAGATCAGTGGAACATCAGATCTTTGGAGCAAGGGAGTGCTTGCTTGAATCATTCAAGGATTTATCAAAGCCCGGCACTGCAGCTATGTTGTATTCTGATGGGATTGAATGCGAAGATTGACTGCCACCGTTTTCTCTGGTTTGTTCAGAAATTATGTTTAATGGTTGATTATCAGTCTGCAATTCTGAATGAGAACCTGCGCAATCATCTCTCTTGTTGTTCGGCTGTGTGACACTATGGTGACATGCATGACCCTTCACTTGAATGGAGCGGGGAGCAGCAGGACAAGTTCAGGCAGGAATCTGTAGCATGCACACAAACCCCTCCCCAAAACACCTGTGTAAAAACTCTCACCTTGATGTAGTTAGCAACGATGGACACGTTCTTGAAGTCCAGCGCAGCGTCAATCTCGTCCATGACGTAGAGCGGTGTGGGTTTGTAGTGGTGCAGGGCGAACACCAAGGCCAGGAGCTGAGGGTTTTCTCCCCTCCTGACAGGTTGAGATGTTCTTCCACGACTTCTTGGGAGGACGCACGCTGAAATCCAGGAGAGGGAGAATGCTAAGGACACTTAAATCAGTCCACTGCCTGATAAGATAAGATAAGATAATGTTGCTTACAGCCCAGCCGACCGCAAGGGCCACATCAGGGCTGTCACCACGTTAAAATCAACTCACCAGTCATTTTATTTTAAAAAAAAAAAAAAAAAAAAAATAAAATAAAAAAAAAACACACACCACTTTCACACATCTCATTAAATGACATCGTCTGGGAAACGCACCAGAAATTGCATTAAAAATCTTTCTTCCGTAAAATCTTAAATCAGATGAAAAATTGTTAATCTCTCTCAAAAACTCAAGGATCACATCAGGCCTGAACAGGATCTTCATGGACTCCGCTGTAAAATGTTTGTGTCTCACATCGTGCAAGTCCCAACACTCTAAAAGAACATGTTTCATTGTGAGTGGCGCATGACATGGAATACACCACGGAGCTTCTTCACTCTTTAAAAGGTAAGAATGGGTAAAATACAAAATGGCCGGTGTGCAGCCGGCACAGAACCGTTTCCTCTTTACGACCTCCCGACGTAGATGGGAGGAAGTCCTTAAGGTTTGGACGGATCTGAAAGAGTTTGTTACTCGTCTGTGTGTTCCAATCCTCCTGCCAGAGGTCTCTCACATAATCGTTAATTTTGGGTTTCACATCTGAGCAGGGATATAAACGTTGGACAGTTTCTCTCTTGTGGCGTTCTTGGCTAAACGATCAACCATTTCGTTCCCGCCGATGCCAACATGACCAGGAACCCAAGCAAGAGTAATGTTGTAACCGTCCGCCTTCAACTTGCTAAAAAAGTTAAAAAAAAAGTAAAAGTTCTGGATGCTGAAGGTTGCGGCCAGCTATGGCCTCCAAAGCTGACAGCGAATCCGACAGAACCAGAAAGTCCCTCTTTGAAGAATGCGAGATTATCTTCAAAGCCAAACCAGAGCGGCAAGTTCAGCAGAATAGACAGAAGCATCGGAATGAATATGTTCCAACAGTATCTGAGAAGGAGCCCCAGGGCAGTAGGCTGCACAGGCCACTCCATCCTCAGACTTGGAACCGTCGGTGAAAACTTTTGACAGGATGGGAATTTGGAACAGAGGTCAGCATACAATGCCTTGTACGCCAGAGAGCTGGTAGACTCTTTGCGAAAAGCTGCGAGGTCGAAACAAATCTCTGGTGTGAAAAAGGTCCACAGAGGTTGATCCGGAAACTTGGAAAAATCGGACACAACTCCTAGGTCTAGGCCTGCATTCCGCACGTGAGGCCGCATACGAAGACCAAACGGCGGAATACATTTCGGGTTGTTTTCAAACTTTACTTTGGAACGGAGGGTCAAAGACACAGTCATAGGCAGGATTCTGCGGTTCTGAGAACAGTCGGATATAATAATTCAAAGACAGTTTCAGCCTGCGGTTGGACAGTGAAGGTTCACCCGCCTCTGCGTACAGACTGTACACAGGGTGGTGCGGAACGCTCCAAGACAGAGACGAAGCCCTTGATGGTGGATAGGGTCCAAGAGTTTGAGGTAAGATGATCTTGCGGAGCCGTACACAGCACAACCGTAGTCCAGTTTAGAACGGACCAGGGCTCTGTAGAGGTGCAACAAAGTTTTCTTATCAGCGCCCCAGTCGGTGTGCGCTACGACCCCAGAATATTCAGTGCTTTCTGGCAAGCAGTTTTGAGGTTTTTAACCCTCTGCCCCTTGTAACGCCCGCTGTGGCCCGAAACGCGATGCCTTTCGTATCCTTGTAACGCCCGCTGTGGCCCGAAATGCAC
>CM031623.1:34706233-34741768 GCA_018398815.1 Conus ventricosus
TCTCCTTCAGCTTGCCCGTGATGACGCAACCCCGTCAGAACTCGTCCAGCCGCTGCTTCGCAGTCCTGGGGTACCCCGCTGGCTGTCCCGCACCCGTGTCTGGTCCAGCTGCAGCGCGTCAGTACAGCTCCTCCTGTTGTCAGAGATGCAGGTCAACAGATTGTAAAGTAGGGAACCTTCATAAAAAAGTGGCTTTTGATTTAAGTGTGTATGTGCTACACATACTCTCACGGATCTGTTTTTAATTGTTCCAGACGAGTTCTCACATGACCTTATGTTAGGTTCCATTTGCTGTCATCTTCCACGAATGAAGTGGCAGATAAACCGACTTGCAGTGATGCACTGAATGTGTATAGCTATGTAAACGTAAAAATCTCATGTCTGTATAAAAGGATAGTGTTAAGTTCTGGAGAAAATATGTTAAAAATAAAAATAAAAAAGACACACAATGGTATATATTTGGATCCAGTTGAAATAGTCTGGATAAAGAACTAACAAATATTATTCCGTTCATATGGCAGATTTTATTTCATTTTATTTCATTAACATTATAGGAAAAGCCAGCAAACTCCATGTCATTGTGGTGAAAAAGGGGAAGTTACACATAGCAGCAAACAAGATTTCCTAGCTGGACTTGACATGTGCGATCAAAGTTGTATGCTCAGGTTTTATGTTGGGGGGTGGGTGGGAGGTGGAAGCGGTTCTAACAGAAAAACAAACAAACACAATAATATTAGAAGAAAAGAAAAACATACACCCGAAGGTGTGGGTACGACCCAGAGAAGCACTGTCCTCAACTGCTGAACACACCATGTCGGAGCACTTCACGACAAGTACAGATAATCAGGTCACGGAAAGTGGTTCGGGGGTTAAACTCCAACACAGCTTTCCAACATCTAACAAACAAAACAAACACAACAGAATCAAGAGCGGAAAAGCTCCCCACCTTTTTCTTGTATTCAGCGATGGCAGCCATGTTGGGCTTCATCTGAGCCAGCTTCTCCTCCTGAACGGTGATTTCGTACTTCAGTCGTTGGTGACGGCCGCCGCCAGGTCATCCGGGGTGAACGTGGGCAGGTCGCCCTCCTCATCCCCTTCCACCGGCGACAGCTTCAGGCTGGACAGCTGAGGGAGGAAGGGGAGAAAACCAACAACATCCATCAGCTTGGTGTGAAAAATCCCAGGATGAAACGGACACACCCTTACCACCCGCACCCTGAACAAATCGCACAAACTCCACTGAAATGACTGGAATCCACTCATTACCTCTCCATGTCTGTGTCTCTCTGGCTGTACCCGAAAGAACAAGGCATTTCAACCTGATTGGGTGCTGATCTGGTCTGGTGACTGGCCTTTATGGTTAAGCTTCCGGTTCAAGGGAGGTAAATCTCCCTATGCAGTCCGCTCTTTACAAGTGATGACATGTCACTTCAAGACGATCATTTCCAACTGAACCCCTCTCCTTCCACACTGACAACACTGCGTCACATGTCTCTCTCCCTCTTTCGGTTTCTTTTTTGGTTTTTCTTTCTGTATTTATTGAAGAAAACACAACAACAAAAATCTCAGACTTTGGTGGCTTGACATCGCTCAACATGATGTTCAAAAGAGTGAATGTATGCGATATGACTGAATTGGGTGTGTGTGTGTGTGTGTGTGTGTGTGTGTGTGTGTGTGGAAAGAAACGTTACAAACAAGAAAAACTTCAAAACGATTTTTGAAATAAAGCATTCCACAAAAGTTTACAGGCAGACCATTTTCTCACAACAGAAACATGCCGAGTCATCACTGTGTCTGATAACTCTGAAAATGAACACATTACAGACCAACACACCTGATCAACAATTAAACAAAAATTTAGCTTGCAGAGGGGGGGGGGGGGGGGGAGGTGGGGGGGGGGGGGGGGGGGGGGGGGGGGGGGGGGGGGGGGAGATCAGGCAGAAGGAAAAAATTCTTCCAGGAAAAGAAATAATTTGAAGTCTGCCAGCATCTGTTTGCCCCACAATCCACCACTGCGATCAGCACTGATTTGATCCTGACTGTGGAAAGCGTTGATGACAGTCAAAGAGAATCTTGTCATTTCCACGTACAGGTGTGTCAGCACTCCCTTCAACCAACAGTTTGCAGCTGGTAGAGATGCACCACAACACAGGGTTGGTTCCAAGCTGAAGGATGGATTCCTATTTTTCTACCTGCAGTCTTCTTCTTCTGTGTACGCAGGCTGATACTCCTGCAGACACTCCCTATATGGACAGGCAAGTATCAATCCCATCTGCCCAACAAAGGGAGTGGAGTTTTGTGTGCATGACCTATTTTTATCCCACCATTAAGGCAGCCATACTCCATCTTGGGGGAACCCACCTGCAGTCGAGTAAGAGAGATGACAACAGTCATAAACATCAACAACACAGAAACAAAACACACGCACAGCGAACTGCATCCATAACTAGATTTTTTTTTTTTAAACCAAAATTTTCATGTGATTTAGACATACAGTATTTTTTTTTTTTAAATCACCCTGTTTATGCGCACAAAAAAAATCACTTTGATAGATGCAGGAATGTTATTTTAAAAAAACAAAAGAAAAACAACCTCAGAAGTTAAAGGGTGAATTAAAAAAAAAGAAATAAAAGGACAAAGAGCCCCTGGCTGGTGGGTGGGTCCCTCACCGCTTTCCTCCAGTGTTTGAGCTTGGCCTTGTTTTCCTTGAGGATGGTGTCGAACTTCTCCAGCGTCATGCGGATCTCCAGCTGCTCTTTCTCCAGAGCCCCCTCCTCCTCCTCCAGCACACCCACCTCCTTCCTCAGCCCCTCCAGCGACTTCTCCACCTCCCCGACTTTGTCCTGAACACCCACAACGCCACTGATGGAATTCATGTCTCCTGTTAAACTTATATACAGTTCTGTTTGTTTTTGTTGTTGTTATTAAGAGTACTTACACAGCGCCTATCCTTGGGTTGGAGAGCGAGCTCTAAGCACTCTCTGTTTATTTTAAGGGCTGCCTACCTGGTAGAGCTGACTGAAGAGCTGCCTGCTGGTGCCACATTCAGTCGCTTCCCTGTGTCATTCAGTTGAACATCAGTCACCCAGTTTCCCATTCATTCTTTAATACTTTTGGTGCATGCAATGTGCAGATGTGTATCCAGACCAATCACCAAACTGATCTCTTCCAAACGCTGATGATGGGATTTTGCGCGTCTGCATGATGTTATGAGTGCGATCACTTGCAGAATCTTAGTTATCATTCGAGGAACCTTTGGCAAGTATGGAGTCAGTACCAATGTTAAATGAAAGGGAGAAATCCCCCTGTTCTGAAACAGCCCAGTGAAGATCTGAATCCACAAGTTGACGATCACGGGTCCAGTGCTCCACCAACTCTGTGCCCGTTGTCACATTTTACAAACAGCTTTTCAGTGGCATCACTCCCATGCTGCTCATTGTTCATGACATAAAGCCTCCTCTGGGTTTGTCCTGTTGCAGCCTTCACACTGGTTTTCCACAGGGGCAGCCACAATGGGGCTGTCTTTTGGCAACCCACCAGAGGAGACACTGCACTGTGGCAGTCACTTATGCACTTTCCATTTTTGATTCGGTCTGACCCAGCATATGCAGGACATCCACTCCTAAGCCCCCTTCCTTTGACAATAACTTCTTTGTCCCAGACCCATCATCGTTGTGTTTCCCCTGAGGGTCACCACCCCCGTGCACCCAGTCAAGGTCCCAACACCTTGCTGACACAACACTTTCAACAGGAAGTCACCATGGAAATGAACATTCAGAGGAAACTGTAACATGGTCACTATGAGAGCAGGTCATCTGAGGCTACAACATTTGAGACCTTTTTTTTTTGTTCGACAAGAATCAAGATGATCAAGCTGACGCCAAGGAATTACTTTATGTTCTGGTCAGACTGCATGACAAAGCTGAACGCTACAGTTCCATTGACGATATATCACCAGGCTTGGGAGATGCAGACACCTGCAACATTGATAACGAAATCTGAGCAATGCATCCATTAGGTGGATGAACCGACTGTATGGTTCTAGTCTACCACTGGAACCCGCAGCATATTCAATCACTCTGGATAAGAGTCAGCCAGCCGGAGGCCAACAAAATCTCACAAATACATCCCTGAAATGGAAATTGAACTAACCATCGCTTTGTAGCGCTTGGTGCATTGTACTGAGGTGGCCGGTAGACGAATGGTTAGGGTGTTTGGAGCTCAGCATGGTACTGGAGGAAAATCATTTTTCCCTGAAAATTTTTGGGGGTCCAGGGGGCAACGCCCCCTGGCGGGGTCAAGGGCGCAGAGCCCCTTGTGGGGGCCAGGGGGCAACGCCCCTGAAGCTGAAGGTTTTCAGCAATTCTAGCCTGTAAAAAAGCCTCTCCTTGAACTAATTTCAGTTCTTCATACTAAGCAATTTCTGCCATAAAATAAGCTCTCCTAGAATCACTTTATCAGTCATTCCTTCAACCCAAAGAAGGTTTTAAACCCAATCACATAGCAAAAATGAGTACATATCTACATTGCTTTAGGTGGCATACATTAAATCAAACTGTAAAATATTTACTTACTCTGCTGATAAGTGAGGCAGAGAAAGTCAGAAACAGAATGAGAGAAAAGAGAGAGAGAGAGAGAGAGAGAGAAGAGAGGGAAGGGAGAGAAGAGAAGAGAGAGAATGAGAGAGAGTGAGAGCTCTAGAAGAGAGGAAGAGAGGGGGGAGGAAGGGAGAGGAGGGGGGGGGGGAAGAAAGAGAGAGAGAGAGAGAGAGAGAGAGAGAGAGAGAGAGAAGAGAGAGAGAGAGAGAGAGAGAGAATCTTACCTGGCAGAACGGGATTACTTGCAGCATTTTTTCACTCTCTTTGTTTCGTTTCCCTTTGATGTGATCGCTGAGGCTCTCGCACCGCCAGAACCCGTAACAGATTTCAACTTGACACACCACACAGTATGCTTTGCCGCGGATTCTCAACTTTTCCAAGCACGACGAAAACGTTTCATTTTCGTGGCTCCTGTTCAGCCAATCCCATCGCCATTTGTTTGCCACACCAGCATCAATATCTTCTGTCGGAGAATTCCGCGGAACTATGTCTGTACGCTTTGGCATTTTTATTTTTTCCTTCTTTTCTTCAACCTTGTTCAAATTCGATCACGTCGACCCAGAGCGGAAAGCAGTGGCGAATGTCACGAAAGCGCATGCGCGGAAGTAGTCCTGCTCAATGCTACTTCTCGCGAGACGAAGGCTTGAAGCGAACGACCTCAAACGAACTAAAAGGGCCGGTCTTGTCGGGCGCGGCTCGGTTGGTTTTTTTTTTTTTTTTTTTTTGCTTTTCGCGGATTTCCGCGAATTCGCGGACATGTACCATGCCTGGAGCTTGAAGTCACGAGTTTCAACACTCAAGGGGTTATAACCTCGTCACTGTCCACCCAGCACGGTACCTGATTCAGCTTAGGTAAACCTAAGGCAGCTGACAGAGATGGATGGACTCATCTTCCATAACACCGTACCCAAGGCCTCGTGAATCTTCATCAGTTTCACTCCTCATACTGCCATTGTACCATGGGACTTAAACATCTTCCAGCTAGTCTTTCCCAGCGAAACCACACTCACTTTTTTTTCTCTCCCCCCATATCTGATTCATGGCTTTACTGCATTTGTTTGGTTGTTAAAACAGCTGGAAAGTTTTATACTGATCTCAGCACCGACAGGAAACGTGTCTGCTTCCTGGCGCCGCTCCATTTAAGGGCAGTTATGACAGTTGGCAACGTGTATGTGTTAATCAGTCATTGCAGGTAAGATACGTTTGCAATGGTGAAACACCGAACAGTTTTTCAGCTGCTGGTCCAAGGACCAGTTTGATTTTGATGGAACCGGCAGCTGAATTAGAAAAGAGGCTGTGTCAGAATGAAGAAATGTACAGGTCACAGAACGAGGGCAGCTTACGGCTGAGACTGTTCTATTTTGGTGCAGATACAGGTCAAAGGGGGATCTAAGTGCCTTTCCTCGCACTTGCTTCAATGCTGCCAGACATGGCGTTTTGCGGACATTAAAAAAAAAATGTCTTGAGAAATATGCCTGGATATCAATGAAAAAAAAAATGCTGATTAATATTTACAAAATTGTAAGACGGGATGCAGATCAGGTTTAAAGCCTGGACCCAGTCGGCAAAGCCCTGATATAAAGAAAGGGGGAAAGGGAAGGAGAGATGGAAAGGTGGGTGACGTGGTGTGGGGGTGCAGAGATGATGTGTTGGTGTAGCGTCATTTACACACCACTTCTTTGCCACTCTTAGTTTCCTAGCCGCCTCAACTTTTCATTCTATTCTGGAGAATTAAAACCTACAGCACTCTAATAATTTCAACTTTCATCCTATACCAGAGAGTTAATGGAGTAGAACAGGGATGTTTTGTTCAGACCAACTCAAATTCAACGCCCATCTTGCCTGAAGTGAATGAAGATAAGTGATAGCTCATTCATTTTCGTTGTCCAGAGTGTCTTGTATCTTGCCTGAAGAAGACCCATGAGGTTGAAACGAGTCATGTTTTGTCTTGTGATTCGTTTGCCTACGTTTTTTTGGGTGGTTCACTATTAATTACATTTAAAATTCATTCAACTCAAAAGCCCAATTTCGAGGCCTTGTGGAGGTGACCTGTGGAGACTTAGCACTGCTGCAGTGTGTCTGACCTGAGCCTGCTGGTGGGCCTCCAGCACAGTGGTGGCCTGCTCCTCCAGGTCCTTGAACAGCGCCATCAGACTCTCCGTCTTCTCCTTGTTCTCCTTCACCTCCTCCTCCAGGCTCTTCACCTTCTCCTCTGCCTTCTTCAAGTTTCTGAAATGCGCACACACACACACACGTGCATCAGACATTCCCTCAGAGAGCAAAAAATTAATAAACAGATTGATGCAAAACATCACAATGTAACAACAGATACATGAAACATAGTTTATTCAGCAAAATGAATTCTGCAAAATAAGGCCACAGCAGTAGACGATAGTAAAGAATGATAGAATTTGAACAGACTGAGTACAACTACATGACACTGACAGGAAGGAGGAGACCACCAGCAATTCATTTCCTGGTGACAATACAGTTTGTACTGGAACAGCCCCTGGCATCTCCATGTGAGTAACCTAACTTGGCACAGCTGAAAATGGTTCTCCAATGTTGAGGGAAATCACCTCCACCCTAGCTGCAATGAAAACATAACTCAGAAACATGCAAAGTGAAAATCTACAACCACAAACAAAAGCAGGACTCGGAGACATGCAAAGTCTACAATGGTGAAATGGAAAACATCGTTGCTATTAGAATCAAATGCTTCTGCTGATGGGTTGGAAAAGAAACAAGAGACTGGGAGGCCTTGGACTCTCTTGGAAAGAGAGAAAAAAAAATCCATCACCTCTCAACTATGCAAATAAACAACACACGTCTGATTAGCGCTGCACCCTCATATAATTGAATGGTCACAGATTTCCAGTCTGAAAACATTTCTGCTGGACAAAGTGTGACCCTCTCACCTCTCCGCAGTCTTGACCCCTACGTTGACCTTGGTGATCTGGCCGGTGGCTTCATCGATCTTGCGTCCAATGGCGTCCACCCTGGTCTGCGCGGCTTGCAGTTTGGAGCCGCCAATGTCCTGATCTGGTTGTGTAGCCTGCAGACACCATGCCGACACTTCATTCTTCACCGTCTCACTGAACCCTGCTTCCCTTCCTGCCCCTCCCCCGCTCCCTTCCTGCTAACCATCTCCTACATCAATCTTGTCATGATTCTTTTGTGGTGGACTCTGATTACCGTTCCTATTGTTTCAGATTCTTGGTTGAACTGTTCGGGCGAAAATTTAGAAAAAAAAGAAGAAATTTTTTAGAAACAACAAACACCTGACAGTTGCATTAAGAAACATTTCACTCCTGTAATGCATTTCAAACCATCTACTCAATTTCTGTTTTTGTTTAATTGCTGACCCTGCCTATTAAATCAGACCTGTTTACCCCCCAAAATGTCTTGGAGTAGCTGAGATATCCAAAA
The DNA here is from genome assembly GCA_018398815.1 of Conus ventricosus. Classification (NCBI taxonomy): domain Eukaryota; kingdom Metazoa; phylum Mollusca; class Gastropoda; order Neogastropoda; family Conidae; genus Conus; species Conus ventricosus. The sequence continues at coordinate 34,714,261 of CM031623.1, forward strand.
ATAGTAGCAGGGGTATGAAAAGTAGTAGCAAATGCGAGGCCCGCAGGGCCGAAGCCCCCAACAGTCTAGGGGGTCTGGGGAGCGCTGTAAGCTCCCCAGCAGGGTCCGGGGCTCTGCCCCGGCCGCTGACGCTTTTCCTCCGTCTTCTGCATGAAGTCAAAATGGTATAATATTTGTCTTTTTTTCTTTTCTTCCCATATATATATATACAGTGGAAATCGGTTACCTCGAAATTTAGGGGACTAAATAATTGTTTTGAGCAATCCGTTTTTTTGAGGTAACCAGTTGATATTTTGATATTACTATATAGTACTACTATGACCGTATTCAATCTTTTTCACAAGTGTCATATTGTAAGAGCAGCTATGATGCACACAAACGGTTATGTTCATTGATGTAGCTTCCTTCCTTGAACAATTCAGTCCTACTCAACCAACTATCCAATCAACAGTCACTGTGAATTTTTATTCTTCAGACTCTGATAGTATGCACTTCTGAGCTTCTTGAGCTGAGAACCAGTGAGGGCACCAACAGCATCAACAGGCCGTTTCTTAGACCCTTTCACCACAAGAAGGCTGTCCAGAGTGTCATCAGCCATGCTGGCTCTCTGTTCAGTTTTTGTTCTTCCGCACACAGGAGAAAATCCTCTCACAATGTGCGGAGCTGTGTGGAATTGTTAAAATTCCCCTCATCACCAGTGACAAATCACTAAAGGCCCCCTCCTGAGAGTTGCATATCGTGCAGTGTGCGAACTCGGCTCCTCTCGTTGAAGGAACGAGACAGGTGTAGGCTTCATGATGGCTTTTGGTAAATTTCTGTCCTGCTTTACGGTGTTTTTTTTGCCGAGTTTGACTGCTTCTTAGAATTGTCCTCCTGCTCCATCAATATTAAATCATCCTCATCATCTGTTTCATGCCGTTTCCGCTTGTCTAATGTCCATTGTGAATTTGTCTCTGCAGATGAAAGGCACATACACACGGCACGACGGCGAGACGTGACGAGACGTAAGATAATAAGATAAGATAATGTTGCTTATAGCCCAGCCGACCGCAAAGGGCCACATCAGGGCTGTCACCACGTTAAAATCAACTCACCAGTCATTTAAAAAAAAAAAAAAAAAAAAAAAAAAAAAAAAAAAAAAAAAACAACATTCACACATCTCTTTAAATGACATCGTCTAGAAACGCACCAGAAACTTTGTTAAAAATCTTTCTTCCGTAAAATCTTAAATCAGATGAAAAACGTTAATCTCTCTCAAAGACGTGAAAGTGGGTCAAAGAGCTGTGTTCAGGAGAGCCGATTTTTCAGCGCGACAGCGGACTGCGGGGCAGTTGTATAATGCAGTAACTTAGGCGGGCGTGCTTTAAACTTGACCCAGTCAAACTGCTGGTGAGAATAAAACTTGGATCGGCGCAAAAACTTGGATCGCACTGGGATCGGCGCGCAAGAAATTGCAGAGCAGAAAATGAACAGAAAGCGTAGTTTATTTTTATGGTCGTAGCATCGTAGCACAAGTGCCAAATTCGGAGTTTGCTCGCCAAAATCGTAGAGAAAACAGGTCTGTTAAATACCTACTATGGAGAAAAAAAACAAATGCAAGGACATTGCTTGGCTCCTATTCAAATAAAACTTTTGAAAGGATTTTCATGCAGAAACAAACACTGAAAACATGGTTCAAGGATTTAACTAGCATCTTTGATTATGCTCAGGTGTTCAAGGCTTCGAATGGTTCTGAGACTTTTCAGGACCTGTGAGGACTGCGTGCACACCCTGTTAAACCCCTTAGGTTTCTGATATCACCACTTCTGTCACCCAATTAGTGATCGGTGACTTACAGGCTGATGCTGTGGCTCAGTGACTACAGCGAACGATACAACTTGCTAAATTCTTCACTGCATAACTTCCTAATTAGCCTTGATCTCGTACCACACATACCAAAGAAATTCTCTGTGTTTCTTCCCTCCATTAATTCTGATTTAGCTGGCACTTGTATGGTAGGGAAAATACCAATGTTGGACACATGCACACTCATAACAAAACATTGGATTATACAGACTGACTTAATCCTAAACATGACTTACGAAAAAAAAAAAAAAAGGCTTTCTAAATAGAAACCGGTGAATGGTCACGAATGAAGCCCCCCCCCCCACAAATACAATAAAACGAAACAAAACACAAAAACAAAAAGTCCTGACGACAATCTTTGAAGATAAGGATCAGAATCAGACAGTGACAAAAACATGTGAATGTCTGGCACTGAATTTCCATGAGGAGTTATGCTTAGCACATTAAAGTCATCCCCCCCCCCCCCCCCCCCCCCCTCGTTTATCAAGGGCCCAACAGTCTCGCACCAGGAGACAATAAACTGTGGCACAATAACCCGCAGCAAGCCGGATATCAACTGAGCAAGAAAAGACAAGCGCACTTTATTACCTTTGCACTTCAGCTTCCACTTTTGATGACGTTTCAGCTGACTTGTCCATAATCTGCCACACCACACACACACACCACACCACACACAGGGTCAGTGGAGCACATGTTGAACAAGCATTTTCACACTGGTTGCAATTCATCAAAGACAGTGAAGAATTTGAACCCGAAACTGACTTTGGAAACATCATGAAAGAGACTTACTTCTTTTCAGTAAGACTACATCCTAAGCCGTAACTTCCTGTATCTCCTCAGTAGAAATTCAGATTTCTTACTCTAGCCAGAAAAATTCTCTTGTCTGAAACTGTCATTTCTAACCCCCTTATATTTCAGCTGCAAATTGGGAACATATAACTGCCAACATCCGTTGTGAAATCAGTCACAAACTGACTTCTTCAGTTTCTGATGGCTTCCTCCCTTTGTGGAAAACCCGACCAGCTCCAGGAATACTAAAAGATTCTCTTTCCTCCGCAGGCCCAGGATTTCTGAGATAAATGAAGTTCAATGATCCTGGATTGGGACAAAGAAAAATCACAAGATGAAGAACAAGGGATCATAAAAGATCATGCAACTAGAAGATAAATGTTTATGATGTAAAAATACTGTTCAATTGAGAAGTCTCTGTCCAGCAGTTTTCAAAACAAGAAGTGTCTTCTATACAAGGAACAGTTTCACCAATGAGACTTTAGGCACTGCCGACATTGACCCCACTGCCCCCCACACGCTGACATTGACCCCCTGCCCTCCACACAGCTAACATTGACCCACTGCCCCCCACACTGCATGACATTGACCCACCTGCCCCCCCACACTGCTGACATTGACCCACTGCCCCCCACACTGCTGACATTGACCCACTGCCCCCCACACTGCTGACATTGACCCACTGCCCCCCACACTGCTGACATTGACCCACTGCCCCCACACTGCTGACATTGACCCACTGCCCCCACACTGCTGACATTGACCAACTGCCCTCCACACTGCTGACCTTTCCTGAAGGCCTCCACCTTTTTGCGGAGGGCGTCCAGCTCCCTTGTCCTGGGGCTGCGGCCTTGACATTGACCCCGCTCTTTGATCTGGGCTTGAAGGCTGGACACCTGCTCCTTGAGGGCCTGCACACAGCAAAGCACAAGGTCGACAACAGTGTCAGGCAGACTTCCAGAATGAATTACTGCCCCTAAACTGATGAATGAGAAAATAGTGGTTGTGGTAGATTTACACGTGTGTGTATGATGTGTGGGCATGGGCCCATGTGTGCGCGCGCGCAGCATGTGTGCGTGCACGTGTGTGTGTGTGTGTGTGTGTGTGTGGTGTGTGTGTGTGGTGTGTGTGTGTTTCTGTTCGCAAAAAAATTATTCCTGAATTTAACGAAACTTGATGAAGAAAAGAAATGTGATCCAAAACCCCTACCGAAAACCTGAGTGAGTGAGTAGAGAAAGAAAGGAGCGAGAAAGAGGAGAAAGAAAAAAGAGGGAGACAGCACAAGCCTGTGCGGAGACTTACTGACCTTGACCTTCATCTCGGCCATCTGCAGGTTGTGCTTCATGGTGGCCCAGTCCTTGGTGTTGGTCTGCACCACGTCCTGCAGCTTGTCCGCTGATGTCACAGGTCTCCGCCTCCTTCTTCGCCTGTAACCCCCCCCCCACACCCACTGGCAGTTAGGAAACAGACTTCACTCAGCCTCCTTCTTTGCCTGTAACCCCCCCCCCCCCCCCCCCACACCCCACTGGCAGTTAGGAAACAGACTTCACTCAGCCTCCTTCTTTGCCTGTAAACCATCACCCCCCCACACCCACTGGCAGTTAGGAAACAGACTTCACTTCAGCCTCCTTCTTTGCCTGTAAACATCACCCCCCCACACCCACTGGCAGTTAGGAAACAGACTTCACTCAGCCTCCTTCTTTGCCTGTAACCATCACCCCCCCCCCCCCCCCCCCCCCCCCCCCCCCCCCACCCCAGTGACGGTTAGGAGACAGACTTCAGTACACTTTGATCTCAGCCTCCTTCTTCGCCTGTAACCCCCACCCCCCACCCCCCCGCACCACCCCAAACCCACTCAGTGACAGTCACGACACTGACAGACTTTCAGTACACTGTGATCTCCACCTCTTTCTTCCCATGTCCAGTAAGAGCATGAACAAATATTTTGGATATTAAGTCTTTCAAGGAAAATATTTTTGTTTCAAAACGTTTTATTCTAAAAGTAAAACTGGCACCTGACCGCAATTATCTTACCTTCTCCCTTTTTGCATTTTTCTTTTCTTGTTTGTTTTGTTTTTAGTTGTTTTTTCTTGCTGACAAATATTGACCTTCTGACTATACAATAATACTTAACATTATCTGGAGCCTAAAATCACTGATGAAACAAATGAACCAACTTCAATGAAGCAGTCAGAGGTACACTGACTCATATTACAGAAAAAAAACATAACAAAAAACCACGAAGCAGATGTCACAGGTTTATTTAAAATAACAGGCAAGTTATTTGAGTGGACAAGGGATTCCCTTTTGACCATCAATTTTTTTCTGATGTTTTGTACCAACCTGCCAAATTCATCGTCTTAGATTAACAAAAGGTCATCAATATGGGGTATTACTATAAAAATAAACAAACCAAAAACACCTAGCATGTCCAAATCCCACCATATTTTGTCATTGGATGTGCCGTGATCACACTTGGTAAATGTTAAAATTGGTATGGAAAAATTGCAAAGTGGCTTTTCGGCAAATGCACTCCCTGAATCACAGTGCTCCGAAAACATGGGACAGCATCAATGATCACGCAGTCAGTGTATCAGGGATGAAAACAGTTTTTAAAAAAAAGAGGAGATTGGCGGGGATCTGGGGGTTCACCATGGGCCCCCAGTGGGGTACATGGGCAACAGCCCAGCGGGGGTCAGGGGGCGGCGCCCCCTGAAGCTGAAGCATATTTTGTATTAAATATGGCATAAAAATCTTTAGAAATCACTTTCTTGCTTCTAAACAACTCATTCTATAGATCAGCTTTCAACACCATGAAGACTGAGACTGATGTGGAAAGAAACTATGTCAATTGAGACAAACATTTAGTATGATGAATCCTCAGAACTCTAGCTAAAGAAAATTTGACAAACAGTGCTTTCAGGACATAAAGAATAAGGCCTGTAGATAAGTAAATCAGAGTGGGAAATCAAACTAAGTAAATCAGATGTATGAAAACGACTGCTGGACTTCAATAAACACAATATGAAAAATGATTACTTTGAAGTCCTTTAAAAAAACTGAAGCTTTTGGGCCTTAGACCCTTCGTCAGGAAACACTAAACACAAAAAAAGAACATAAAAGAACAAATGACATAAAAACAAACTGATGTCACAACAGTAACCCCCCCCCCCCCCCCAACTTCCCTCTTACAACTAATCATATCCCCCCCTCTTGACAAGTGTGTGTGTGTGTGTGTGTGTGTGTTGTGTGTGTGTGTGTGTGTGTGTGTGTGTGTGTGTGGGTGATTTTGTGTGTGTGTGGTGGGGGGGGGGGGGGGGGGGGGGGGGGGGTTGTTTGTGGTGTGTGTGGTGTGTGAGGTGGGGACGGGTGTGGGGGGGAGGGGGCGAAGTGTGTGGGGCATGTGTGTTGTGGGGTGAGGGTGGGGGGTTGGGGGAGAAGGAGGAGTAGAGGAAGTATATAGGTAGTGGGGGGAGTGGGCTGGTGGAAAAGGATTTCATAGGGGGGCTGTTAGCAGACACCTAACAAATGTAGCAAACGTTTGCATTATACCAGGGAAAAATGTTACACAATACTGTTGTGACATCAGTTTATTTTGATGTCATTTGTTCTTTTATATTCTTTTCATCACTTTGACGTTTTTCCCTTGCTTTGAAGACTCTACGAGTGGACGTACTTAGAGTAGGAGTCAAACTATCTTTGGAAATTAAACGTAGATTGTTGCATACCCAATGATCTGAAAACATGCTGTAATGGTGTGGGAAACACACACACATTTTCTGTTTGGTGACTGGGACGCTCGATGTGATCTCTGATTGCCACAAAGCCACGACTTCCAAAGTAGACACGTTTTTGGCAAGGCTCGCAAAACACTTCAAATTCGCCGTCTTTGTCATGTTTTCTTATTGTATCCGCGACTCTGCGGTCACACACGTCCTTCTGCTGCCACTCGGTCTTCTAGTGGTTCACATACTTCTTTTTTCTTTTTTTTTCATTTTGTTTGCACTCGCTAGCGGCAAACTCTCACTGTGAATCGACGCCATGATGATAAATGATACTGGAAGGAAACAGAATGAGAACTACGCCGTTTGAGAACATTACCGACAGAGAAGAAATTCGCTGTGCAGACAAGTTGAGATCGTTTCTGAGCATCATTCTTCGAATAATTTTTCGGCGGAGACTTTTTCTTTCGGCGGAGATGCGAAAAAATAACGGCGGAGACGGCGGAGAGTTTTCATCCCTGGTGTATACATGTTTTGTACACCTTATCTTTGTACTCTTTAGAATGGTGCTAGTTTTCACATGTAGAGTGAACGCTGTTTCTGTTCTGATCAATCTTGCAGAAATGGTGCATGCGTGCATGTGTTGTTTTTAAACATTCTGTCGCTCTTGTTCAGTATAAGCAAATTCAATAACTTCCAGTCCAAATCTTATTTCCCCTCATATTCCGTTGACTGGGAAAAGCTCCTATGTTCCCCCAAACCCTTCTTCCCTGATCTGTAAGAATTCTCTTAATTAAGAGCAAATATGTTGTCGTGCACAGGTCTGCAGAAGACAGAAAATGAACAAAGGAAATGAAAGACAGACAGAGAACAAGTGAACCAAAATAAATCGGATGGAAGATAGGTTAGTAGACAGGTCTGCAGAATAGAAAAAAAAAATTAATAAAAGATCAAAGTAAAAAAAGAGAAGAAAGAGAGATGTTGATCAAACCACACGAAATGAAAGGCACTGTAGGTCAGAGCTATGACGAGAGAGGGAGACAACACAGGATCAGAAAACAACACACAGCACTGTAGGTCAGAGCTATGACGAGAGAGGGAGACAACACAGGATCAGAAAACAACACACAGCACTGTAGGTCAGAGCTATGACGAGAGAGGGAGACAACACAGGATCAGAAAACAACACACAGCACTGTAGGTCAGAGCTACAACAGAGAGAGGGAGATAACAGGATCAGAAAACAACACCGAGCACTGTAGGTCAGAGCTACAACAGAGAGAGGGAGACACACAGGATCAGAAAACAACACAGAGCACTGTAGGTCAGAGCTACGACAGCACTGTAGGTCAGAGCTATGACAGAGAGAGGGAGACAACACAGGATCAGAAAACAACACACAGCACTGTAGGTCAGAGCTATGACAGAGAGAGGGAGACAACACAGGATCAGAAAACAACACACAGCACTGTAGGTCAGAGCTACAACAGAAGAGGAAGGGAGACAACACAGGATCAGAAAACAACACAGAGCACTGTAGGTCAGAGCTATGACAGAGAGAGGGAGACAACACAGGATCAGAAAACAACACAGAGCACTGCAGGTCAGAGCTACGACAGAGAGAGGAAGATAAGATAAGATAATGTTGCTTATAGCCCAGCCGACCGCAAAGGGCCACATCAGGGCTCAGAGAGAGGAAGACAACACAGGAACAGAAAACAACACCGAGCACTGTAGGTCAGAGCTACGACAGAGAGAGGGAGACAACACAGGATCAGAAAACAACACAGAGCACTGTAGGTCAGAGCTATGACAGAGAGAGGGAGACAACACAGGATCAGAAAACAACACAGAGCACTGTAGGTCAGAGCTATGACAGAGAGAGGGAGACAACACAGGATCAGAAAAAACAAACAGAGCACTGTAGGTCAGAGCTACGACGGAGAGAGGGAGATAACACAGGATCAGAAAACAACACACAGCACTGTAGGTCAGAGCTATGACAGAGAGAGGGAGACAACACAGGATCAGAAAACAACACAGAGCACTGTAGGTCAGAACTACGACAGCACTGTAGGTCAGAGCTACAACAGAGAGAGGAAGACAACACAGGATCAGAAAACAACACCGAGCACTGTAGGTCAGAGCTACAACAGAGAGAGGGAGACAACACAGGATCAGAAAACAACACAGAGCACTGTAGGTCAAAGCTACGACAGAGAGAGGGAGACAACACAGATCAGAAAACAACACAGAGCAGCGAGCCACACCAACCTTCTCCAACTCCATCTCCAAGTTAGCTAGCTCTTTGGGGTTCACGTTGCCATCCCCTACCACCGATGACCCCATACGACCTTTGCTCACCGTCTTCCCTCCTCCGCTCATCGTTCCTAGAACCAATAGAAACCAGTTAACATGCACAGCGAAAGCATTACTCGTAGCAGTTTTCGACACATGACACTGATGCCCAAAGCAAACAGCAGCTGTGCTTTGATGAACGCATTGTCAAGATAATAACACAGAATGAAAAGAGCCAGCAAAAAGGACACAAACGAAAACTGGGAAGATTTTGGTGTATGTGGCTGCTGTTCCGTTTCACCACTGAATAGCCCTGTTCCATCTTTGATTCTGATGTCTTAAAGGTCTACTTTAGAGGTTTTCGATAATTGGTCAGCTTATGCAGAAATATGAAATGTTTGATAAATTGGTAAAATAAACATCCGATTCGCTCCCGATCACACGAAATCGATCCGCGAAAGTGGGCATTTTCACCTGTAATCAAGAAAACGGGAGGTAATCAACTAAATCTTGGCATGGCTTAACTGCTCTTGGATGTGACGTCACATGATGGACAGCGATGGCGACAGAAAGCGATTCTGATGGTTCTTGCGCATCTCGCTCGGTATTTAATTTATCATGTAAAAGCAGTGACTATGATTGCGACAGCCAATGCGACTCTGGGGATGTTTCTGCAAGGCCTGTACCTTATCAGTTTGAACGCTAAGTTCTTTTTACCACGTCAGTTCAGTTCCAGCTGGATGCCCGAACACAGCATTCCGAAGGCGTACGGACTTTACCGAAGTCTCGAAGGAGGCTACCGACTGACTTCTTGATGCGATCACGCGTGGACGGCGAGCGGAGATTCTCCTTCTTCAAGCCTTAACGTGTTCATTCAATTTAACAAGTGTGATCTGTCCATAGATAAGAACAGAATAAACGTGCGACTATCGTACTCATCTGTACGAGTTTTACCACTCCGCCTTCAAAGTATACGCGCACAATGCAGACGAAGTTTTTGATCCACTCGAACGCGCTCGGCAATTGTCGGAATAGCTCGTTTCCGCGGTCCAGCTGGAACTGACGTGGTAGAAAGAACTTTAGCTGCCTGGCATGGTTGCACGAACCGAATCCACTTCTTTCGAGTATCTGGATCAGATGGAAATGTGTGCAAAGAATATCCGTCTCCTGCTGAGCGGCTGCACTCGCCTACAGCACAATATCTGCCACCCCCTCGTGACTTTTTAGGCTGTAGGGGTTCGCAACTCGTGTTGATTTCACTTGGCGTTGGCTTGTTGTGTAGGTCGCGGCTGACGGCCAGTCCATCAAGTGACGTCACGGTTTTCGGTCTACCGCGCGGGTTTGAACAGGTGTGCAAAAGTCGTTTTTTATCTATTAAATTCTTTCGGCGATTTTATTTAAAAAATGAATACCATACCGTAGTTATATGACATGTAGACCTGTTTTTAACAAATTATCAAAAATCTCTAAAGTAGACCTTTAACATGATACCAGTGTGTGTGTGTGTCTGTGTGCGCATGTATGTATACCATATGTGTGTGTTCATGGTACGAGTGTATGTGTGCGCTATGTATGTGTGGTGTGTGCGATGTATGTGAGAGTGCAGTGTGTGTGTGTGGTGTGCATGTGCAATGTGTGTGTGTGAGTGCAGTGTGTGTGATGAGCAATGTGTGAGTGCAGAGTGTGTGTGATGAGCAATGTGCGAGTGCAGAGTGTGTGTGATGAGCAATGTGTGAGTGCAGAGTGTGTGTGATGAGCAATGTGTGAGTGCAGAGTGTGTGTGATGAGCAATGTGTGAGTGCAGCGTGTGTGTGGTGTATGTGCATGGTGTGAGTGTGCCGTGAGTTGCAAGTGATGAGTGTCCTCTCCCCTTCTGTCCCCATTGCACTCACCAACCTAGTCTTCAACAAAGGTTTTCCCTTTTTTCTAGAACCTTGGTCTGAAGTCTCAATTTAACTGAGGCCTTGGAGAGGGCTGGAGTCTGTACACATGTCGACCCCAAATCCCACATCTTCTCCTCCAAGTTGGCTGTCTCCAAAAGTGGAATGAACCCAGGACCCTTGGATGAACAAAGAACAATGCTTTAACCACTGGGCTAATCAGGACCCAGACGGGGTCATATAGTAATCAGCGGGCTGGGTGGAAGGTGGGGGTGGGTGGGTGGCAGGAGAGGGTAGGGAGGGGAGAGTGGGAGATGGGGTTTGATGAGTGGGCAACTACTATGCTCCCGAGGCGATCAAGTCCATATTTTAAGATACGTCCCAGAGGTAGAACCTTCCAAAAGTGGTCTTCCAACTAGTTGCATGTACTACGTCAGCTGCAGTAACTCTTGGTCTGCCAGACGCCATGACTGGTGGGGGCGTGTCTGGACATCAGGTGCAAAAAAAAAAAAAAAAAAACCCGCTTCAGGAAGAAGCCATTTCTGGCCAAATGCAAGACTGGCCAGTTGCCTGCCTGAGCCAGCAGGTTACTGTCTGGGGTTTTGTCACAGGGTTTCCCAGGATTCACCATAACAGGCAGCTCTTGGAGCCTGGACCTATCCCCTAAAGGTGCATCCTCAGTGCTCGCTCTGCCAGGGCAGCTAACCTGTTCCGTCTTTGATTGGTTGGGCCTGTGATTGGATGACAACGGGGCCAGTAGAGGCATGGTTATCATCAGTGGCCATTGTCAGCACTTGCGGTGCGGTTTTTGACTAGGAAAGAAGGGCATGTGGAGAGGGTGACTGAGTCATCATTGAGCCACTTCAGGGATCATGAGACCCAGAAGAAGGCATGATGAAGCCAAGGTAAGTATAAAAAAAAAAAAAAAAAAGTTTTGAGAGCATACAGTGAGTGGCTCAAAGACACTGGAGGCCAGATACTATACACAGAACTGTACACTGCACAGGACCAGTGGTATACTCCACCTGGGGCACCTACTGGTTTTAACAGTCCCCGACGAGTAGCGTGCTGCAAGCTCTGAGAGGTCATGGCTGATGTCCAGGTCTTTCCCTGTAAGTCTGAAGGTTTTAGCAACAGCTGACCTGAGCCCCTTCAACACAGTTTGGTTTCCTTCCCTTCTCATGAAGGTTCCTCCAGACAGTGGCCACTCTCCACCACAGATGGAGACATTACGGCCCGTTTTCAGATCTTCCCTTTGTTGCCACACACTTTCAGAATGGACTGTCTATGACCAGCATTGATTTTTTCCCCCCAAGGATGAAGGGGGGTGGAAACATCTCTCTGTAGACAGGCATCACCTGACGTGTAGCTGGCTTGGAGAGGACACAGGGTCTGGTCACCATTGCCACGACCTGGGCCAGGACATTAGTCCAGTCTTGCAGGGAGGGAAACGGGAATCTGTACCAGCACTGGTCAGAAGGTTGAACCAGCACTGTGACCATTTGAGAGGGCGAGAGGACTCTCCAGCACACCCCCACGGAATCCTGTGGAATCTGGTTAAACAAAAACTGGAAGCTGGCTGGTCCACCGAGTGGCAGACAGGTCAATGTTTGGGTTCCCAGCACTTGGCATAGTGACCTGAAAATGGCATGGTTCAGCATCCATTCCAAGCGCAGAACCTGACCCCCTCCCTGGAGAGACAGTCTGCATGGACTTTCAGATTGCAAGGAATATGTCCTCACAAGGAGGGAGAGTACTCTGTCAGCCTAATCAAAGAATATAGGTGAGGTTAGCACCCCACCCTCCCAATTTTTTTTCTTCCTTAATCGTATCTCATTTTCACATCACTGAAAATTGTAAATTTGGGGGAAAACAACATTTTTCCATGGTTTCTCATTTTCATATCTCTGAAAACTGCAAATTCAGGGGGAAAATGAGAGCTCTTCAGAGCACACCGACGATCATGGTCACTGCACAGCCCACTGAGGTACGTACCTGACTGGTCGATCAGCTGACCCTGCAGGGTCACCACGCGGAAGCGGGTCTTGCCGTAGGCGATGCGGGTGGCCTGCTCCAGGTCCTTGGCTACCAGGGTGTCCCGCACAGCGAAGTAGAAAGCGGTCAGCAGCTGGCTGTCCTTCACCTTGATCAGGTCAAACAGGCGCGGCACGTTCTCGGGTCTGTGACAGTCCAGAGCCAGACAGCAAGCTGTACTAGGCTGCATGACCTTTTCTTTTTTTGTGCTATCTCTTATCTTCTGTTCTGCTCAGTGGCATTGCTCCATGGGGGGGGGGGGGGGGGGGGCGAGCTTTTGCCTCAAGATTTATTCAGACTACCAGATTAACTCCAAAGACATATCATACCTGTATGCAACAAGCATACACATCAAGTAAAACTCAAACATCCATGATCACTCACACTACTCACATACATTACAATTAACACATACCAAGTACTTACATTGTCAACGCATTCTTAGCTTTATCAGCTAAACCTCTGCAATCCTAATCAAAACTTAATTGTGCATTTTTACAATAATCCTGAATCTATACATATATAAAATCTTCAAAATATTTTAACAAGGACATGTAAGTACTTTACATTTTAACTTTCAATGCAGCTTGTTGTTGTATACTTTATGCCACTTTCAATTCCATCTGCAGAACTACCGATCTTTTCATAACAAGTGATTTCCTTCCCCCAAACAGGCACACCCAATGCTATGAAAGGTTAGTTTTCCAACCCAGTTCTAGTGCTTGCAAGGGCTCTGTGTACTCTCCAGTCCAATCCTCACACATTGGCATGTAACGAAGGAACCTTCTTCTACACTACTTGTTTCACGTTTCCATCGTCAAAAGCCCAGCAAACCACACAGAGCATTTTCAGGGCTGTCAAACTCACATACACACACAAACGTCATATTACAAAACAACCCAGACCATGTAAATGAAGAAAGAAAGAAAGAAACAAAATAACTCTAAACAAGAAATAAAACATCAGTTGGTGATAGAATGGCAGCTAAAGCACCGACATTGTAAGGCAATTTAAATGAGGCTGAGAGCACTAGGCATTCCCTTTGATTTTTTTAAATTTTTATACCCCAGATCACAATAAAATGTAAAAAAATACATGAAAAACACTTCAATGCAAACAGATACACACACACTTACATACACACAGAAATCATAAGGGCAAAACAGACGCTGCAGAAGGGCCAGCTAATGTCCACTCTGGACAGTGTGTACAATTTTCCTCACGGCCAAAAATGAACAGCCCGCATTTCATAAACGATCATCAGATTAAAAAGATCCATACATTTCATAAACTATCATCAGATTAAAAAGATCCATACATTTCACAAACGATCATCAGATTAAAAAGATCCATACATTCATAAACGATCATCAGATTAAAAAGATCCATACATTTCACAAACGATCATCAGATTAAAAAGATCCATACATTTCCGGAACAAAGACAGGAGAAAAGTCGACCAAGGTAGAAAAACCGCATACGACAGTTAAGGAAAGACAAAAACAAAAAACCTCAAAACAAAACAAAACAACCCCCCCCCCCCCCCCCCCAAAGTAAAGAGAGTGAGTGAAAAGGGGAAGTTACTATCACAGAACTTCCAGACGGCAGGAAAGCTCTATTTGTTGTGACAGAGCCTGCCTCATCCACACCAGGGGAAATTTTCACCTCATTAAAGGCACCATGCCATGCATCTTGGGACCAACATCTCTTCACAGCAGTCTTCTAATTCCACACCCACACCCACCCACAGAGCACCAACATACAGGACACACAATCCAAGACTCGTGCAGACCAATGTTCAATGAATGCAAGGACTTCTGAAAGATACTTCAGGGGCATTTCTTGAAATCTGAAAGACAGAAGAGCGCAGCAAAGCGCACAAAGAAAGAGAGAAGAGCACAGCAAAGCACACAAAGAAAGAGAGAAGAGCGCAGCAAAGCACACAAAGAAAGACAGAAGAGCGCAGCAAAGCACACAAAGAATGTTTCCAGGCTGCCATCACCAGTCCAAGTTCCTGGTGTGGATTTTCCTTGCTTCAACATGTTTTATGTCCCTTGAATGATTCTCCAACGTGAAGACACATTTCTATTCAGAGACTGGAAACATTCCTCCCCCTCCCCAATCCCCCCTTTACATATCCCTTTCATACTTTCAGGTGATGTTATTGGATTCTTCTTGTACTTTTGAAAACAGTGTTTTTCTCAAAAGCTATTCTTCCAGTTTTCAGGGTGATTTCTTTGTTTTACGCATCTCTCTCACACTGTTAAAAAAAAAAAGAAAAAAAAAAGTAAGAAGAAAAGGAAAGAAATTCTGTTGGATTCTTCTTATTCTCTGGAAAACTGTCAAGAGTCTTGTGACTCTCAAAGGCTGTTTCTTCAAGTTTTTAGGGCGTTTTCTTTCATACTGATGAATTCCATCAACTTTCAACAGAATTCAAAAAGGCCCTTGGAAAAAAAAAAGAGTTGTCCAGATTCCATGAGTTTCAATGAAAGCCGGAACCCTGCGCCGCACACAAACCACACAAGCAGGGCGACTCACGTGGTGATCTTCCTCTTGGTGTGCTCGGCCCACCTGGCCATCTTGTCCAGGCCGATGAAGGTGGCCACGCCCACGTTGTTCTTGATGAGCAGCTCCACGCAGCGCTGGGCTGTCGTCATGGTGTCCACCACGATGTGGTCCAAGGCCCCGCAGGCCGTTGACACCGCGACGTCGTATTTTTCGTCGATCGCACCAAGGTCACCCTGGGAAAAGAAAAAGAAAAGATGAAAAAGAAAAAAGAAAAATCAGGCTTACTCTTCTTACGAAAGGCATCAAAGCTTGGAAAAGAGATATCCATCATCACACACACACACAGGTATTCATCATTACACACACACACACAGAGCACTTGTGTGTATAATCAAATACATCAGTTTAACACAGTGATGCGCATTACTGCAAACTGTCCCTCCACCATCCCTTTCCACACACACAATCACAATGTAGTTGCTTTCAAACGCTTGCACATCAGAGTTACTACTGACATGCCTACAACGAACCAAAGAATTCCACCGCACCTAGAAAACCTCCCCCCCCCCCCCCCCCCATCCCTGCCCACCACTACAACCGCCAGCCCCAAAGGTTTACCAGGCGCCCGAAAATCCCAGGAATCTTGCCGCTCTTCTTCTGCTCCAGGAGGAAGGTGAGCACTTTGCCCTTGCTGCTGGAGGCCTGCTGGGCACTGCGCATCTCCTCCACCTTGTAACGCAGACTGCGCACCTGCAGCACACCACAGGACAGACCTTGAACGCTCAGGTAAGAAGGCGAGTCGTTCTATGTCATACAGAGTGTGTGTGTTCTGTCAGCACATCACAGAACTCTCAGGTATGAAGGTGAGTCGTTATATGTCATACAGAGTGTGTGTGTTCTGTCAGCACATCACAAGACGGCCCTTAAACTCTCAGGCACGCGTAGGTGAGTCGTTACATGTCATACTGGGTTTGTGCTGTCCTGTTAGTCAAAACGTCAACTCGCAGGCATGAAGGTGAGTCGTTCTATGTCACACAGGGTTTGTGCTGTTCTGTTAGTCAAACTGTCAACTCTTAGGCATGACAGTGAGTCACTATATCTCATACAGGCTTTGCGCTATTCTGTCAGATAAATGTCCCAACTCTCTGGCATAAAGGTGAGTCATTATATGTCATACAGGCTTTGTGACGTTCTGTCAGACAAAATGTCAGTCATTGTTTGTCATACAGGCTTTGTGCTGCTCTGTCAGAGAAAATGCAGACCTGTTTACCCCCTTGGCTACCCAAGTGTAATCCCAAATACTGAAAAGTGTAATCTTATGGGGGAAAAGTGTAATCGAAGGCGCGAAGCGCCGAGATAGCTAGGGGGTTCCGGGGGCATGCCCCCCCGGAATATTTTGGGGGGGGAAGCAAAATGGTGCAATCTGGTGCACATTCTAAGGTTAAATTTCATCATTATGACCATGAAAATTCAACTCAAAATATAACAAAAACAAATTAAAACTCACCAACTGCCATTGGAACCACTTTACTTGGTCAAAGGATGTCTGCCAAGTTGGAGGATACCAAATAAATAATGTATTTAAAATTATTTAAAAAAAACACACACATCATGGATCATGAAATTCGCGATAGATTTCTGCTTTCCAGCTGCTTCGATGAACTGCTTGTGAGAAGCCGTGCCCATATGTCTCTTACAATCGAACATTCCGCCATGTTCACAGCTGAAGTCCGACTTGCATATATATGCTACAATGCACATATCCCGGCCCTTTTCTTGATGGGAAAAGACAGTTATACTTGTCATGGTATACCTGGCGGTATTTTTGAGTAACTCGTGCCTTTTTTGGTTTCTCAGGAACTGTTTCTTCCGTAACACGGCAATCAGAATCGTCGTCTGTCTCATGCTGAGCACGCTTTGACGCCATCTTTGATAATGATGTCAACCCGCGAAAGTTATCTCCCTTACTAAAACGTTCAACCTCATGCCTGCCCGCAATGCTGGCTTTCGGTTACACCGATATGAAGGAATAACTGAACACTGTAACTTTCGCAGGCGGCACAGTGAGTGAACGGGACATCGCGTTGTTGAACCGACGAGAATGATTGCTTTCGAAAAGTGTAGTTTTGGCGATCCGCGTGGCGGAATTTAATGTTTGAAGGCGTAATGGCGTAATTGGAGGTTTGAAATCGTGATTTATTACGCCAAAGGCGTAAAGTAAACAGGTCTGAAAAATGTCAACTCTCTGACATAAAGGTCAGTCATAACATGTCATACAGGCCCCCTGCGTGGCAGAGGGGTCGGTGAGTGTTACGATCGCCGAGCCTCCTGGCCGTGTGGTAGCGGACGGGGATGGCTGAGACGACGCGTGAGACTCAAGGGACGAAAGGTTACCCCTGGCCCCGCTGGTCGATCCTCCCCCCGGAGGAACGGGACCGCGGACGTTGCCCAATAGGGGAGCGGAAGAAGTCGGCTCCCCAAAGTCCTGTACCCCTAGGGGAGATTGAGACGATCGATCGGGGTGGTTCGACCGTCGGGGGTGAGGCCGCAGATCCGAGCTAGTCGATGCCTGCGTACCTGACCCGGGATTGTGGCCAGTGGGGGGGTTCCACCAAAGACTGGCCACAGTCCCTCCACCGGAGTGTTGACGCTCCTCGTGTCCGGGTCGTGGCTGAACCCGGACACGGTTGGGGAGAGCGTGATGAGACTGGGGGGAGAGTGGGGGAGGTGCTAGCGTCACGAGTCTCAATAGATCGGGTGACGTGCGGTGATTCCGTCCGCGAGTCGCCACCCGTGCCGGTCCGGGTCTCGGCAAGGGTCCCCTGGGGCCGAAGATCGCCGGACGCGGCATGATAGGATAGGGTCTCCTTACGCGGTCGAAGTCGAACAGGCGAAACAGTCAGGGAACGGGAAGATTTAGAACGGGCAGGTCCTTTCATGGGAGCCTTGCCCTTGGATTTGGGCTTAGGGAAAGAAGCAAATGAAAAACAGTCGGCAATGACTGCCGATTGTCCATCCGACTGGGACTGACTGTTGGACTTCGATCGCGACGATCGTGTATCCGCCGGTCGGGTAGAAGGGGAATCGGTATGATGGTCGTGCGTCCCTGCGCGGAACCCTCCTCTACACCGACCGTACGCTCATCGTGTGCGTGAGCGGTTTGTCCCGTGGAATCGACACGCGGCCCCTCCGGGTAGAGAGCGACTGCCGAAGAGTGGAGCGCCTCGAGCCGTTAGTGTCCTTCACCATGTTGGGCACTGGTGGTGGGGAACAAACACGGAACGCACGATCGCAAAGGGGAGACAAAGAGGTGGATCGAGGGATATAAAGAGCTCAACCAACCTCGGGAGAGACACTGAAAGTGTAGTAAATGTAACGAGATCTCAGTGTTAGATCGAGGAAGGTCGATCGTAAGTGACGCGGTTTTGGCCGGTCGAAACAAAATGGCGAGACAACCGACACAAAATGGCGGAACGACCGGCGAAGAAATGGAAGCCGAGTGGACGACGTGCAAGTTCGGCGAATCGAGAGTCCGAATGGAAGGAGAAGGGACAGAGATTCGGTGAACAAGGGCCGTAAAGGCCAAAACTGGGGAGAAAGGGTGAAACCGGCGATGGGGTTCCGACTTTCGAAGATCGAAAAGAGCGGAAGGCGAGGTCGCGGGTGCCGAGACAAAGGCACAAAGGCGAAGATCGCGTGGTTAAACAAATGAATAAAGCACACCAAACCAAAAGCCCCACCGGTTCAAGAATGAAAGGGTGAAGCGCGCAAGCCACAACAAATAAGCAAAGAAGCAAACACAAAGCTATCTGAACACAACGGCAAAGAGAAGGCGAGACAGAGCACAAGACTTATCTTGCTTGGACGGCAGGCCGAGAGAGAATGAGGTATGGGAAACTGACACTAGCTTCTTCCGACGGCGGAAGTGGGTTGGGCACCACGTGACTGTCTTATCACTGCATTAGCCACACAAAAACTTCGGCCTGGCAGAGCAGACTAACTGCCGTGAATGCTATTGTCTGACATGGTACAGTATATGACGCCAAATGTCAACTCTCTGACATAAAGGTCAGTCATAACATGTCATACAGGCTTTGTGCTGTTCTGTCAGAGTGTCAACTCTCTGGCATAAAGGTCAGTCATAACATGTCATACAGGCTTTGTGCTGTTCTGTCAGACAAAATGTCAACTCTCTGGCATAAAGGTCAGTCATAACATGTCATACAGGCTTTGTGCTGTTCTGTCAGACAAAATGTCAACTCTCTGGCATAAAGGTCAGTCATAACATGTCATACAGCTTTGTGCTGTTCTGTCAGACAAAATGTCAACTCTCTGGCATAAAGGTCAGTCATAACATGTCATACAGGCTTTGTGCTGCTCTGTCAGACAAAATGTCAACTCTGGCATAAAGGTCAGTCATAACATGTCATGCAGGGTCTCTACTGTTGGGTTGCCTCTTGACTTGAAAATGACTGCTCCCTGTGAACTGCCAGTGCGGAGGGCTGGGCCGGGCAGCGATTGTGGACAGGGAGTCGGAATGAGTGGTGTGGGTGCAGTGGCACTAAGGTCGTCATTAATGTCATACGGGGTTTTTGTGCTGTTCTGTCAGTCAGAAATTCAAATCTCTGGCATAAAAGCGAGTCATAGTATCTTGGGCAGGGTTTATGCTTTTCTGTCAGACAAAATGTCAAATCTCAGGCATGAAGAGGAGCCATGATATGTCATACAGGGTTGGTGCTATTCTGTCAGTCAAAATTTGAAGGACTTTTATAGATCCATCATTTTCTCTGAAGGATTGTGAAACTGATAAGGACTGCCAGAAACATCAAGTACAACAAGGAACGGATGAAGAGTCGGACTCGGACAAGAGCAAGTCTGCATTCCCATCTGACACAATTCCCACCTTTCACTCCCTAGGGGCTGCCGGGAAACAAACCCAGAACTTCTAGATGATGTCAAATGTATCAACCATTACTCAACTACTGTACAGTCATAAGCTATACGGATACAGACAGCTATCATACAATTCATAACAGAGCTGTTGTACAGCCTAAACGACCAGGGATGAAAACTGATTCTCAACATTTTCCAGGCCTGAAACTGATTAAAACAGGCTGGAAAGTAAAAGCAAAGGGCAAGGAAAACTGGTAAATGCCTGGAGAACAGGGAGGTGGTGGAGGGAGGGGAGGGCAGATGACAATTTGATCTTCTCGATCTGTTCTTCATTCCTTGATGATCGTTATATTTACAATGCCCAAACCTCTCCTACCTTCTTTTTTTTTCCCACTCAACCCCAGCGCTGACATTCCATGCCACTGACCTTTTCCGATGCTCTGGCTTCGGCTTCTTCGACCTGTTTGAGGTCCGCTGTGGCCTTCTTCACCACAGTCTCCACTTTGGGGATGTTCGTCTTCAGCTGGCTTACGGTACTGAAACCAAAACACGTTTCAAGAGGTGAAGGGTGAGACTGACACCTTATCAACCTGATGCTGCTAAGGACAAGTTCTTCTGGGACCAAAGTCAGTACTGTGGAGGTGGTGGTGGTGGTGGTGGTGGGTGGTGGGGTAGGCTGAATCATTTTTTGAACTAGGACTACTTACTGACAGGAGCAGCCCCCATGTCCCCCTTTCCACACAAAAATACAAGTATGAAATTAGAGAGTATATTGGCAAGCATCCGAATGAATCATGACGAGACAGTTCTGGCTAGGAGCGCATACACATCTTTGTCGATACAAATATGCATCATTTGTTTGCTTTGCTCTTTGCTGCTTTGATTCAGATGTAAATCTGTCCTCACTGTCATACTGACCGTACTCTCAGCTGATATACTATCTATGATACGTGCATTTCTGTTTACTTTTCTTTGACGAAGGATTTTCTCTGCTGGTCTTTGAGCTCTCTTTCTCGTGGAACAAGCAGAAATAAAGCAAATAACCAAACCAAACCGAACCAACACGTGATACGCGCGAGTGGTGGGGCTGCCTGATGGTGTCTGACACCAGTATTAAAAAATTTTTTAAAAAATGAATATAAGAGAGACTTCAGACGGTTTATTGTTCAGACGTTGTGTCCATACAATCGGGTGAGTTATTATGACTATCATTGTGGAGCTTTTCTGTTATGCCGTTACACACATAATACTTTAGAACTCTCTCTCTCTCAATATAAGAGAGAAGAGAGAGAGAGAGAGAGAGAGAGAGAGAGAGAGAGAGAGAGAGAGAGAGAGAAGCACAAAACCACCAACCCCCCCCCACGGCTGTTCAGAGCAAGTTACTTAGTTTTGAGTCGCAGGGGAGTTTACAGCTGCAGAGACCAAGCTGTGAATGCAGGTTAGGGAAAGGAATGTTTTCTGCGGGTCGCTCCCCACCAGCCAGCTAACCGCACTGTATTCGGCCAACTGAATGTCATCTGTGCATAGCTGGTCTGGCAGCAATGCGTTCGGCAAGGTTGAGCGGCCATTACAAATGGGGCTGTAGGTTTGATAATTAGTTATTGTCATGAAAAATGTAATATATCTGCACTATTGAGATGACTGAATTGGCGAATTCCCAACAATTCTTTTAATACCAAACTCGACTGGGTTTATTTTCTTGTAGATAGCATAGATGCCGCATGAAAGCTTGTACGCAAGTGGTCAGGCAATATTAGAACAATGACAACAAACACAATATTGTGCAAAAATGACATCATCACTTTCTGGGAAGTTAATTTTCCATAGTTAAGTAGTACACAAGTTTGATACATGCCTCTGCTCAGACTACAGCAACAAAAATATTGGATTACAAATGTGTAAAGCCTTGTTTGTTTGCCCTTTCACTAAGTGTCTCAATAAGGACGGAAATGTAAAGCTGTGCCCCCCCCCCCCCCCTCCCCCCCAAAACCAAATGCAGTGTGTGAACTGACTTTTCATGCTGTTCCAGCTCGGCGCCAGCCTTGTGGAGGTTCTGCTGCATGTCCTTCAGTTTGCTCTCCTCACTCTGCTGGTTGCTCAGGAACACCTCCAGCTCTGACTTGCTCACTTGCAGCTGTTGAGAACAGAAAAGATAGAAAAAGTCAATTATCAGAAAAGAAAGAGGCCTTCTAGCTGATGCAAACAGAGGAAAACACTGCCCTGCACTGTTCAAGTTGTGTTACAGCTCAGTGTGTGTGTGTGTGTGTGTTTGTGATGTGTGTGTGTGTGTGTGTGTGTTGTGTGTGCGTTTGTGTGTGTGTGTGTGTGTGTGCGTGCGTGTGTATGTGTGTGTCGGTACAACACTATGTTAATCTGACTATGTTAATCTGACAGTAAATGGTTTCAGTCAGTCAGTATGTGTGTGTGTGTGTGTGTGTGTGTGTAGGCTGAATGTTGTGTGTGTGTGTGTGTGTGTGTGAATGTGTGTGTGTGCGTGTGTGTGTGTGTGTGTGTGTGTGTGTGTGTGTGTGCGAGTGTGTGTATGTGTGTGCAAGTGTGTGTGTGTATGTATGTGTGTGTGTGTGTGTATGTATGTGTGTGTATGTGTGTTTGTACATCTATTTTTTTTTATTTTTATTTTTTAAATTTTATTTTATTTATTTTTGTTTGTTTGTTTGTACATCTATCTAATCTTCTATATATGTGTAACATATATGCAAATTTCAGCAGTAGTTAAACCATCAACATCCCTATGCAACTAAACTGCTTTCCTTGTTCTAGCTATTCTTCACATGGATTTTTAAAAAAATGGAAAAGAGATTAAAAAAAAAAGTTTAAGACTTAACTTCAGTTCATAAAACTCTTTTCTTATACACATTTTGCAAATTTGAGGAATAACAAATAAACAAACCAAAAGAACACCCCCCCCCCCCCCCACCCCCCAAAGGACTGATAAAATACCAAACACACTGACAGCAACAGGCGTTGTTTTATCAGGTGATCCATCACTCCTAACGTTAACACAGTATTCATTATGTCTGCGCACACAGAGGTTCCGCTCTGGTTAAAGGGGGTTGTATCTACTATCCACAATCATCATCCCAATGGCAGAGGCATCCAGTTCCCCTGAAGGCTGTCCCTAACATGGTTAACCATTCACGGTACCAAAGGGTGGCAGCAATGAAGAGTGTGACGGGACGGGGAAAATTCACTGCAGACGCACAGAGTTTCCTGACGGTGGTGACACTAATGACACTGAGAGTCCCTGGCTTTCTCAGAACGGACAGCCTCACGCACGTTCTCCTGTATCACCGTGCAGACACAACCGACCACATCCTTCAAGACTGTACGACGCATGCAGCATCCAGGAGGAAGTACTGGCCAACACCGACAGCAGTGGAAGCCAAGCTGTACGGCACCCTGGAGGAACTGCGACGGACGGCAGCCTTCATCGAGGACACCGGGCTGCTCATCTAAGGGGGGGGGGGGGGCGAACGAGGAAGAAGAAGAACCGTGTAGACAGAAAGGAAAGTCCCAAGTCCATTGTGGGCCATCTTCACATTGCTCTGTTCGTGACTCACTCCACTCATCTTCTCTACACCAGTGTCTGCACTACACCCCTCATTTCCAGTGGCCCCAGACCTGTAGATGTGTATGTCTGTGTCCAATCAGTATATTTTTGGTAACCGCTTTCATCCTTTCCTTCCCAACCCTTCTCTCTCTCTTCTCTTTCAGGTTACTACCTTTTATACTGACGTTACAAATACATGCCATCCACAGCTATCTTACAAATTTGAATGCAGATTTGCACGTTGTGCATCACGCGCACGCCCACACACACAAACAACAAAAATAGAACAGGGAAGATAGACCTGCCGCAGGCGAGGAAACAGATGTAGGGGAAACAGACAAGCGATGAACACAGAGGAAACAGACCTGGCACAGAGAGAGAGACAGAGGCAGTGAAAAATCAAGGTAGGGGACACAGCATGGAACAGGCACAGACTGGAACACAGACAGACAGACAGAGTGAAAGAGACAGAGAGCGCGCAGAGGGTGAGGGAGACGGGCAGACTGGGCAGAGACTTGGGCAGAGAGCAGAGGCCCTGTGCCAGTCAGCTGAGGACCGGGGGCCCGAATAGCCCAGTTGGTAGAGTGCCAGACTCGTGATCCTGAGGTTGCGGGTTCGAATCTCCGCCGGGCCGTTTCGGTACAGGGGGATCTTTCCCTTGGAGTTAACATTGGTTCAGACTCCATTCCCCATACAGTCCTTTGAATGAGACTATAAACCGAGGTTCCGTGTGTGAACGCACACGTAACATCCTGCACACACGTAAAATCCCATCACCAACTTTCGGAAGAGAAGGCCAGTTTGGCCGTTGGTATGGATGACATGTTACACATAGCGTGCACCTTCCTTGAAACTGGAATATGTCTGCCTTAATGGCGGGATAAAAAACAGTCACACACAAAACTCCACTCCCTATACAGGGTAGATGCAGACCTGTTTACCCCCTTGGCTACCCAAGTGTAATCCCAAATACTGAAAAGTGTAATCTTATGGGGGAAAAGTGTAATCGAAGGCGCGAAGCGCCGAGATAGCTAGGGGGGTCCGGGGCATGCCCCCCCGGAAAATTTTTTTTGGGGAAGCAAAATGGTGCAATCTGGTGCACATTCTAAGGTTAAATTTCATCATTATGACCATGAAAATTCAACTCAAAATATAACAAAAACAAATTAAAACTCACCAACTGCCATTGGAACCACTTTACTTGGTCAAAGGATGTCTGCCAAGTTGGAGGATACCAAATAAATAATGTATTTAAAATTATAAAAAAAAACACACACACACATCTGAAGTCTTCAGAAAGTCCCCTTGTGTACAAATCCTGGAAGCAAATGTTCTCACACAAATACACAATCAGTCACTCTGCCAGTGCCTCCACCCCCACTGCCAAGCATGAAAAAAGAGAGAAAAAAAGAGAGAGAGAGAGAGAGAGAAATGTTCTCTAAGCTTTTAAAGAATTGTAGTAGGCTGATCTCAGCTGAACCAAGTCCTTGTCTGACATCTCCCTGCATTCGCCTGGTTGTCCTTTTAACACCATTAGAGCTTCAGTTGTCTCTGGCAGCAGTGAAGATCTTGCTTCTGTGCAGTTTTTCCTCACCATGGAAAACACTCTCTCACAGGCAGCACTGGAATGGGGAATAGTCAGAATGCCCTTCATGGCAAAGGCTAACTGCTCCAGGCTGGGCTCCTTTTTAGCCAGTTCTTTCCAAAATTCATCAGCACGGTCAAAATCCTGAGAATCTGGGGGCTGCATGACCTGGTAAGCAGTAAATTGTTCCATTATTTGTGAGAAGCCGTGCCCACATGTCTCGAGCTTACAATCGAACATTCCGCCATGTTCACAGCTGAAGTCCGACTTGCATATGCTACAATGCACATATCCCGCCCTTTTCTTGATGGGAAAAGACAGTTATACTTGTCATGGTATACCTGGCGGTATTTTTGAGTAACTCGTGCCTTTTTTGGTTTCTCAGGAACTGTTTCTTCCGTAACACGGCAATCAGAATCGTCGTCTGTCTCATGCTGAGCACGCTTTGACGCCATCTTTGATAATGATGTCAACCCGCGAAAGTTATCTCCCTTACTAAAACGTTCAACCTCATGCCTGCCCGCAATGCTGGCTTTCGGTTACACTGATATGAAGGAATAACTGAACACTGTAACTTTCGCAGGCGGCACAGTGAGTGAACGGGCCACGGCTGTTCAGAGCAAGTTACTTAGTTTTGAGTCGCAGGGGAGTTTACAGCTGCAGAGACCAAGCTGTGAATGCAGGTTAGGGAAAGGAATGTTTTCTGCAGGCCGCTCCCCACCAGCCAGCTAACCGCACTGTATTCGGCCAACTGAATGTCATCTGTGCATAGCTGGTCTGGCAGCAATGCGTTCGGCAAGGTTGAGTGGTCATTACAAATGGGCTGTAGGTTTGATAATTAGTTATTGTCATGAAAAATGTAATATATCTGCACTATTGAGATGACCGAATTGGCGAATTCCCAACAATTCTTTTAATACCAAACTCAACTGGGTTTATTTCTTGTAGATAGCATAGATGCCGCATGAAAGCTTGTACGCAAGTGGTCAGGCAATATTAGAACAATGACAACAAACACATATTGTGCAAAAATGACGTCATCACTTTCTGGGAAGTTAATTTTCCATAGTTAAGTAGTACACAAGTTTGATACATGCCTCTGCTCAGACTACAGCAACAAAAATATTGGATTACAAATGTGTAAAGCCTTGTTTGTTTGCCCTTTCACTAAGTGTCTCAATAAGGACGGAAATGTAAAGCTGTGGGGCCATCGCGTTGTTGAACCGACGAGAATGATTGCTTTCGAAAGTGTAGTTTTGGCGATCCGCGTGGCGGAATTTAATGTTTGAAGGCGTAATGGCGTAATTGGAGGTTTGAAATCGTGATTTATTACGCCAAAGGCGTAAAGTAAACAGGTCTGTAGATGGGATCAATCCTTGCCTGTCTATACAGGGAGTGTCCGCAGGAGTATTAGCCTTCGCATGCAGAAAGAAAGAAAGCTGAGGACCTACCTGAGATTTCTTCTCATTCACTGACTTCTGCAGCTCCAGCAGCTTCTCCTCCAGCTTGTCTTTCTCATCCTGCAGGGCTGAAAGGTGGAACACAACACTGCTAGACAGATGGCACTCAGGCACACTAAGGGGCAGGTAACTTGTCATGGGGGGGGGGGGGGGGGGGGGAAGTGAGAAACATTTGCAGTGAGAAACATTTTGCAGCCGGGGGGGGGGGGGGGGGGGGGGGGGGGGTCCCATGGGCCGCTGTAAGGCCCCTGGTGGGGTGCATGGGCTGGAGGGTCTGACACGGACGAAAACTTGACATTGTGATATGTGTGACTTGGGGATGGGGAATCGCCAAACGGCAACACGGAAATCGTATACTACAGAACTACTCCCACCCATGACTTGTTCAAACCATGAACTCTCTGGCTGTTTCACCTTCCCGCCCTTTCAAGGACATTTCTCACACACTGCTCATTGGAGTCAGTCTGAGCCCTCCCATTCACCGTCACACCTGGTCATGGTGATGCTGCTTACAGCCCAGCTGACCACAAAGGGCCACATCAGGGTGCCACCACCTAGAACTCACAAGTTCTTAAAAACAAAACAAAAAAAACAAACCTTGTTCATACAATTCTTTAAAGCACATTTTTCAAAAACACACTGAAAATTTCGTTAAAAAATCTTTCCTCTATGAAATCTTAGATCAGATGAAAAATGTTAATCTCCCTCCGAATTAAAGATCACGTCAGGTGGGACATCTCTGAACAAGGTTTTCATGGAGTCTGCTGTAAAATTTATGTCTCACATCATGCAAGTCCAACACTCTAAAAGAACATGCTTCACTGTGAGTTGTGTCATGACATGCAAGCACCACGGACTTCTCCCTTTTCAAAGAGAAAATTGAAAAAAGCTGCAAACACAAACTTTCTCCTCAAATGGTCAAA
>CM031623.1:34742768-34852768 GCA_018398815.1 Conus ventricosus
TGAAAGCCGTTTTGGCTGCCCCTAGCAGACGAATTTTTCCCACAATGCTTTGCGGCGTTATACAGTGACGTAGTTCCGGTTTCCAACTTCCTTCCAGTCCAAACAGCGCATTTTTTCATGGGGGACTTCGGTCGCAGTGATTTTTTGAAGTTGAGAGCAAGTTTGTGATCGAGACTTTCGCTTCGCAAGATGGACGACGAAACTGTGGAGATGTTGGCGAACATTTTTGGTGGCAGTGACAGTGATGAGGAGCTATTTACTGGCTTTAAATTAGAAGAATAGTGAAAGGAGAGGAGTCCGATGTCGATTTTGGTGGCTGATGGAGGCGATCTCAGCGAAAATCTTAACATCAACTATGCCGATTACGATGGCCGCGGATGGGGTTTCATGCAGTTCGGTCAGTAGTGTTGAACTTAGCATAATTTTTTTACACCATTTTATCAACAAAGATATAAGCTTTGATGCATGTGGAATTTTACTTCAAAATGTTAACTTAATTTTGGAGCAAATAAAACATATTTATGACCAAGGTTTGTATTTTTTCTGATTTTTTATTTAACATCAGTACATCCAATTTACGGAGTTACTTACCTTCCCTTAAGATTTTGATACTAGTAAGCACTCAGACGGTCCAAGGGGCAAAGGGTTAATATGGCTGAGAAAGTTAAGTTTTTGGTCAAAAATGACTCCCAGAAATTTGGCCTCTTTAACAGCTGGAATGGGAGATTTCCCTACTTGAAGTTCAGGATCTGGAAAAAACTGACGGAAATGATGGAAGTGAATACACTGCGTCTTTGTTGGAGAAAAGGTGAAACCGTGTTCATCTGCCCACCGATGGATTTTATCTACGCAAAGCTGGAGCCTGCTGGACACTCGGGTACAGGCTTCCAGTTGCGTAGACAGCAAAATCATCCACAAACAATGAGCAGTCTGAACCCTGCTGAACTGATTTCACAATGTTGTTGATTTTAATACTAAAGAGGGCAGGAGACAGTATGCTCCCCTGTGGAACACCCAACTCCTGCTCGTGGACATCAGAGAGAGTGGTGCCAACCCGGACCCGAAACTGTCGTTCTGCCAAAAAATTTTGAATAAAAAGCGGAAGATGACCTCGAAAACCCAGATCGTGGAGATCATGAAGTATCCCGACTTCCAGGTGGTATCGTAGGCCTTCTCCAAGTCAAAGAAAATTGCTACTGCATGCTGTTTGTTCAGAAAGGCGTTCCGAAGTGTAGATTCCAGACGAATCAAATGGTCAACGGTAGTCCGATGTTTGCGGAAACCACACTGTTCTTTCGCCAAAAGGCCATCGGGTTTCAAGTTTCCACATGAGCCTAGCATTGACCATTTTCTCCATCAATTTACAAACACAGCTGGTCAAAGCTATGGGACGGTAGTTTGATGGATTAGAAAGATCTTTTCCAGGTTTGGGAATTGGAATAATGAGGGCTTTTCGCCAAGAAGGTGGAAAGAAACCAGTAGTCCACACATGGTTGTACACCTGTAGCAGGATGTTCAGACCTATTTGCGGAAGATGTTTCAACAGTTGATAATGGATTTCATCTATACCTGGAGAGGAATCGCTGCAAGAAAGTAAGGCAGATTTCAGCTTGTTTTAACGTGAAAGGAAGATTGTAGTCTTCCCCTGTTGTCGGACGAAAAGTTGCAGGGGGATTTTTCTTTTAGGGCTTGTTTTTGACAAAAGTGGCTGATTTGTTAGAAGAGGAGGAATTCTTTTCAATGGTTGAAGCAAGCAGATTAGCAACTGCTTTTTTGTCTGTTATTAAAGAGTCAGAAAACTTGAGATGGTTCACAGTGGGACAGTGTTCTTCCCTTTGATTTTCTTAATGATGTTCCACACTTTTTCTTGGAAGTTTTCGATGTCAGCCTGGAGCAAAAACTTCTCTCCAGGACCGACGTTTTACTGATTTTAAAAGTGTGTCTCGATTTGGCACGGAGTTTCTGATGGGCTCGAGCGTTGGGACCCGAAGGTCGTTGGTATACCCGACGCTGAGCCCGTTTTCGAATTTTGGAAACTTGTTGGCAGTCTGAATCGAACCAGGGTGTTTTTGGCATTTGAAGTTTATCGGAAGACACTGGAATACAGGCTTTAGCACATTTGATAACAGTGTTAGTCAGAGATTCAGCTGGGTCCGGACTCTGAAAAAAATCAGTGTCCTGGAATTCCTTAGAAATAGTGGCTGCAAATAGATCCCAGTTTGCTTTCTTATAATTTAGACGTTGAGAGACAGAGACGTGTTCAGTTATTACAGGTTGTAGAAAGACAGGGAAATGGTCACTTCCGTGCAGATCGTCATGGACAGACCACTCATAGTCCAGGACCAGCGAGGGGTCACAAACCGACAAATCTAAACACGAAAGTGAACCTGTGGAAGAGTGGAGGTAAGTTGCAGATCCGTCGTTCAGACAACACAAATCTAAATCCGAAAGGACAATCCTCAATTAGCAGACCTCTGGATGACGTACTGACACTACCCCAAAGAGGATTGTGACCGTTTAAGTCACCCAACAGCAAAAAGGTCGAGGAAGTTCTCCTATCAGACTGACAAGGTCCTGACGACAAACCGGGACTAGAAGGAGGTAGATAAATAGAACAGATTGTTACAGTCTTGTGGAGAGTGACTCTCGCAGCAACAGCTTGAAGGGAGGTAGACAGAGCGACAGGACTATACAGCAGAGTTTTGTGTATGAGAGGGCAACAACCGCCCGACCGTCCCAACGTGGATGGTTGTGCAGCATTTGAAAGAATATTAAAGCCAGAAAGAGTAAAGGTCTTCTGGCTTTGAATTTGAGTTTCCTAAAGAGCCACGACGGAAGGTTTTTATAGACTGACACAGAAGAGTTTCCAGATCTGCTGGAGTACATGAACTGTCTAAAAGGCCGTTCTGTACTGGTCGGCGACTTCAACTTCCACTGGGACAATCCAACTAATTGCAACACAGCAAAACGATGGATCTGTTTCAGTCCTTTGGTCTGAACCAGTCCGTCACCTCCCCAACTCACCGTTCAGGTCACATCCTTGACTGGGTTGTCCATTCTGATGATGACCTGGTCGAGCCACCCACCACCAGTCTGACCCTGACTCTGACCACCATGCGGTCCTGGCTAATCTGAACACATCTGCTCCTATTAAGCCTCCCAGGTACGTCGAGTCCAGGGACCTTGCTTCCATCGACCTTGACATCTTCCGAGCTGACCTGCTGTCCTCCCTTCAATCTGTACCTTCACTGTCTGCGGAGCAATTCCATGGCCTACTTCAAGATGTCCTTGATCACCATGCCCCAGTACTTAGACGCAAGATTTCCAGCTGTCCACCCTCACCCTGGTTCCCAGCAGTTGGCCCTGAAGTTCTTGATGCTAAACGGTTAGACGTAGGGCCGAAAGGCAGTGGCAAAAGACAAACCTCGAGATTCACAAACAAATTTTGCGAATTGCTAGTAATGCTGTGAATGAAATTGTTCAAAAGCAAAATCAGCCTTCTACAATGCTAAAATATTAGCATGCACAACAACCAAGCAATTGTTTAAGGTCACTGATACACTCATGGGGAGAACAAAATCATCTCCCCTTCCTTCATCTGTCTGTCCTCTGACATTCCACAGAAATTTTGTGACTTTTTTCACTAGCAAAATTAGACTTATCCGTGAAAGTCTGGATGCTCAGTCAGTATCTGAACCTGATATTCCATACTACTTTTTTTTCCGGCATTTCTTGACTGACTTTGAACCTGTGACAGTGGCTGTTGTCAAAGATGTCATCGACAAGACTGTTATCAAAACATGTGTACTGGATCCTCTTCCATTTACCTTATTATCTGCATGCATGGATGTTTTGTTGCCATATATCACTATGTGGGGTAAATGAATCTCTCATTTTCTGGTTGTTTCCCACCTGCACTGAAAGCTGCTGTTGTCCGACCCTCTTTGAAGAAACCCTCTCTTGACCCTGAAAACCTAAAAAATTATCGACCTGTCTCCAACTTGTCTTTTCTTTCAAAGATAACTGAAAAGGATAGCACTTCTCCAACTCCAAAACCACCTTGACCAAAACAACTTGCTCTATTCGTTGCAGTCCGCCTATCGCACTGGACACAGTACAGAAACTGCTCTGCTGAAAATAATAAACGATCTTCTCTCTGCACTGGATAATGGTCAGGTTTCACTGCTTTCTCTTCTTGACTTGTCCGCTGCCTTGATACCATTGATCACTCCACCCTCCTCACTAGACTTCAACATACTTTTGGCATCTCTTCTCAAGCTTTGGCATGGTTTTTATTACCTTTCTGGTCGAACCCAAACTGTCTCTGTCAATGGTTTTTCTTCAAGCTCTGCTGACTTGAATTATGGGTTCCCCAAGGCTCTGTCCTTGGTCCCATTCGTTTGTTCTATATACCCAACCCATCTCTGACATTGTAGCCCATCATGACATTTCACACCACTGCTTCTCTGATGACAATCAAATCTACATTTCTGGTGACATCTCTCTCCTCTCCTCCATCATTGATCGCTCACAGCTCTGCATCTCTGACATAAAGGCATGGATGACTTGCAACAAACTTCAGGTAAACAATGACAAAACTGAACTGATCTTCATTCTCCCAAAACGGCTCATGTCTACAATCTCTGTTCCTTCTTCTGTCCAACTTGGTAACTCTCTCATTCAGACCTCTACCACTGTGCGAAAATCTAGGCGTTGTACTTGATCAGACACTCTCTTTTCAAAATCAGATTCTTCTATCTGCCGTGCTTGCTACTTGGAGCTTCGGCGAATCAGTTCTGTGCGCCACCTTCTGTCTGAAGAGCCACCAAGACTCTGGCTTCTGCTTTCATTCTTTCAAGACTTGACTACTGTAATTCTCTTCTTGCTGGCTGTCCACAGAATCTCCTTGCAAAATTGCAGAAAGTCCAAAATAATGCTGCTCGCCTTGTCTCGAATCTCCGAAAACCTCTCATGTTTCTCCCTTGCTTAAATCTTTGCACTGGCTTCCTGTTGAAAAACGCATCAAGTACAAACTTCTTTGCTCTGCTACAAGGCATTGGATGGCCTCGCTCCATCATACCTCTCTAAACTTCTGTCGACCTATACTCCTTCCAGACAGCTTCGCTCTTCTTCTGACACTCGCATTCTGCAGAACCCTCGTTTTCGAGCCAGAACACTTGGTGAACGTTCTTTTCTTTTCAGGCTCCTTCCTGCTGGAACAAAACTCCCTTCTGCACTCCGAAACTCAAACAGTCTTTCTTCTTTCAAGTCCTCCCTCAAAACAACTCTCTTCAAAACATAATTTTTCTGCTCCTTCGCTGGTGTGTGGGTGTGTGCGTGTGTGTGTGTGTGTTTGTGTGTGTGTGTGTGTGTTGTGTGTGTGTGTGTGTGTGTGTGTGTGTGGTGTGTGTTGTGTTAGGGCTTATTGCTGTAAGCGCTTAGGGCTTTTGTTTAAGATTAAGCGCACTAAATGTTCCTTATTATTATTATTATTATTAAGCTGCAGCTCCTCAAAGTTGGAATTTAATCCATGGATATTCCAATGGAATATTGTACTATCCATGGTGCAGAGGCAAAAAGGAGAGAAATCAGGTCATCTCCTCTTCAACGTCCGCTTCTAATGGAGCGAATTTATTAGTTAGTTTCACTGGACTGTGTTGGTCTTTGGACCCGCTGGCAGACTTGCCCGCAGGTGACAAAGGCCTGGAGTTTGGAGATGGTGGAGGTCTGGATTTGGGAGATGGTGGAGGGTTTTTTTCTTCATCTCCACCATCTCCACACTGGGTGGAACTCCCTTGCCCGCACGGGGACTGGATAGGAGAGTTCGAGCGGAATTGCTGGTTTTTTAATCTGCCCAGCAGCAGATGTTGTAGACTGCTGGGCAGTCTGAGGGGTGGCGGATTTTTTGCCTCCACCAGGGCAGTCACTTTGGGTTGGAAGGTGGAGGACCTGCTTCCACCAGAGTTGACAATTCTACCTTGCAATGTTTTGGAAAACGTTTAAAGTCATCAGTCTGACAGCAGCCCGACCGAGTGGGAACTGTGGGAACCGTCTTTACAGCCGAAGCATAGGAAGCTGTTGGAGACTGACTGCCCACAACCTGCTTGCGGGCTTAAAAAAAGAGATCTTCTTTTCCGTTTTAATGCGTTGTATTGTGGATTCTTGAATCCAAAGAGGACATTTTTCTGGAAGAGGAGGGATGGTCGCCACCGCAGTTAGCACAATGTGCCGGATCTATGCAGGGCCCATCGTGGGCCCGCCTTGCAGCAAACACCGCACACCTCCTGCCCAGAACAGGGGTCTCTGCCCTTTGGCCAAACCCTGGCATCTGAAACCCTCAACGGGGACGGCACATATAGCTGAACACGAACATTCAAGTACCGACTTTGATGACCGGAGGCAACACAGGGTTGCAGAATGTCAGAAAGAGGGTGTTGGAGCCACTCTCTCTGAACTTTCTTTACCGAAAAACCCTGCGCACCCCCGTCACACCTGGACGCCAGTTCTGTTTTGATCTCTGCTTCCGAGACCCCTCTAACTCCGACAGCGAATCACACCTTTCGACGAATTCAACTGTTTATGGGAGTCACCCTGAACTCCCTACCCACTAGTTTGGTTCCTTTCAACAGCTGTTCAGATTGTTTCTGTGATCGCCATTGAATAAGAAACGAACCTTTCCCTCAACCTTTTATGGACCTAGGTTCACCTGCTATACCATGAAACCCCTTTTTGGGAAATAGCAAAAAGGGCTCAGAGCTGAAAGGGGTCTTCCTGCTCTGTCCCTTCCACCACGAGCCAGGAAGCCCAGAAACCTTTTCCACGTCTTACCTCACGGGTCAGAATCACTATCTGTTTGAGAAAGCCCGAAATAGGGGTACTGCCTTCCTCTTCCTTTTTGGGGGGGATATTTTTTGAAAAGGCCATGTTTAGTTTATTATATTTCACCCCTCCCTTACCCCCCACCTTGGAGTCCAACTAAGGGGCCAGGGCCAAGAAACCAATGTCTTGACCCTTCCGGGCTTCGGAGAGACATAAACAGACAAAAACCTACCAACCCTACCCCCCGATCATGCCCAACCCCCGGAACAGAGAGCTGAGCACTGCGGGGGTTACCTTGGCCAGCCGGAGAAATGCCTTTTTGCCCCAGCCCAAAAAGGGGAGCCGATTAGTACACCCGGGGCCAAAAAGTGTAACTCCCTGTCTAGGAGAGGTCCGAGCCAAAGTGATTTTGTTTAGAGCGCTTTGGCCCTCTCAATCACCAGGATCTCATCCCCCTCCGACCAGGCGCACCGCACGGCAAACGCGGCGGATCTTAAAAGACCAAAAGAGAGAAAAGGAGTGTGGAAAAGAAGACTTGAAGGGGAGACGAAGATAGAAAAGGCCAAATAAGGAAGCAGAAAACAAGAAAAGGGAAAGGCGGGTTACTCTTAGTCCGGATCCTCACCCTTAGCCTAAACATGACATGGGAAGCCCTACCAGGGCAACAACCCTTACCACGTTATGCTTTGGCCAACAGCATCTGCACTTCTCAGGCCTAGAATAGTTAAAAAACCAGCCTATCTTCAAGTATTGATGCCCCCGCCAGCAAAGCCTAAGGGATCACAGGACCACGCAAGCCCTCCGACCACGGCAAGGTTGCAACCCCCGGAGGGCCACTGCCTGATGCCCATCAGACAGCAGTTTTTTCTGGCATTTTCAGCTTGGGCCTTTTTTCCACTGGCTTTTTCGCCTTTTAAACAGGCTCATCCATTGTTAGTTTAATACGATTTGTTCCATTCTGTCTGTTGAGGGTGACTGTCCATTTTATCCCAAACGGGTAATTTGAAAAACTTTGAGCACTAAGATGTGTTATGTGTGGACAGCTGCTGTTGCCATGCACTTCAACCCCCACACCAAAACACAAAATTCTTCTTCAACTTATTATACCAGTGAGATCTGCGAAGATCCCTTTCTTCTATTAAGAAAGGTGAAAACCGTAGTCGCACCTTTTCGCCACGTTAATGTGGGTATTCCTCAGGGGACATGGGGCAGGTTGGACGCAACCTCTGTTGTACAACCCGGGGACGGGAGCGGAACGACTGGCGCTATATTAAAACTAGATCTCGGCCTCTCCAATCAAGGAAAGCCGCAGGCTAGACCATCCAGATGGAGGAGGATAGGCCCCCCCGAGAAAGGAAGGAACCCTGGCAGGGCCCAAACCGGCGCGTGGAAACGCCCTGACACTGCTCCAAGCCTTACCCCAGCCATGGGATAAAATGGCAAGAGCCGAAGCGGATGTGCGGTCCTGACTTTTTCAGGGGCGTAACGGGAGCACAACGCATCCCCGCTCACATGACAGACAACCTTGGAGAATCTCGATATGGTGCTCGACTGTTGAGGACCCGCCAGGGTGGAAACTCAAAGGGTCTCTGGAGGGCCTCCACCGGACGGCAGCCTTCATCAGTGCATCTGGGGTTCCCGATCTGAGCGAACGAAGAAGAAGAAGAAGATACC
Organism: Conus ventricosus; assembly: GCA_018398815.1. Taxonomy (NCBI): domain Eukaryota; kingdom Metazoa; phylum Mollusca; class Gastropoda; order Neogastropoda; family Conidae; genus Conus; species Conus ventricosus. Next base: position 34,751,262 of record CM031623.1, read on the forward strand.
AGTGTGTCTGTACCTGCTTCAAACTTCAGTGACTTTGTGAGAGTTGAACAAAAAAACAACAATGGATTCTGAAACCCCCTCCCAACTAAGAGACCACAGAAAATAAAACCCAATTAACATAAAACCCAACCCCAAAAAAACCAAACAGAAAGCTACATAAACCTGTATGATTTTACATAAAAGCCCGGGGAAATAGAAAAAAAAAGGGTTATTGATCTTTTATTTTTACTTTTTATTTCACACCCCCCCCAAAAAAATAAATTCCCAAAATTTATAGACTCTTCCCCGTTCTAATACCCAAAAATTTTCCCCCCCTCTTGTTTCAGTCTTAAATGGTTTTTTTCAAATAGCTTTTTCCACGCTTAAAAAGATAAATTATAAAGCTGTAAAAACCCCAAAAACGAAAAAATTTTTTTAAACCAGGGGCAACAGGACAGAGTTTCTCTCCCCCCCCCCCCGGGGCCCTACCATAAAACCCCCCCCCCCCCCGACTGCCCCTAAAACACGAGCCTTCAGAAAAAGGGGTCCAGGGGTTCGACCACTCCAGCCCCAGCATTTCCCCCCCCCAGGTGATCATCTGGAAAAATCTCCTTCGCTTGCCCTGATACGGCAAACCCCGTCATGAACCCCGTCCAGCCGCTGCTTTCGCAGGTCCTCGAGGAAACCGCCGCGGGCCCTGCCCCCGCACCCCGTGATCTGGTCCACCGGAAAAGCGCTTCGGGAAAAGGCCCTCCTGTTTTTCAGAGTTTGCGGGGTCAACGATTTGGAAAAAGTGGGGGAACCTCCTCTAAAAACCCCTTAAAAAAAAGGGGGGGTTTTTTGGGATTTAAGTGTGAAGGGTGCTACACAAACTCTCAGGGATCTTTTTTAAATTTTTTTCAGACAGTTCCCCACATGACCTTAAATTTATTTCCATTTGCTGTAAACTTCCAGCGAATGAAGTGGCAGAAAAACCGATTTGCATAAAGCACTGAAGTGTATAGCTATGTAAACGTAAAAACCCAAAGCCCTGTAAAAAAAGGATAGTTTTAAAGTTCTGGAAAAAATTTTGTTAAAAAAAAAAAAAAAAAAAAGGAAAACACAAGGTAAATATTTGGATCCATTGAAATATTTCCTGGATAAAAACTAACAAATTTATTCCTTCAATGGCAGATTTATTTCATTTTATTTCATTAACTTTTAAAAAAAAACCCCCACAAACTCCATGTCATTGTGGTAAAAGGGGGGGTTCCACACATAAAACAAAACAATTTTTCCTACTGGAACTTAAACTTTTGGGGCGATCAAAGTTGAATGCCCGGGTTTTATTTTTGGGGGGGGGGTGGGAGGGGGAAAGGGCGGTTCAAAAAAAAAAAACAAACAAACACAAAATATTAGAAAAAAGAAAAACAAAACACCCAAGGTGGGGTCGACCCAGAAAAAACACTGCCCCAAAAACTGCGAACACACCATGTGGGAGCACTTCACAAACAAGAAACAGATAACCCAGGTCCGGAAAGGGGTTTTGGGGGGTTTAAACTCCAACACAGCTTTCCAAAAAACCTAACAAAAAAACCCCAAACACAACAAATCAAAGGGGAAAAAGCTCCCCACCTTTTTCTTGTATTAAAGCGATGGCACCCATTTTGGGGCTTCATCTGAGCCACTTTTTCCCTCCTGAAGGGTGATTTCGTACTTCAGGTCTTTGGGTGACGGCCGCCGCCAGGTAAACCCGGGGGGGAACGGGGCGGGTCCCCCTCCTCACCCCCTTCCCAAACCGGGCGCCCAGCTTCAGGCTGGACAGCTGAGGGGGGAAAGGGGAAAAAACCAAAAACCATCCATCAGTTTGGGGGTGAAAAATCCCAGGATGAAACGGACCCCCACCCTTACCCCCCCAAACCCCCTGAAAAATCGCACAAACTCCACAAAATGACTGGGAATCCCCAAAATTCCCTTTTCCTTTCCCTTTTTCCTCTCGGGTTTTACCCGAAAGAACAAGCATTTAAACCCTTAAATTGGGGCTGACTGGTCTGGTGACTTGGCCTTTAGGGTTAAAGTTTTCCTTTTAAAGGGGAGGTAAACCCCCCATGCTTTCCGCTTTTACAATTGATGACTTGTCACTTCAAGACGACCCTTTTTCCAAACTGAACCCCCTCCCCTTTCCACCGACAACACTGTTTCACATGTCTCTTTTCCCTCTTTTCCGGGTTTTTTTTTTTGGGTTTTTTTTCTTTCTGAATTTATTGAAAAAAACACAAAAACCCAAAAACTAGACTTTGTGGCTTGAAAACCCGCCAACTTTATTTTTCAAAAGATGAATTTTAAGGGCCTTTAAGACTAAAATTGGGTTGTGTGGTTTGTGTGTTTGTGTGTGTGTTTTGTGGGAAAGAAACGTTACAAACAAAAAAAACCCTTAAAAACGTTTTTTTGAAATAAAGCATTCCAAAAAATTTTAAGGCAAAACCAAATTTTTTCCAAAGAAACTGCCGAGTAAAATCACTGGCCCTGATAATTTCTGAAAAAATTAAAAACCCCCCAAAAAAATTAAAAAAACCCCCCAAACCCAAAAGGGGGGGGGATTTTTAAAAAATTTTGGGGGTTGGGGGGGGGGGTTTGTGGGGGGGGGGGGGGGGGGGGGGGGGGGGGGGGGGGGGGGGGGGGGGGGGGGGGGGGGGGGGGAAGACCCGGGCAAAAGGGAAAAAAATTCTTCCGGGAAAAGAAAAATTTTGAAGCCCTGCCAGCATCTTTTTTGCCCCAAAAACCACCACTGCGATCAGCAACTGATTGACCTGACTGTGAAAGCTTGATGACAGCCCAAAGAGAATCTTGTCTTTTCCCCACTTAAAGGGGGTGCCCGAAACCCCTTAAACCCAAAAAATTCCCGCTGGTAGGATGCCCCCACAAACACGGGGTTTTTTTCCCCAACCCTGAAGGATGGTTTCCCCAATTTTTCAAACCTGCAGCCCTTTTCTTCTGTGTACGCAGGCTGATACTCCTGCAGACATTTCCCTATAGGCCCAGGAAAGGAAACCAAACCCATCTGCCCCAACAAAGGGAGTGGAGTTTTGTGGGGCATGCCCTTTTTTTATCCCACCTTTAAAGGCACCCCTACTCCATCTTCGGGAACCCCCCTTTCGCGGGAAGAGAGATACAACAGTCCAAAAAACATAAAACAACACAGAAACAAAACCCCACCCACAGCAAACTGCATCCATAACAATTTTTTTTTTTTTTTTAAACCCCAAAATTTTTCATGTTTTTTAAACATACAGTTTTTTTTTTTTTTTAAAAATTCACCCGGGGTTTAAATTGCGGCAAAAAAAAAAATTCATTTTGGGGAAAAGCGGGAATAAAAATTTTAAAAAAAACAAAGAAAAAAAAAAACCTCAAAGTTAAAGGGGGGAATTTTAAAAAAAAAGAAAAAAAAGGACAAAGACCCCTGGCTGGTGGGTGGGTCCCTCACCGCTTTCCCCCCTTTTTGTTTGAGTTTGGCCTTTTTTTCCCCTTGAGGATGGGGGGTCGAACTTCTCCAGCGTCATGCGGACCCAGCTGCTTTTTTCTCCAACCCCCCTTTCCACCTCCCCCCCACACACCCACCTCCTTCCTCGGGCCCCCTCCAGCGACTTCCCCCACCTCCCCGACTTTGCCCCGAAAAAACCCCCAACCCACTGATGGAATTCATGTCTCCTTTAAATTTATATACGGGTTCGTTTGTTTTTGTTTTGTTATTAAGAGTATTTTTACACAGCGCCAACCCTTTGGGGTTGGGAGACGAGCTCTAAGCACCCCCTGTTTATTTTAAGGGCTGCCTACCGGGTAGAGCTGACGAAGAGTTGCCTCGGGTTTCCACTTTTCAGTCCCCTTCCCCCGGTAAATTCATTAAACCCAAAAAATTTCACCCATTTCCCATTCAATTTAAAATACTTTTGGTGCATGCAATTTCAATGTGTATCCAGCCCAAATCACCAAACGTCTTCCAAACGCTGATAAAGGGGGATTTTGCCGCGGTTCTGAAATGAATTTTTAAGAGTGCGATCATTGCAGAATTTTAAGTTTTCTTTTCGGGGCCCCTTTTGGCAAGTAGGGGAATCAGTCCCAATGTTAAATAAAAGGGGGAAAAATCCCCCTTTTCCTTAAACAGCCCAGGAAGATCTAAAACCCACAATTTTGCCCACACGGGTCCATTTCCCCAAACCAACTCTGTGCCCCGTTGTAAACTTTAAAAACAAACAGCTTTTAAAATTTGGCATCACCCCCAAACCCGCCTTTGTTCTTGACAAAAAAGCCCCCTCCGGGGTTTGTCCTGTTGAAACCTTTTCACACGGGTTTTTTCCACGGGGGCAGCCACAAGGGGCTGTTTTTTTTGGAAACCCACCAGAGGAGACACTGCACTGTGGCAGTCACTTTTTGCTTTTTCCCAAATTTTTAAATTTTGGGTTTCTGCCCCAAACAAAACAGGACTCCACTCCTAACCCCCCTTTTCCTTTTTGACAATAACTTTTTTTGGGTCCCAGACCCATAAATCTTTTTGTTTTTTCCCCCTGAGGTCACCCCCCCCCCGTGCCCCCCATCAAGGCCCCAAACCCCCTTTGCGGACAAAACACTTTAAACGGGAAGTAAACCATGGAAATAAAACATTAAAGGGGAAAAACTGTAAAAAGGTCCCTATGAGGGGCGGGTCACTGGGGCTACAAAAATTTTGAAACCTTTTTTTTTTTTTCGACAAGAACAAATGATCGGGCTGACCCCCAAGGAAATTTTACTTTATGTTCTGGTCAGACTGCTTTAAAAAGCGAAACGCTACAGTTCCATTACGAAAATATCACCAGGTTTGGGGAGAGCAGACACCTGCACATTGAAAACCGAAATCGAGAAATTGAAATCCATTTTTGGAGAACCGCTGAAGGGGTTCTAGTCAACCCACGGAACCCCCCCGAAATTTTAAAATCACTCTGGATAAGAGCCCCCGGGCCGCCGGGGCCCAAACCCAAAATTTTCACAAAAACACCCCCCTGAAAGGGAAAAATTGAACAAACCATCGCTTTGTAGCGTTTTGGTGATTGTATTTGAGGTGGCCGGAAAAGACAAAATGGTTAGGGTGTTTGGAGCTCACAGGGTCCCGGGGGAAAATAAATTTTTCCCCTAAAAAATTTTTGGGTCCGGGGGGCAACCCCCCTGGGGGGGGTAAAGGGGGCGGCAGACCCCCTTTTGGGGGCCAGGGGGCAACCCCCCCTTAAGCTAAGGGTTTTTCCCGAAATTTCTAGCCGTAAAAAACCTCTCCTTAAACTAATTTAAAGTTTTTTCATACTAACAATATCGCCTTAAAAAAAGCTCTCCTAGAATCACTTTACCCGTCTTTCCCTTCCCCAAAAAAAAAAGGGTTTTAAAAACCCAAAATCACATAGCAAAAAATGAAAAACCTATCTTCATTGCTTTGGGTGGAAAACTTTAAACCCAAACTGAAAAAATATTTACTTACTCTGCGATAAGTGGGGCAGAAAAATCAGAAACAAAGGAAGAAAGAAAAGAGAGAGGAAGAATGAAGGGGAAAGGGGAAAGGGGGGGGGGGAAGGGGGGGGGGGAAAAGGAAAAGAAAAGAGGGGAATGAAAGAGAGTGAAAAGTTTCAAGAAGAGGGGAAGAGAGGGGGGGGAGGAAGGGGAGGGGGGGAAAGGGGGGAAGAAAGGAGAGAAGAAAGAGAAGAGAAAAAAGGAGAGAAGAGAGAGAAGAGAGAAGAGAGAGAGAGAGAGAGAGAATCAAAACCGGGCAGAAGGGGATTACTTGCACGTTTTTCACTCCTTTGTTTCGTTTCCCCCTTTAAATTTGATCGCTGATTTTTCCTCCCCAACCCGCCAGACCCAAACAGATTTCAACTTGCCCACACCACACAGTATGTTTTGCCGCGGATTCTCAACTTTTCCAACCCACAACGAAAACGTTTCTTTTTTCCGGGGCCCTCCTTTTCACCAACCCCATCCCCCAAATTGGTTTGCCCCCACCCAGAAATCTTTACCCTTCTGTCGGAAAACCCGGGGGGGAAACAAAGTCTGTACCCCTTTGGCATTTTTTTTTTTTTTCCTTTTTTTTCTTAAACCCTTTTGTTCAAATTCGATCAGTCGCCCCCAGAGGGGAAAGGAAAGGTGGCGAATGCCCACAAACGCATCCCGGGGAAGTATCCTCCCAAAATGCTATTTCTCCGAGACGAATGCTTGAAGCGAACGACCTCAAACAAAAAAAAAAGGGGCCCGGCCCTTGCCCGGGCGCGCTGGGTTGGTTTTTTTTTTTTTTTTTTTTTGCTTTTCGCGGAAATTCCGCAAATTTCCCGGGGACATGTCCACCCCCTGGACTTAAAGGGTCACGATTTTTAAAAACACTCAAGGGGTTAAAACCCGTCACGTCCACCCCAGCACGGGTCCCCTGATTTCAGCTTAGGTAAACCAAAGGCAGCGGACAGAGAGGGATGGATTTAAACTTCCCAAAAACACCCGCCCCAAAGGGCCTCGTGAATTTTCTTTCAGTTTCACCTTCAACTGCCATTGAAACCAGGGGAAATTTTAAAACATCTTCCAGCGGGGTCTTTTCCCACAAAACCACACCCCCTTTTTTTTTCTCTCCCCCCCAAAACTGTTTCCCATGGCTTTACTGCATTTGTTTGGGGGTTAAAAAACAGCGGGAAAAGTTTTTTTACGATCTCAGCACCGACAGGAAAGGGTTTCTGTTTTCCCCTGGGGGCCGCCCCATTTTAAGGGGTTATGACAGGGGCAACGGTATTTTTTAAAAACAGTCATTGCAGGTAAGATATCTTTTTTGAAATTTGGTGAAACACCAAAACTTTTTTTTCAGCGCGGAAAAGGGGCCCAGTTTGTTTTTAAAGGAAACCCGGGCAGCAAAATTTAGAAAAGAGGCTTTTGTCAGAATGAAAAAAATGTACGGGTTCACAGAACGAGGGCACTTAGGGCGGAGCCCTGTTCTATTTTGGGCAGATACATTTTCAAAGGGGGGGATCTAAGTCCCTTTTTCCCCCCCCATTGTTTTAAAAGCGCCAGCCCGGCGTTTTGCGGACAAAAAAAAAAAAAATGCTTGAGAAATATGCCTGGAAATCAATAAAAAAAAAAAATGCTGTTTAAAAATTTAAAAAAAAGAAGGGCGGGATGCAGATCAGGGTTTTAAAACCGGACCCAGCGGCAAAGCCCTGATAAAAAGAAAGGGTGGGAAAGGGAAGGAGAGATGGAAAGGTGGGGGACTGGTGTGGGGGGGGCAAAAGATATGGTTGGGGTAGCGTCATTTTCACACCACTTCTTTTCCACCTTTGTTTCCTACCCCCCCCCCAACTTTTTATTTAATTCCGGAGAATTAAAAAAACCCACCACACCTTTAAAAAATTTTTTAAAATTTCCCTCCTATACCAAGAGTTAATGGAGTAAAAACAAGGGGGGGGTTTTGTTCAGACCAACCCCAAATTCAAAAGCCCAACTTTCCTGAAATGAATGAAGATTATGATAGCTCCTTCCTTTACGTTGTCCAGAGTGTCCCTTTAACTTGCCTGAAAGAAAACCCCCTGAGGTTGAAACGAGCATGTTTTGTCTTGGGGATTCGTTTGCCTACGTTTTTTGGGGGGTTCCCTTTTTAATTACATTTAAAATTTATTCAACTCAAAAAGCCCAATTTCAGGGCCCCTTTTGGAGGTGACCTGTGGAACTTAAAACTGCGCAGTGGTCTGACCCGGCCTGCTGGTGGGCCTCCCGCAAAAAGTGTTTTTCCCGCTCCACCAGGTCCTTGAACAAACGCCACGAAATCACCGTCTTTTCCCCCCTTGTTCTCCTTCACCTCCCCCCCAGGCTCTTCACCTTCTCCTCCCCCCTTCTTCAAGTTTCTGAAATGCGCACACAAAACAAACACCGTGCATCAGACATTCCCCCCGGAGAAAAAAATTAAAAAACAAATTGATGCAAAACATCACAATGTAAAACAATACATAAACATAGTTTTTTTCACAAAATGAATCCTTTCAAAATAAGGCACAGCCTAGAAAAGATAGTAAAGAATATAGAAATTTTAACAACTGAGTACAAAAAACATGACACCCCGCCAGGAAAGGGGGAGACCACCCAAACAATTCATTTCCTGGTGAAAAATACATTTGTACTGGAAAAGCCCCTGGATCTCCCTGTGAGAACCCAAACCCTTTGGCCCCAGCTGAAAAAGGGTTTTTCCCAATGTTTTAGGGGAAAACACCTCCACCCTAGCTGCAATGAAAACCTAATTTAGAAACCTGCAAAGGAAAATCTACAACCACAAAACAAAGCAGGGGCTCTGGGGACAAGCAAAGCTACAATGGGGGAAAAGGAAAACATTTGTTTTGCTATTAGAAAACAAAAAGCTTTTTCTTTTGGGTGGGTTTTGGGAAAAAAAAACAAAGACTTTGGGGGGGGCCCTTTGGGCCTCCCTTTTGGGAAAAAGAAAAAAAAAAAACCCTCACCTCTCAACTGCAAATAAACAACACCCGTCCCATTAAAACGCTGCACCCTCATAAAAATTGAATGGGCAAGATTTCCAGCAAAAAAATTTCTGCTGGACAAAGGGGTGACCCCTCACCTCTCCGCAGTCTTTACCCCCCACGTTGACCTTGGGGATCTGGCCGGTGGGTTCATCGATTTTTTGGCGTCCAAAAGGCTCCACCCCGGCCCGCGGGGGCTTGCAGTTTGGGGCCCCCCAATGTCCCTTGATCGGTTGTGTAGCCTGCAGACACCATGCCGACGCTTCAATTTTTTCACTGTCCACCGAAACCCCCGCCCTTTCCCTTCCTGCCCCTCCCCCGCCCCCCCCCTTTCCCGTTAACCCCTCTCCTACAAAAAAAACTTTTCATATTCTTTTGTGGGGGAACTCTGATTACCGTTCCTATTTTTCCCGATTCTTGGTTTAACTGTTTCGGGCGAAAATTTAAAAAAAAAGAAGGGAAATTTTTTTTTGAAAAAAACAAACACCGACGTTTCAAAAAAGAAAAATTTCCTCCTGTAATGCATTTTTAAACCATCTACTCAATTTCTTTTTTGTTTAATTTTTCGACCCTGCCTATTAAAACAACCTGTTTAACCCCCCAAAATTTTCCCTTGGGGTAGCTGAAAAATCCAAAAAAAGTAGGGGAGGGAATGAAAAGTAGTAGCAAAAGCAGGGCCCCCAGGGCCCAAGCCCCCCAAAAGTCTAGGGGGGGCTGGGGAAACGCTGTAAGCTCCCCCCCGCAAAGGGGCCGGGGGTCTGGCCCCGGCCCCCTGACCGCTTTTTCCCGCATTCTAAGGGAAAAATAATGTCCCCCCTACTTTTTCTTTGACAGGCAAAAAGGGGTCCCTTTTTGCAGAAGTCAAAATAGTAAAAAAATTGTCTTTTTTTTTTCTTTTTTTCCCCTATAAATATACGTGGAAATCGGTTTCCATCGGGAAAATTTTTGGGGGGCCCAAATAATTGTTTTGAGCAATCCGTTTTTTTTAGGTAAAACCCGTTGATATTTTGATATTACTATATAGAAAAACTAGACCTATTCAATCTTTTTTCACAAATGTCAAATTGTAAGAGCACTAAGATTTCACACAAACGGTTATGTTTTATTTTATTAGCTTCCTTTTCCTTTAACAATTCAGTCCTCTCAACCAAAATATCCCCCAACAACAGTCCCCTGTGAAAATTTTTAAAAAATTTAGACTCTGAAAATAAGCACTTCTTTACTTCTTGAGCTGAAAAACCAGGAGGGCCCAACAGCATCAACAAGGGGCCCTTCTTAACCCCTTTTAAACCCCAAGAAGGCGCCAGAGTGTCCTCACCATGCCACCCCTTTTCAGTTTTTGTTTCTTTTCCCCCACACAAAGGGGTAAAAACCTCTCAAATGTGCGGAGCTGTGGGGGAATTGTTTAAAAATTTCCCCTCCACCAGTGACAAATTTACTAAAGGGCCCCCTCCCGAAGTTTCCTATCGTGCAAATGGGGCGAACTCGGGGTCCTCTCTTAAAAGGGAAAGAACAGTGAAGGGGTTCATGATGGTTTTTTGGGAAATTCCCGTCCTTCTTTTAAAGGTGTTTTTGGGGCCCCAAATTTTGGGCTGCTTCTTTGAATTGTCCTCCCCGCTCCAACAATATTAAATCATCCTCATCATCTGTTTTTTGCCCTTTCCGCTTGTTTTAATGTCCATTGTGAATTTGTCTCTGCAGAAGAAAAGGGACATACCACGGCACGACGGCGAGACGGGGACGAACGTAAAAAATAAGATAAGATAATTTTTCTTTTGCCCAGCCGACCGCAAAGGGCCACATCAGGGCCCGTCCCCCACGTTAAAAATCAACTCACCAGTCATTTAAAAAAAAAACCCCAAAAAAAACAACAACATTCACACATCTCTTTAAATAAAAATCGTCTAAAACCCACCAGAAAACTTTGTTAAAAAAACTTTTATTTTTCCTTTAAAAAACTAAATCAATGAAAAACGTTAAACCTCTCAAAGACGTGAAAGTGGGGGTCCCAAAAAGCGTGTTCAGGAAAAACCGATTTTTCAGCGCGACAGCGGGCTTTCGGGGGATTTTATAATTCAGGGAACCCTTTGGCGGGCGTGCTTTTAAAAATTTACCCAGTTAAACTGCTGGTGGGGAATAAAAATTGGATCGGCGCAAAAAATTGGGTCCCCACTGGGGGTCGGCGCGCAAGAAATTGCAGAGCAGAAAATGAACAAAAGCTTTGTTTTTTTTTTAAAGGTCGAGCATCGTACACAAGTGCCAAAATTTGGAGTTTTGCTACGGCCCCAAAAACGTAGAGTAACCCGGTCGTTAAAAAACCAAATAAGGGGAAAAAAAAAAAAATGCAAGGACATTGCTTTTCTCCTTTCAAATAAAAAAATTTTTTTAAAAAATTTTCAAGCAGAAACAAACCTGAAAACATGGTTTTAAAGGAAATTTTAAAAGCAAAATTTTTTTTGATTATGCCAGGTGTTCAAGGCTTTTGAATGTTTTTGAGCCTTTTCCCGGACCTGTGAGGACTGCGTGGGAAAACCCTGTTAAACCCCTTAGGTTTTCTGAAATCCCCCACTTCTGTTTAAACCCCAAAAATGATCTACTTTCCGGGTGAAGCTGTGGCTCCCTGACTACAGCGAAAGATACAAATTTTCTAAAATTCTTTTACTGCCTAAAATTTCCCAATTAAACCCTTTATCTCGTACCCCACAACCCCAAAAAAATTCTCTGTGTTTCTTTCCCCCCCATTAATTTTGATTTAGCTGGCAAATTGTATTGGTTTTGGGGAAAAAAAAAATGTTGGACACATGCACCCCTCAAAACAAAAAATTGGGATTATACAGGGCCCGAATTTTAAAACCTAAACAAAACAAAAACAAAAAAAAAAAAAAGGCCCTTTTTAAAATAAAACCGTTTAATGGTTTACGAAAAAAAAACCCCCCCCCCCCAAAAAACAAAAAAACGAAAAAAACACACAACACAAAGCCTGACGACAATCTTTTAAGATAAAAGGAAACAGAAAACAAAAACAGTGACAAAAAAAATTGAATGTCGGGGACTGAAAATTTCCCTGAGGAGTTATGCTTTAGCACATTAAAGTCATCCCCCCCCCCCCCCCCCCCCCCCCCCCCCTCAGTTTAATTTAAGGGCCCAACAGTTCCCGCACCATGGACAATAAACTGGGGAGCACAATAAACCAGGGAACCAGGGGGTTTTCAACTGAGCCCAAAAAAAGACAAAACGCACTTTTATTACCTTTTGCAAAATTTAGCTTCCACTTTTTATGACGTTTCAAACTGACTTTGCCCTAAAAAAAACACACACACCACACACAAAACCAAAACACACAGAGGCCAAATGGAGCAAAATGTTTGGGAAACCCAAACATGTTTCACAAAAGGGTTTCAATTTATCAAAGACAGTGAAGAATTTGAAAACCCCAAAAACTGACCCTTTTGGAAAAACAAGAAAGAGACTTTCTTCTTTTTCATTTAAAACTTTCATCCTAACCCTAACTTTCCTGTAATCCCTCAGTAAAAATTCAGAAATTTTTTTACTCCCAGCCAAAAAATTTCCCTTGTCTTAAATGCCCTTTCTAAATCCCTTTATTTTCCCGCGCAAATTGGGGGAAAAAATAACTGCCCAAAATCCTTGGGGCAAACAGTCCCAAACTGACTTCTTCAGTTTCTTGAAACTTCCCTTCCCCTTTTTGGGAACCCCCCACCAGCTCCCAAAGGGAAACTAAAAGATTCTCTTTTTTTTTCCCCGCCCCGGATTTCTGAGATAAATGAAATTTAATGAAACCTGGATTGGGGACAAAGAAAAAAAACACAAGAGAAGAAAAAAAGGGTCATAAAGATCCCTGCAACCAAAGATAAAAAGTTTATGATGTAAAAAAATACTGTTTCAAATTTAGAAGGGCTCCCGTCCAGCATTTTTAAAAAAAAAAAGTGTCTTTTATACAAGGAACAGTTTTACCAATGAGCTTTTTGGCACCCCGCCGACATGGGCCCACTGGGCCCCCCACACCGCTGAAAATTGACCCACCTTCCCTTTCCCCACGCTAACCCTTTACCCACTTCCCCCCACAAATGCGACATTGACCCCCTCCCCCCCCCACCCGGGGGGACATTGACCCACTGCCCTCCACACTGCGACAATTTTACCCACCCCCCCCACAAATGCTGAAAATTGACCCACTGCCCCCCCACTGCTGACATTGACCCACTGCCCCCCCACCTGCGACAATTTACCCACTGCCCCCCCCCCCTGCGACATTGACCCAACCCGCCCTCCACACTGCTGACCTTCCTAAGGCCTCCACCTTTTTTTTCGGAGGGGGTCCAGGGTCCCTCTTGCCCGGGGGTTTGGGCCTTGACAAGACCCCCGCTCTTTTTATCTGGCTTGAAAGGGTGGGCACCTGCTCCTTGAGGGCCTGCCCCACAGCAAAGCACAAAAGGGCGACAACATTTTCAGGGAACTTCCCCAAAAAAAATTACTGCCCCAAAAAAGATTAAAAGAGAAAATAATGGTTTGGTAATTTACACCCTTGTTTATGATGTTGGGGCATGGGGCCCCTGGTGCGCGCGGGGCCCGGCATGTGTTCGTGCACGGTTTGTGTGGTGTGTGTTGTTTGTGTGTGTGTGTTTTGGGTGTTGGGGTGTGTTTTTGTTCCCCAAAAAAATTATTTCCCAATTTTTAAAGAAACTTTATGAAGAAAAAAAAAATGTTTATTCCAAAAAAAACCCCCACCGAAACCTGATGAGTGAGTGAGAGAAAGGGAAAAGGGGCGAGAAAAGAGAGAGAAAGAAAAAAGGGGGACAGCAAAAAGCCTGGGCGGAGACTTTACTGAAACCCTTTACCCTTTATCTCGGGCCCTCTGCAGGTTGTCTTCATGGGGGCCAGTCCTTGGGGGTTGGGCTGCAAAACCCCGCCCGCAGCTTGGTCCGGGTGATTCACAAAATCTCCGCCTCCTTTTTCGCCGTAACCCCCCCTCCCCCCCACCCACTGGGGTTTTGGAAACAACTTCACTCAGCCTCCTTTTTTGCCCCGTAAACCCCCCCCCCCCCCCCCCCCCCCCCCCACTGGCAGTTTTGGAAACAACTTCACTCCCCCCTCCTTCTTTTCCTGTAACCATCACCCCCCCCCCCCCCCCACTGGCGTTAGGACACAGACTTTACTTTAGCCTCCCCCCCCTTTTTTGGGCCCGTAAACATCACCCCCCCCCCACCCCCTGGCCCGTTAGGAAAAAGACTTCACCAGGGGGCCTCCTTCTTTGCCTGTAACCATCACCCCCCCCCCCCCCCCCCCCCCCCCCCCCCCACCCAGTGACGGTTAGGAGACAGACTTCAGTACACTTTGATCTCAGCCTCCTTCTTCGCCTGTAACCCCCACCCCCCACCCCCCCGCACCACCCCAAACCCACTCAGTGACAGTCACGACACTGACAGACTTTCAGTACACTGTGATCTCCACCTCTTTCTTCCCATGTCCAGTAAGAGCATGAACAAATATTTTGGATATTAAGTCTTTCAAGGAAAATATTTTTGTTTCAAAACGTTTTATTCTAAAAAGTAAAACTGGCACCTGACCGCAATTATCTTACCTTCTCCCTTTTGCATTTTTCTTTTCTTGTTTGTTTTGTTTTTAGTTGTTTTTCTTGCTGACAAATATTGACCTTCTGACTATACAATAATACTTAACATTATCTGGAGCCTAAAATCACTGATGAAACAAATGAACCAACTTCAATGAAGCAGTCAGAGGTACACTGACTCATATTACAGAAAAAAAACATAACAAAAAACCACGAAGCAGATGTCACAGGTTTATTCAAAATAACAGGCAAGTTATTTGAGTGGACAAGGGATTCCCTTTTGACCATCAATTTTTTTCTGATGTTTTGTACCAACCTGCCAAATTCATCTTCTAGATTAACAAAAGGTCATCAATAGGGGTATTACTATAAAAAATAAACAAACCAAAAACACCTAGCATGTCCAAATCCCACCATATTTTGTCATTGATGTGCCGTGATCACACTTGGTAAATGTTAAAATTGGTATGGAAAAATTGCAAAGTGGCTTTTCGGCAAATGCACTCCCTGAATCACAGTGCTCCGAAAACATGGGACAGCATCAATGATCACGCAGTCAGTGTATCAGGGATGAAAACAGTTTTTTAAAAAAAAGAGGAGAATTGGCGGGATCTGGGGGTTCACCATGGGCCCCCAGTGGGGTACATGGCAACAGCCCAGCGGGGGTCAGGGGGCGGCGCCCCCTGAAGCTGAAGCATATTTTGTATTAAATATGGCATAAAAATCTTTAGAAATCACTTTCTTGTCTTCTAAACAACTACATTCTATAGATCAGCTTTCAACACCATGAAGACTGAGACTGATGTGGAAAGAAACTATGTCAATTGAGACAAACATTTAGTATGCGAATCCTCAGAACTCTAGCTAAAGAAAATTTGACAAACAGTGCTTTCAGGACATAAAGAATAAGGCCTGTAGATAAGTAAATCAGAGTGGGAAATCAAACTAAGTAAATCAGATGTATGAAAACGACTGCTGACTTCAATAAACACAATATGAAAAATGATTACTTTGAAGTCCTTTAAAAAAACTGAAGCTTTTGGGCCTTAGACCCTTCGTCAGAAACACTAAACACAAAAAAAGAACATAAAAGAACAAATGACATAAAAACAAACTGATGTCACAACAGTAACCCCCCCCCCCCCCCACAATTCCCTCTTACAACTAATCATATCCCCCCCTCTTGACAAGTGTGTGTGTTGTGTGTGTGTGTGTTTTGGGGGGGGGGGGGGGGGGGGGGGGGGGGGGGGTTTTTGTGTGTGTGTGTGGTGGGGGGGGGGGGGGGGGGGTTTTGTTTGTGTGGGGTGTGTGGGGTGAGGGGGGAAGGGGTGGGGGGGGGGGGGCGAAGTGGGGGGGGCATGTGTGTTGTGGGGTGAGGGGGGGGGTTGGGGGGAAGGGGGAATAGAGGAATATATGGGTAGTGGGGGGAGTGGGCTGGGAAAAAGGGTTTTCCATGGGGGGCTTTTAGAAAAGGCACCAAAACAAATTCAAACTTTTCCCTTTAAAACCGGGGAAAAAAAGTTACACAATACTGTTGTGACAAAGTTTTATTTTGAGTCATTTTTTTCTTTTATATTTTTTTTCCCATCACTTTGACTTTTTTTCCCCTTGTTTGGGAAGACCCAAACATTTGGACGTACTTAAAAGTAGGAGTCAAACAAATTTTGGGAAAATTAAAGAAGATTTTCCCAAAACCCAATGATCGGAAAACATGCTGTAATGTGGGGGAAAAACACACACTTTTTTCTTTGGTGACTGGGAACCCCCGATGTGACTCTAAAAGCCAAAAAACCCAAACGATTTCCCAAAGTAACCCCTTTTTGGGCAAGGCTCGCAAAACACTTCAAATTCCCCCGCCCTTTGTCATTTTTTCTTATTGAAATCCGCGACTCTGCGGCCCAAAACACACACGTCCTTTTTGCCCCACTGGGGGTCTTCAGGGTTAAACATACTTCTTTTTTTTTTTTTTTTCCCCTTTTTGTTTGCCCTCGCTAGGGGGGCAAACCTCCACTTTTAACGACCCATAAAGAAAAATAAATACGGGAAGGAAACGAAGGGGAAGAACAACGCCGTTTAAAAACATTACCGACAAGAAGAAATTCCTGTCCCAACAATTTGAGATCG
This sequence comes from Conus ventricosus, assembly GCA_018398815.1. Taxonomy (NCBI): domain Eukaryota; kingdom Metazoa; phylum Mollusca; class Gastropoda; order Neogastropoda; family Conidae; genus Conus; species Conus ventricosus. The sequence goes on from CM031623.1 coordinate 34,767,450, forward strand.
TTCTGACACTTTCTTCAAAAATTTTTTTCGGGGGGAGACTTTTTTTTTCCCGGGCGGAGATCAAAAAAATAAGGGCGGAGACGGGGGAAAGGCGGGGAATTTTCATCCCTGGGTATACATGTTTTTTTTACCCTTATCTTTGTCCCTTTTTAGAATGGGGGCTATTTTTCACATGAAGAGGAACGCGGTTTCTTTTTCTGACCCAATTTTGCAGAAAGGGGCATGCGGGGCATGTTTTTTTTAAAACTTCTGTCGCTCTTGTTCAGTAAAAGGGCCAAATTTCAATAACTTCCACCCAAAAATTTTAAATTTCCCCTCAAAAACCGTTGACGGGGGAAAAAGCTCCTATGTTCCCCCAAACCCTTTTTTCCCCTGATCTTAAGAATTCCCTTTTAATTAAAAGCAAATATTTTGCGTGCACAGGTCTCCCAGAAGACAAAAATGAACAAAAAGAAATGAAAGACAGACAGAGAACAAGTGAACCAAATAAATCGGATGGAAGATAGGTTAGTAGACAGGTCTGCAGAATAGAAAAAAAATTAAAAGATCAAAGTAAAAAAGAGGAAGAAAGAGAGATGTTGATCAAACCACACAAAATGAAAGGCACTGTAGGTCAGAGCTATGACAGGAGAGGGAGACAACACAGGATCAGAAAACAACACACAGCACTGTAGGTCAGAGCTATGACAGAGAGAGGAGACAACACAGGATCAGAAAACAACACAGAGCACTGTAGGTCAGAGCTACGACGGAGAGAGGGAGATAACACAGGATCAGAAAACAACACAGAGCACTGTAGGTCAGAGCTACGACAGAAGAGGGAGATATGGGGAGTTTGTATTATACTCCCTGTTTGGCTAGTATACTTACCATGTCAGACAATAGCATTCACGGCAGTTAGTCTGCTCTGCCAGGCCGAGTTTTTGTGTGGCTAATGCAGTGATAAGACAGTCACGTGGTGCCCAACCCACTTCCGCCGTAGGGAGAAGCCAGTGTAAGTCTCCCATACGTCATTCATCGAGGCCTGCGCGCAAGGTAACCCCAGAACCTTGGCGCTAGCGGGGAAGGTAGGGCGGGCATTAGAGTCTGACATGGTAAGTATACTAGCCAAACAGGGAGTATAATACAAACTCCCCATTTTGGCGTCATATACTGTACCATGTCAGACAATAGCAGATTCATAGTAAAAGGAGGAGGGCGAGTGCCCTATGGTTCCTGGGGTTACCCGATATGGATGCATTAGCCGCCACAAAGGATATCCCATTAGAACCATCAGCCTGGTCATGCGGATGTCCCTCAAATAAAATTTTATGAAGGGATTCTCCGAACGCCAGAAGGCTGCCTCCAGGACGTGGCGCATGGGAACAGAGTGCTGGAATGCTGCCGAAGTGGCCAGCGCTCTGACCTCATGGCCCGGGGGGAAGAGACGGGAGATCCTCGGATGACTGGGAATAGGCAGTTCTGACAGTCTTGGAGAACCACCTAGAGACAGTGCCAGCTGAGATGTCTTTCGTGTTACTGGGGTTGATGGAAATAAGAAGACGTCTTTGTGAAACGCGCCTGGGGCGGCGAGCGTTCCAGTAGTGTGTTAGACATCGAGAAGGGCAAAGGGCTATGTCCGAAGAGGTGTCGCCCCCTAGTGTATCCGCCAGCGGGCGGATGACGAGGTAAGGGGAGGGACTGCCGGGTTCCTGGTTCTTGGCTAGGAACTCGGGAAGGAAACTTAAGAGAGACGGAGCCGTCTCTGTGGAAGGCAATGTCTCTGGGGTCCCCGCTAAGGGCATGGATCTCGCCTCGCCGTCTCGCGGAAGCGAGGGCGAGGCGGAAGGTAGTCTTCATAGACAGAAGGTCGAAAGGAATGGAGGACAAAGGCTCAAAGGGGGGTTTATTGAGGACGTCAAGAACAGTGAAGAGGTCCCAAAGGGGAACACGTCTAGGGGATTGGGCCTCACGAAGAGAAGCCCTCTGGAGATCTCTCTGAGAAGGAAATCATTCTCAAAGGAAGGTCCGGCCATTTGGAGGATGGTCGTGCAGATGGCCGACCTGTAGCCCTGATGGAGCTAGCAGAGAGGTTAAGGTGGGACAGGAAATTTCTATCTGGATATTGGTGGGGCGATTGTGAGGGACAGAATTGTCTTTGCACCATGAGACCCATTTCCTCCATCTGCAATCGTAAAGGGGACTCTGTGCTAGCTCTGCGAGAGGACATGGCTAGGTCTCGGAGTTCCGAGAGGCCCGGCGATGGAGAGGGTATTGAGGACGGAACGGGACCTGTCCGTTCGAGAGGGGGATTTGGATGTTCGCAGCCGGGCTGACACAGAAGCCAGGCGTGGAGGTGAAGAACCTGGGGATTGGCGTGAGGGAGGCCCGAACGGGGTTGCCTGAGCATGTCCCACCTGGTGTTCAACTGGAGAGGGGGTTCGTGAGTGAGGGACTTGAGGTCCGGGAACCAGGACTGAGTGGGCCACCATGGGGCTATGAGAATGAGCCTGGGTCTCTCGAGTCTCGCCTTCCTGATCACCTTGTGGAGGATCGGGAAGGGAGGGAAGGCGTAAGCTATGAGGCCGGACCAGGGAAGGGACAGGGCGTCGATGGCGTAAGCCTGGGGGTCCGGGACCGGGGACACATACACTGGCAGACTATGGTTGAACCGTGTGGCAAAGAGGTCGATCATTGGTCTGAACCAATGTTCCCACACGGTTGAAAGGGTAAGCCGGCTGAGGGTCCATTCCGTGTGGAGGACAGACTTGGATCGGCTGAGAGAGTCTGCCAGGATGTTGTGAGTCCCTGCTATGTGTCTCGCGCGAAGGGTGACCCCCTGCGTGTGACACCAGCGGAGGAGGGCTCTGTACGGAGGGAGAGGCCGATGGAGTGTGCCCCCCCCCCTTTGTTGATGTAACAAGCTACCGAAGTGTTGTCCGTGAAAAGGAGAACAAATCGGTGGGCGACTATGGACTGGAACTGGAGGAGGGCGAGCCTGACCGCCTCCAGTTCCAAGATGTTGATGTGAAGACGAGCAGTCAGAGGATCCCAAACCCCCGAGGCGTGACTGCTCTCCAGATGGGCCCCCAGCCCGAGTTGGAGGCGTCTGTGAAAAGTTCCAGGGCCTGGGATGGGAGGGAGATGGGAACTCCGGGGGCCAGGGTGGATGGGCTGAGCCACTCCTCCGTGGCCCAAACGAACCAAGGCCCTAGGGGGACGGGCTGGTTCCAGCTGTCGTTGGTCTGGGACCAACGACGGCGGAAACTCCCTCTGAAGCTGTCGCTTTGGAACTCTGCCTAGGGGAATGAGAGGAGACAGGGACTCCATCATCCCCAGGAGGGAGGAAAGCATGCCTGAAAGTGAGCAAGGGTCTTCAAAATCTGAAACTGAATTTTTAGCCAAGCCAGAATTCTGAAAATCATCACAGGACAAGGATGAAATTATGAGCTAAAACTGAAAAATTAAAGTAAGTTTTTTTTGTTTCTATTTCACACTTTCTAAACAGTATATCAATAAAATTTTGTTAGTCTATTAACCTACACTCACAATGTTATGGAAGAGGGTGCATTACAGTTTAAAAAAATGTTAGCAAGAGTTCGAAGTATAAGTACTTACGCTTGCTGCTTTCTACCATGCATCCACTTGTCTCATCTCAACACCACAACAGTTCCACACTGACACAGTGACAGTCTCCATTTCAGTTATTTATCCGTCTCAAATTACTTGAAGGGTTTCCTTGCTGGACTTTGTGAAGGGGAGGGCCGTTCAGATATGTAGAGCACGAATCACAATAAACACTTGTTACCACCTTGAAGGATCAGTTCACAGTTTGCACACATAAAAGTAGATTTCAGTCATAAATCACAAGTCCAGCTCCCTGAATGTCTTGACAGTCCTTAGTTCTGAGAGAGAAGGGCGGCAAAGAAGAATGAATATGTTCACTACTAACAGTAATGAACAGTTGAGTTTTACTCACCCCCCCCCCCCCCCCCCCCCCCCCCAAAAAAAGGAATAAAATGAAATAGTCTATTAAAATGTTGACAACCAGATCCTGTGTCACTAACGTTTATCATGCTTGGCGAGTTACTCTGTTTTTGTTTTCTTTGTGAAAAAATGTCGAATGTCTGGCTTTTCCCCAGGCCTTTTTTTTGCTTGGTCCTCTTTGCGGTGGCAGGGTTCCAGGTAGGCAAGCTACAAAGTGATTGGGCCTCCAAACCGCCTCTGGAAGTTCATTTCATCTGTTCTTGTCCACATGATGCCCGGAATTTGTTTAGCAGCAGCATCTCTTGAAGTTGACGCAGCTGGGATTCTTGGCTGCAGCAGTCGATGAAATGACAGCGAACATTGTGTCCACCATACTCTGGATAGACAGAGAAGATCACTGTTCCAATAATGCTGGCCACTGCATGAAGCTGCCATATGCCCATATATTTCCCATTCTTTGTTGCTGCCTGGACTTCTTTTCTGTAATCTGCTTGATGACCTCTGGAGTGAGAACTTCCATAGTGTATTCATCGGAGTACTGGGCATAACATTTTGTCATATTTGGTGTAGATGATAAATTGTCATCTGTCAATAAAAGTCTCATGTAGAACAAGTTCAAGAACAATTCTAGCACGCATTTCATCAAAGAAATCCTCAGTCCAGATGAAAGTAGTGAAGCAGCTCTAGCCAGGCAATTGCCATCACCATAGATGCTTACTGGCACCAGTTTGGGTCCATCTTGTGGATACAACTGAACTGCCTGCATGTCATGAAAAAAGTCCTTTGCATCCAGATTTGGGTCAAGTCCTACTGGAAACTCTTCAAGACACACAACAGTTTTTTTCTGCAGCTTCTCTGAGTTCACAGTATCCCAGTTCTGCTGCTTTTTGTAAATTGTGTAACAAGTCTCTGAAGAGCTCATTGCGCTCCCTACCAGGACAAGCAGTCTTTGGTCTAGAACATTCACTTGACTGGGACTGTGGCTGAGCACAAGGATGAGGTTTGTCAGGAAACGGTCCAGCTCTTGAACACGAAGCAGGCTGAGGTCTGTCTGACATTTTCTCTTTTTTTCCAGCAGTACCAGAAGACTGAGGCTTTTCTTTTCCAGCAGTAGGCCGAGGTTTGTCACTTGATTCAGTCTGTTTTGGTTCATGTCCAGCAGAACTGTCAGCTTTTGTTTTCAGGAATGACTGGTAGGTCTGATAGCTGTTCAGAACACTTGCTATCATTTCCTTTGGCACCACCATATTTGCTGCTGTTTGTCCTGTAGCCCTGAGCTTTCCGCTTGATGTGGCACACGCTTCATAGTTTTCAACAGTGAGAGAAGTTCTGTCCTCTTCAAACAATGTCCCCATTATATTGAAGGAACCTTCAATGAGCGGTCCACTGATTATACTCAAAGTCCCTTCACCAGCAAAGAAAGCGTTGGGTATTTCAGAATGCCTTTGGAGTTGGTCATTTTCATCACTTTTGACCACCAGTGACAATCCAGTCGAAACTCAGGGTCTGTTTCATCAGCATCCAGATGTGTGATGTGGCTGTCAGTGGCGTAACATTTGAGTTCTCCATCAAGCGCACCCAGCTGTTCTTGAGGGACAGCCTGTGGCAACTTTTCAGCAAGTTTCATGAGGGATGGGAAGATTTCTGAAGCCTGGATCCAGGCAAGACAGGTTGATGAGGTCACTGTTGGTGAGAGGCAGCTTCTTGAGTGACTTGGCAGCAGCTTCATACGCACAACGCAATGCAGAATAGAAGTTGGGCAGCCAAACATTTGTTTTCTTGTCCCTTCTGCATTCTTTGAGAGGAAGAAACAGACTTGCCAACTCCAGGAGGCTATCCCGCAGCTGAAGGTTAACATCATCTGTCCTTACTGTAGACAAAGCTTTGCATCAAGTTCTGGCAGGATTTCAGCTTGCATGAATTGTGAGTAGAACTCCTTCGTCAAGTTGAAGATTTCTGAATGCAGTTTGTGAGCCAAAGGCTTTTCAGACTGAATAGTTTGACATAACCTTCAAACTCACGCAAAATGCCTCTGTACAGTTGAATTGCGATGTTCGTTTTGGCATTTCTTTGAAACAGATGATTTACTATCCGTTCCTTTCGTTCCTGGTATACTGTGGATTGGCCTGTTTTCTCTGCTCTTTGAGAATAGACTTATCCGCTCTACTGACTCAGTGATGTGCCATGTCGCTGAAGAATCTGTTCCAGTTCTGGTGACACTGTCTTTTGTTCACCGAGTGACAAAAATGCTGAGTAGTATACCAGCAGCGGATCCATCAGCTCATCCAGCCTGTCAGTGACTTGCTGCATTTGTAGAAACCTGTTTGAAATTGGGCGCTTAGGATTCTGCACGTTTTCATGCCAAGCAACAGTTGCACTTCCTTGAAAAGGCTGCTTGCCTTTGGTGACTCTGCTAGGTCATTAATAGATGTCACTTGCAAGCTTTTCAAGAGGAACAAACCTTGGTTCTAACACTCCGCAAAATTGACTGGCAGCATTGTGGATCATAGAACAGTATCACCACTGATATCCAGCAAATGTTTATGATCTTGCCTGATCAGTGCTTCCACACCTCCCCGAACACCCCTCATGACATTGCAGTTGTCCATGAGACAGGATATCACCTGTTCAAAGAAAGGCCCCTGTCAGTCAGAAACAGCAGGACACTGCACTGTAGATGTTGGCTGCTGTTGCAATGTTCCACTATTTTCGACCCTAGATTGTTCATTCACAACTTTCTCTTGTTGGTCACAGAAATACTGAATTAAAACATTTACGACCTTGTCATTTGCAGCATTTGTGGCTTCATCTACTGCCAAGAAAATGGCTTGTTCTTCAATTTTTTTTTCCAGGTCTTTCTTGATTGAATGTGCAACACCATGTGTCAGTGAGTAGGCTGCTGCTGTGCGACTCTAAGAGTGAAGAAGCTCCGTGGTGCATTCCATGTCATGCGCCACTCACAATGAAACATGTTCTTTTAGAGTGTTGGGACTTGCACGATGTGAGACACAAACATTTTACAGCGGAGTCCATGAAGATCTGTTCAGGATGTTCTGCCTGATGTGATCCTGAGTTTTGAGAGAGATTAACATTTTTCATCTGATTTAAGATTTTACGAAAGAAAGATTTTTAACGAAGTTTCTGGTGCGTTTTGGACGATGTATTTACAGAGATGTGTGAAATGGTTTTTTTTTTTTTTTTTAATGACTAGTGAGTTGATTTTAACGTGGTGACAGCCCTGATATGGCCCTTTGCGGTCGGCTGGGCTATAAGCAACTTATCTTATATTATCTTCTGATCACTAGAGAGCCGTTTCAATAAAGCTAAAAGTTCAGGGGCTAAAGAAAATGGAAGGCAATGTTCCGCAAGAAAAGAGCAAACAACAGCCTTGACTTCACACACTTTGTCTGTAAGACACATAGGCCTGTTCGTTCCATCAGTATTGCCACTGGCTGCACCACTGTGACTGATTCTGAAACTGGATTTCGTATCCTTAACAGCTTGAATGTGTGCACGGTCTCTGGTATGAATCAGCAAACATTTCTTCCCTCCGTTGCCATAGTTGATGGTGCGACTACATGGAACACAAAAACAGGATCCGGCAATGTCAATCTTTTCACACCCACGTGGAATGTTCAACACCTGCATCACTTTTCTCGACAAGCCATCCCCAAACGCCAACGGTTTTTTCGCATCTTTTTCTAAAATTATTAAAACTGAATTATCAGCAGGACAGTTTGTTAAGTATTTCATCGTTGAGACTTAATCAATAATGTGCAGTGCAGTTAAACGAATGCCTACTCCCAAGAAAGACAAAAGAAAGAAGCGGGAAAAGTGAGGAGGGGGGGGGAGGGGGGGGGGCAGTAAAGAGTTGCTGAAACATGCAGCATGTAGCGAATTTATTGATCAACGCTGTTTATTAATTTAGCAAGTTTGCAAACTCCTGTTATACAAACCTATATATTTATTAAATCAATAAAGCTCCCTTTTTACAAATTTCGTAATTTCTTGCCCACAGAGCGTGAAATGTACATTGGTAAGAAAAAATTTGTATGGAAATTAGTGACACAGTACAATGCTGCGATAGTTAGCACCGCACGGCGCATCTAAACCAGCGTCTTCGTCTGTACCAAGGCCACACTAGCCTATGACGCGCCTGTTATGAGGTCAGCTACTCACTTGGGAACTCAGACAGACTCAAAGAGGAAAGAAAGGGACTGGAATGCGTTGAACAGTTGAACAGTGGTAGGAAGAGCCAGGCTAAAATTCGTCTGCTAGGCAGGCCTATCATAGCGCGGGTTGGTTTCTGTGTCATAAGGACTTAAAAGGCCCCTACGAACCTTGTAACAGTCAAACTCCCCAAGTGTCGGAAATAAAATCCAAGAAAAATATTGCTCCCTGATTTACTCGGATTCGGAATGAACCATTTTGACAATCAGCCCATGTCGGAAAATCACTTTGGGAAATTTACCCATGACGGAATTCCGTCATATGACGGAAGGTCTTTCACCCATAGGAAAGTGTCCTTGCCGAAGTGAGGGGAGAGAGGCGAAGGTGGGAAATGAGATCCACTAGGCGAGCGGACCTCTCCGGGGTCGGGGAGACTACCATGGAGGTGGTGTCGAAGCTCATGCCCAGGAAGGTGAATTGCTGACTGGGCGAGAGCTCGCATTTTGAGGGGCTGGTGACGAACCCAGAGAGGAGCAAAGATGAAGTAGCTTGGAGGTGTGGGATTGGGCTAGGGCCTGAGAGGGGGCCAGGACGAGCCAGTCGTCGAGGTAGACAAGGAGGCGAATGTCCTCCTGTCTGGCAAGGGAGGCCATCTCCTTGACTACCTTCGTGAAGAGGAAGGGAGCCAGGAGAGTCCGAATGGGAGGGCCCTTGAATTGAAACACCCGGCCCCGCCAGACGAAACGAAGGTATCGTCTGTGGGACGGGTGGATGAGGATCTGGAAGTAAGCATCTTTCAGATCTATCGAGGTGGCCCAGTCCAGATGGTGGATGGAGTCCTGATCGGGGCCCGGGGTCTCCATCTTGAATCTGGTTGTCCTGAGGAATCTTTTGAGAGGGGAAAGGTCAAGGATGGGCCTCCAGCCGCCCGAGGCCTTTGGGACTACAAGAGACGAGAGTAAAACCCGGGGTTGGGGTGTGGTACCTCGGTGATGGCGCCCTTCCCGGAGAAGATCCTCGATTTCCAGGCAAAGGGCCTCCGCCTGGGCGGGAGGTGGATCGCCGGTGGAAGGAGGAGGGGAGGACAGAAGGGGAGGGCGTTCGTGGCCCAGGGTAGACGGAACCCCTCCTGCAGAACAGAAACCACCCAGGGGTTGAGACCCATGCGCCGCCACTGGTGGCATGCCGGGACAGACTGCCTGCCAGGGGGGCAGAGGGGCCGAGGTGTGTCTGGAAGACTGACATTTCCCGCCCTCGGAAGGTGGGTCCGCTAGTCACCTCCGGGGCCGGGCCTGTTGGCCGAACCGAAAATTCTGTTGGGGTTTTTTTTGGTTTGGGCGTTAGGGTTTTGGCGGGCCTCGAGGGACGCTGCTGGGGTAGGGCTGGGGTCTGGCTGTGGGTAGGGCCTGACGAAAGAATGGTCTAGAAGGGCGGTGCTGACGAGGGTTTGTGGTCGCAAAAGAAGCGGCCTGTTTGCGCTCCTCGACGGCATGGGAAATGACCGCAGAGGAAATAGTCGCCGAAAAGCGACTGCTCCTGACCCGGAATGCAGCGTAAGGCCGCCTTGAGCGCTGGGGAGAGATGGGCCTGTGATAGCAGGGCGTCTCTCACTGCCAGAAGGCAGTTAAAGTGACTCCTGGCTGCGCTGTCCGCCGCAGCCCCAAGGTGGTGCGCTATCTTGTTGACAAGAAAACGCATAAGGGGGTCATCAAACAGGCTGGGGCCTGCCTTCAGTGTGTCGCCCGGGGTCTGAAGACGCTGAGACAATGCCTCCCTCATTTGGCCAGAGTTTCCTCGCTCGCTGTAGGAACATGTCAATGAAGGCATGCCCCGCGGTGGTGTGGCAGAATGCCAGCCCTGGCGATTCTGTCCCACTCTATCAGGGTTTTGATAGAAAGAGAGGTGGATGTGGGAGGGGGGCGTTGGGGAGTGAGCCTGAGGTCAGCCGGGGAAATGGCAATCTCCCTGGTGGCCGGATTGGCAGAAAAGAGAGAAAAGACATGAGGGGCCTGACGCGAGTCCTTGAGGAATACTCCTACTGGGGGCCGCGTTGGGGGCTGATAAGAAGTCCAGTCCCCGGTGGGGAACGGCATGTGCACCCCTGGCGAGCGAGGCCGATCTGTCCAACAAAGGAGTGATGGTCTGGGGGGCGGCTATCCTTGGCCGTGATCGCTGGGTAGGGGGTGACCCCGTGAAACGGGAAAAGGCGAAGATGTTGTTAGAGGGAGGGGATTCCCTAACAACAAGATCAGGGCGCCAGCTCTCCAAAATGGAAAGGTCCCCAGACTGGGGGAGGAAATCCTCAAACCCCTCCTCCAATTGTGGGTCAGTATGTTCGTGAAGGGGAAGTTCAGGTCCACCTTCGGAAGGCCATGTCAGGGGTGCGTGGGAGTCGTTGAACTCGTTGGGAAAAGGGTGAAAACGAGGACGGCTCCCCGGTGGTTCCGTAATCGGCGTGAAAATAGGGGACTGCCGATCGGACAGCGCCCGAGAGGAATGGGGGCCCAGGTCGATCCAGCTCTGGGAGGCCGGATGCCACATGAGGCCAAAGATGGGGTCAGGGGAAGAGTCAGAGCTAAGCCACTGATTCCTCTCGGGGGAATAGAACCACCGGTCCCCGGGGAGAAAGGAGGGCTGTGGCGGCCCAGAGGCAGAGTCTCCTCGGGGACCCGGGTAACCTTGCGCACCCCGGGAGAGCACTGCCTCCTGCATCTCCCGGGTGGGGTCCGCGCCGGCCCCTTGCGTGGCAGAGGGGTCGGTGAGTGTTACGATCGCCGAGCCTCCTGGCCGTGTGGTAGCGGACGGGGATGGCTGAGAGACGCCCACCACAAAGACATCGCCTACAATGATAATAATGGCACAGCCACATGCATGTACGCCCACCACAAAGACATCGTAAGACTCAAGGGACGAAAGGTTACCCCTGGCCCCGCTGGTCGATCCTCCCCCCTGAGGAACGGGACCGCGGACGTTGCCCAATAGCAGGGTTCCCAGGTGGTGGGCATGAAGCCAAAAAAGGACCTTTAAAGGACTTTATAAGGACCTCAAATCAGTTTAAAAGGACCTTTGCCAACATGACTTTACAGTACACCCCAAACCTTTTGACATGCAGAACAGCAGACACTTACCTCTCATAAACAGAGGAACAGCTAATCCCATTTGAATGTTAATTCAGTCTTTGCAATTCACGTCACTGTAGGTTTCTTTGGCTGAATGTTATTGTCACAAAGTTTTATTTCACAAATATGTAGATTACTGAGTTTTCACCGAGTCACAAACTATTATAGACACATAATGATGAATCACTTTCATTCCTTTGTTTTTACTGTCAGACCCACTACACTACTATTACACATTCTACTGTCACGTCCACTACACTACTATTTACACATTTTTCTTCACACACATCACAGTTTCTTAAGTTCACGAAACCCCACAAAAAAGGCACCGAGCAGAATGCTTGTCCACAGTATCGCTTCTCACCCACTCGCAATAAACTTTATCAGATAACCATCTATCCTGAAAGGAACATTTCCCTGGCATTTTGAACGTTTAGCTTGCAAACAAAACTTTTAAAAAACTTTCCAAACTTGGCCTCCGTCAGAATTAGCTAGCGCAGGGAAAAAGGAGGAAGGAGGAGAAGAACGGGAGAAGGCATCTATCTTGTACATGCTGCTCAAGAACGCAGCATATAGCTGTTCTCCAAGGCAGTTTGTTATGTTCGCATGTTCGCAAACCGTGATGTTATGTACCTACATTTATTTGGGTAATATGTTTTCATCTTTATTGCCTCACTCTTTTAATTAATTTCTATACAGGGAACCTTTTAACATAGATCGTTTGACCGAAAATATTGAGTCAGCTATATGCCGCAAACATTAGCACCGCGTCTGCTCTTTGGAACCCATGACGTCAAAGCTAAGCAAAGCAGCAGGCGTGACTCATAGCCACTGCGCGCGGCTTCACGTCGTCTGCCACTGAGCAGAAAGCGCACTAATGTTATAGGCCTAGTAGTACTATCCTTGTACAGTACTGAGTTTCAGACGATATCGCGTCGGCATCTTTCAACTCTTTGCAACTTGCAAAAGTACGGTTTTGGTTGTCGGTGTTTCAGTTTCGTTCTCAAGTCTCTTTCTCTTGATAAAACAGGACTTAACAGTACCTTTCAAAACTTAAAAGGACCTCCTGATGAGTTAAAAGGACCAACTTGCTGAATCAAAGCACTTAAAAGGCCTTTTAACCAAAATCCAATTCATAAGGACTTAAAAGGACTTAAAAGGACCCTACGAACCCTGAATAGGGAGCGGAAGAAGTCGGCTCCCCAACGTCCTGTACCCCTAGGGAGATTGAGACGATCGATCGGGGTGGTTCGACCGTCGGGGTGAGGTCGCAGATCCGAGCTACTCGATGCCTGCGTACCTGACCCGGGATTGTGGTCAGTGGGGGGGTTCCACCGAAGACTGGCCACATTCCCTCCACCGGAGTGTTGACGCTCCTCGTGTCCGGGTCGTGGCTGAACCCGGACACGGTTGGGAGAGCGTGCTGAGACTGTGTGACGTTAGTGGGGAGGTGCTAGCGTCACGAGTCTCAATAGATCGGGTGACGTGCGGTGATTCCGTCCGCGAGTCGCCACCCGTGCCGGTCCGGGTATCGGCAAGGGACCCCTGGGGCCGATGATCGCCGGACGCGGCATGATGGGAGAGGGTCTCCTTACGCGGTCGAAGTCGAACAGGCGAACCAGTCAGGGAACGGGAAGATTTAGAACGGAAGGTCCTTTCATGGGAGCCTTGCCCTTGGATTTGGGCTTAGGGAAAGAAGCAAATGAAAAACAGTCGGCAATGACTGCCGATTGTTCATCCGACTGGGACTGACTGTTGGACTTCGATCGCGACGATCGTGTATCCGCCGGTCGGGTAGAGGGGAATCGGAATGATGGTCGCGCGTCCCCTGCACGGAACCCTCCTCTACACCGACCGTACGCTCATCGTGTGCGTGAGCGGTTTGTCCCGTGGAATCGACACGCGGCCCCTCTGGGGTAGAGAGCGACTGCTGAAGAGTGGAGCGCCTCGAGCCGTTAGTGTCCTTCACCATGTTGGGCACTGGTGGTGGGGAACAAACACGGAACGCACGATCGCAAAGGGGAGACAAAGAGGTGGATTGAGGGATATAAAGAGCTCAACCAACCTCGGGAGAGACACTGAAATTGTATTAAATGCAACGAGATCTCAGTGAGAGATCGAGGCAGGTCGATCGTAAGTGACGCGGTTTTGGCCGGCCGAAAACAAAATGGCGGAACGACCGGCGAAGAAATGGAAGCCGAGTGGACGACGTGAAAGTTAGGCGAATCGGGAGTCCAAATGGAAGGAGAAGGACCGAGATTCGTTGAACAAGGGCCGTAAAAGCCAAAACTGGGGAGAAAGGGCGAAACTTGCGATGGAGTTCCGACTTTCGAAGATCGAAAAGAGCGGAATGCGAAGTCGCGAGTGCCGAGACAAAGGCGAGGATGGCGTGGTTAAACAAATGAATAAAGCACACCAAACCAAAAGCCCCACCGGTTCAAAAATGAAAGGGTGAAGCGCGCAAGCCACAACAAATAAGCAAACACAAGGCTATCTTAACACAACGGCAAGAGAAGGCGAGACAGAGCACAAGACTTATCTTGCTTGGACGGCAGGCCGAGAGAGAATGACGTATGGGAGACTTACACTGGCTTCTCCCTACGGCGGAAGTGGGTTGGGCACCACGTGACTGTCTTATCACTGCATTAGCCACACAAAAACTTCGGCCTGGCAGAGCAGACTAACTGCCGTGAATGCTATTGTCTGACATGGTACAGTATATGACGCCAAAAACACAGGATCAGAAAACAACACAGAGCACTGTAGGTCAGAGCTACGACAGAGAGAGGGAGATAACACAGGATCAGAAAACAACACAGAGCACTGTAGGTCAGAGCTACGACAGAGAGAGGAAGACAACACAGGATCATAAAACAACACAGAGCACTGTAGGTCAGAGCTACGACAGCACTGTAGGTCAGAGCTACAACAGAGAGAGGAAGACACACAGGATCAGAAAACAACACCGAGCACTGTAGGTCAGAGCTACAACAGAGAGAGGGAGACAACACAGGATCAGAAAACAACACAGAGCACTGTAGGTCAGAGCTACGACAGAGAGAGGGAGATAACACAGGATCAGAAAACAACACAGAGCACTGTAGGTCAGAGCTACGACAGAGAGAGGGAGATAACACAGATCAGAAAACAACACACAGCACTGTAGGTCAGAGCTACGACAGAGAGAGGAAGACAACACAGGATCATAAAACAACACAGAGCAGCGAGCCACACCAACCTTCTCCAACTCCATCTCCAAGTTAGCTAGCTCTTTGGGGTTCACGTTGCCATCCCCCACCACCGATGACCCCATACGACCTTTGCTCACCGTCTTCCCTCCTCCGCTCATCGTTCCTAGAACCAATAGAAACCAGTTAACATGCACAGCGAAAGCATTACTCGTAGCAGTTTTCGACACATGACACTGATGCCCAAAGCAAACAGCAGCTGTGCTTTGATGAACGCATTGTCAAGATAATAACACAGAATGAAAAGAGCCAGCAAAAAGGACACAAACGAAAACTGGGAAGATTTTGGTGTATGTGGCTGCTGTTCCGTTCACCACTGAATAGCCCTGTTCCATCTTTGATTCTGATGTCTTAACATGATACCAGTGTGTGTGTGTGTCTGTGTGCGCATGTATGTATACCATGGTGTGTTTATGGTACGAGTGTATGTGTGCGCTATGTATGTGTGGTGTGTGCGTGTGCGATGTATGTGAGAGTGCAGTGTGTGTGTGTGGTGTGCATGTGCAATGTGTGTGTGTGAGTGCAGTGTGTGTGATGAGCAATGTGTGAGTGCAGAGTGTGTTGATGAGCAATGTGTGAGTGCAGAGTATGTGTGATGAGCAATGTGTGAGTGCAGAGTGTGTGTGATGAGCAATGTGTGAGTGCAGAGTGTGTGTGATGAGCAATGTGTGAGTGCAGCGTGGTGTGGTGTATGTGCATGGTGTGAGTGTGCCGTGAGTTGCAAGTGATGATGTCCTCTCCCCTTCTGTCCCCATTGCACTCACCAACCTAGTCTTCAACAAAGGTTTTCCCTTTTTTCTAGAACCTTGGTCTGAAGTCTCAATTTAACTGAGGCCTTGGAGAGGGCTGGAGTCTGTACACATGTCGACCCCAAATCCCACATCTTCTCCTCCAAGTTGGCTGTCTCCAAAAGTGGAATGAACCCAGGACCCTTGGATGAACAAAGAACAATGCTTTAACCACTGGGCTAATCAGGACCCAGACGGGGTCATATAGTAATCAGCGGGCTGCGGGCTGGGTGGAAGGTGGGGTGGGTGGGTGGCAGGGGAGGTAGGGAGGGGAGATGGGGTTTGATGAGTGGGCAACTACTATGCTCCTGAGGCGATGAAGTCCATATTTTAAGATACGTCCCAGAGGTAGAACCTTCCAAAAGTGGTCTTCCAACCAGTTGCATGTACTATGTCAGCTGAAGTAACGCTTGGTCTGCCAGACGCCATGACTGGTGGGGCGTGTCTGGACATCAGGTGCAAAAAAAAACACAAAAAAACCCCGCTTCAGGAAGAAGCCATTTCTGGCCAAATGCAAGACTGGCCAGTTGCCTGCCTGAGCCAGCAGGTTACTGTCTGGGGTTTTGTCACAGGTTTCCCAGGATTCACCATAACAGCAGCTCTTGGAGCCTGGACCTATCCCCTAAAGGTGCATCCTCAGTGCTCGCTCTGCCAGGGAAGCTAACCTGTTCCGTCTTTGATTGGTTGGGCCTGTGATTGGACGACAACGGGGCCAGTAGAGGCATGGTTATCATCAGTGGCCATTGTCAGCACTTGCGGTTTTTGACTAGGAAAGAAGGGCATGTGGAGAGGGTGACTGAGTCATCATTGAGCCACTTCAGGGATCATGAGTCCCAGAACAAGGCATGATGAAGCCAAGGTAAGTATAAAAAAAAAAAAAGTTTTGAGAGCATACAGTGAGTGGCTCAAAGACACTGGAGGCCAGATACTATACACAGGACTGTGCACTGCACAGGACCAGTGGTATACTCCACCTGGGGTACCTACTGGCAGGGGTTCCATTTATTGCAAAATTTTGCGTAATTATTGCGTTTTTCTGCCTTCCTACGCATTTTTTTCGCGGCCGTGCGTTTAGCGACGCAATTTTCCCAGGACCCTGTTCTCAACCGCAAGTCTGTGTCAGAGGGCAAAACACGGCACAGACCTACAGCAGACTGCTTGACACCGCCAATTAGTGATAGTGCGTGCACATTTTACTCTGTGGCACTCGCTGACTTTTTGCTAGATCAAAATGTTCCAAACGCCTCATCCTTTCTCCCCTCGAAATAAAATGGAATCTTTCCCGCGTCTGCGATGGTGCCATCTTCCAATCGGAATACGTTATGACTTCCCACGCACACACGATCATCCCACGTGATTCGGGATGCCAGATACGCCCATTGATGGAACTTTACCGGGAGGGGGTAGTGGTGGAGGGAGGAGGGGGGGGGGGGGGGGGGGGGGGGGGGGGGGGGGTCTTGTTGTCTCCGTCCCTGTTCTGCGCCGACAGGGACTTTACCGTGGTCACAGCGTGTAGGAATAATATCAAGGTTGACTGACCCGGCTTGTTTTCGCGGGCTTACTTAGCAAAATTTGGCAAAGAACAATCAAACATGTTTGCATTTTTCGGTGGGGGAGAAAAGCGCCGATGTGAAGATGTTGAATCTGGAAGAAATCTCGAGTACAGTTTACTTTGTTACGCTTTTTTTTCAGCACTGACGCAATTTTTGCGGAGGCGTGCGTTTCTTGACGCAAAAACTAAAAAGTCAGTGGAACCCCTGTACTGGTTTTAACAGTCCCCGACGAGTAGCGTGCTGCAAGCTCTGAGGTCATGGCTGATGTCCAGGTCTTTCCCTGTAAGTCTGAAGGTTTTAGACCTGAGCCCCTTTAACCGAGTTTGGTTTCCTTCCCTTCTCATGAAGGTTCCTCCAGACAGTGGCCACTCTCCACCACAGATGGAGACATTACGGCCTGTTTTCAGATCTTCCCTTTGTTGCCACACACTTTCAGAATGGACTGTCTATGACCAGCATTGATTTTTTTCCCCAAGGATGAAGGGGGTGGAAAAAATCTCTCTGTAGACAGGCATCACCTGACGTGTAGCTGGCTTGGAGAGAAGGACACAGGATCTGGTCACCATTGCCATGACCTGGACCAGGATATTAGTCCAGTCTTGCAGGGAGGGAAAGGGGAATCTATACCAGCATGTCAGAAGGTTGAACCAGCGCTGTGACCATTTGAGAGAGCGAGAGGCTGCTTGGCGCTTCTCCTCAGAAATGCTGATAAGAACTGTTGGAATATGGGGAGGGGGAGCAAACATCCCTTCAAAGGGGGTCTCCAACACACCCCCACGGAATCCTGTGGAATCGGGCTAAACAAAAACTGGAAGCTGGCTGGTCCACCGAGTGGCAGACAAGGTCAATGTTTGGGGTTCCCAGGACTTGGCATAGTGACCTGAAAATGGCATGGTTCAGCATCCATTCCAAGTGCAGAACCTGACCCCCCCCCTGCAAGGAATATGTCCTCACAAGGAGGGAGATTACTCTGTCAGCCTAACTAAGAATATAGGTGAGGTTAGCACCCCACCCTCCCAATTTTTTTTCTTCTTAATCGTATTTTCATTTTCACACAACTGAAAATTGTAAATTTTTGGAAAACAACGTTTTTCCATGGTTTCTCATTTTCATATCTCTGAAAACTGCAAATTCAGGGAGAAAATGAGAGCTCTTCAGAGCACACTGACGAACATACCTGACTGGTCACTGCACAGCCCACTGTGGTACATACCTGACTGGTCGATCAGCTGAAACCCCGCAGGGTCACCACGCGGAAGCGGGTCTTGCCGTAGGCGATGCGGGTGGCCTGCTCCAGGTCCTTGGCCACCAGGGTGTCCCGCACAGCGAAGTAGAAGGCGGTCAGCAGCTGGCTGTCCTTCACCTTGATCAGGTCAAACAGGCGTGGCACGTTCTCGGGTCTGTGACAGTCCAGAGCCAGACAGCAAGCTGTACTAGGCTGCATGACCTTTTCTTTTTTTGTGTATCTCTCATCTTCTGTTCTGCTCAGTGGCATTGCTCCATGGGGGGGGGGGGGGGGGGGGGGGGGGGGGGGGGGGGGGGGGGGGGGGGGCCCCAGCTTTTTGCATCAAGATTTATTCAGATTACCAGCTTAACTCCAAAGATATCAACCTGTATACAACAAGCAACACAGCAAGTAAACCTCAAACAGCTATGATATACAACAAGCATACCACATCAAGTAAACCTCAAAATCTATGATCACTCACACTAACTGATGTACATTACAATTAACACATACCAAGTACTTACATTGTCAAAGCATTCTTAGCTTATTAGCCAAACTTCTGCAATCCTAATCAAAACTTAATTGTGTATTTACAGAAAATCTTCAAACATTTACAAGGACATGTAAGTACTTTTATTTTCACTTTCAAATGCAGCTTGTGATGTGCAGTTCACACCACTCCAATTCCATCTGCAGAACTACCGATCTTTCCATAAGCAAGTGATTTCCTTCCCCCAAAAAGGCACACCCAATGCTACGAAAGGTTAGTTTTCCAACCCAGTTCTAGTCCTTGCAAGGGCTTTGTGTAGTCTCCAGTCCAATCCTCACACATTGGCATGTAACGCGGGAACCTTCTTCTACACTACTTGTTCATGTTTCAATCGTCAAAGTCCAGCAAACCACACAGAGCATTTTCAGGGCTGTCAAACTCACACACACACACACAAAACGTCATATTACAAAAAATGTCAGACCCAAAAAAAAGAAAAAGACCCTCCCCCCCCCCCCAAAAAAAAAAACAACAACAACAAACAAACCCATGCACACACACCAAAACGAAACCCAAAACAAAGAGAACAAACCAAAGAAACAAACAAAACAACATTAAAAAAGAAATAAACAACATCAGTGGTAATAGAATGGCAGCTAAAGCACCAACAAAGTAAGGCAATCAAAATGAGGATGAGAGCACCAGGCATTCCCTTTCATTTTTTGGTCCCAGTTTAAAAAACAAATGTAAAAAAGACATGAAAAAGACCCCCCCCCCCCCCCCCCCCCCGTCAATACACCATGAGGGCAAACAGATGCTGCAGAAGGGCCAGCTAATGTCCACTCTGGACAGTGCGTACAATTTTCCTCATGGCCAAAAATGAACAGCTCGCCTGTCACAAACTACCATCAATTAAAAGATCCATACATTTCTGGAACAAAGATAGGAGAAAAGTCGACCACGGTAGTAAAACAGCGTATGACAGTTAAAGAAAGACAAAAAAAACAAAAAACCCCAAAACGAAACAAAAAAAAAAACCCAAAAAGCAAAGAGAGTGAGTGAAAAGGGGAAGTTACTATCACAGAACTTCCAGACGGCAGGAAAGCTCTATTTGTTGTGACAGAGCCTGCCTCATCCACACCAGGGGAAATTTTCACCTCATTAAAGGCACCATGCCATGCGTCATGGACCAGCATCTCTCCACAGCAGTCTTCTGATTCCACACACCCACCCACCCACAGAGCACCAACATACAGGACACACAATCCAAGACTCGTGCAGACCAATGTTCAATGAATGCAAGGACTTCTGAAAGATACTTCAGGGGCATTTTTTGAAACCTGAAAGACAGAAGAGCGCAGCAACGCACACAAAGAAAGAGAGAAGAGCGCAGCAACGCACACAAAGAGAGAAGAGCGCAGCAAACGCACACAAAGAAAGACAGAAGAGCGCAGCAAACGCACACAAAGAAAGACAGAAGAGCGCAGCAAACGCACACAAAGAAAAGACAGAAGAGCGCAGCAAACACACACAAAGAAAAGACAGAAGAGCGCAGCAAACGCACACAAAGAAAAGACAGAAGAGCGCAGCAAAGCACACAAAGAAAGACAGAAGAGCGCAGCAAAAGCACACAAAGAAAGAGAGAAGAGCGCAACAAAGCACACAAAGAAAGAGAGAAGAGCGCAGCCAAAGCACACAAAGAAAGACAGAAGAGCGCAGCAAAGCACACAAAGAAAGAGAGAAGAGCGCAGCAAAGCACACAAAGAAAGAGAGAAGAGCGCAGCAAAGCACACAAAGAAAGAGAGAAGAGCGCAGCAAAGCACACATAAGAAAGACAGAAGAGAGCAGCAAAGCACACAAAGAAAGAGAGAAGAGCGCAGCAAAAGCACACAAAGAAAGAAGAGTGCAGCAAAAGCACACAAAGAAAGAGAGAAGAGCGCAGCAAAGCACACAAAGAAAGAGAGAAGAGCGCAGCAAAGCACACAAAGAAAGAGAGAAGAGTGCAGCAAAGCACACAAAGAAAGAGAGAAGAGCGCAGCAAAGTACACAAAGAAAGACAGAAGAGCGCAGCAAAGCACACAAAGAAAGAGAGAAGAGCGCAGCAAAGCACACAAAGAAAGACAGAAGAGCGCAGCAAAGCACACAAAGAATGTTTCCAGGCTGCCATCACCAGTCCAAGTTCCTGGTGTGGATTTTCTTTGCTTCAACATGTTTTATGTCCCTTGAATGATTCTCCAACGTGCAGACACATTTCTATTCAGAGACTGGATCATTCTCCCCCCCTTTACATATCCCTTTCATACTTTCAGGTGATGTTATTGGATTCTTCTTGTACTTTTGAAAACAGTGTCTTTCTCAAAAGCTATTCTTCCAGTTTTCAGGTGATTTCTTTGTTTTACGCATCTCTCTCACACTGTTAAAAAAAAAGAAAGAAAAAAAAAAAAAAGTAAGAAGAAGAAAAGGAAAGAGATTCTGTTGGATTCTTCTTATTCTTTGGAAAACTGTCAAGAGTCTTGTGACTCTCAAAAGCTGTTCTTCCAAGTTTTTAGGGTGCTTTCTTTCATACTGATGAATTCCATCAACTTTCAACAGAATTCAAACAAGGCCCTTGGAAAAAAAGAAAAAGAGTTGTCCAGATTCCATGAGTTTCAATGAAAGCCGGAACCCTGCGCCGCACACAAACCACACAAGCAGGGCGACTCACGTGGTGATCTTCCTCTTGGTGTGCTCGGCCCACCTGGCCATCTTGTCCAGGCCGATGAAGGTGGCCACGCCCACGTTGTTCTTGATGAGCAGCTCCACGCAGCGCTGGGCTGTCGTCATGGTGTCCACCACGATGTGGTCCAAGGCCCCGCAGGCCGTTGACACCGCGACGTCGTATTTTTCGTCGATCGCACCAAGGTCACCCTGGGAAAAGAAAAGAAAAGATGAAAAAGAAAAAAGAAAAATCAGGCTTACTCTTCTTACAAAAGGCATCAAAGCTTGGAAAAGAGATATCCATCATTACACACACACACATACAGATATTCATCATTACACACACACAGATATTCATCATTACACACACACAGGTATTCATCATTACACCACACACACACACACAGAGAACTTCAGAGCTTAATCTACGATTTTTGAAAAAGGGGGCAGTCCCCCCCTCATATCAAAAACAGGGGGCACTCCCCCCCCCCCCCCCCCCACAACCCCACGTTACATACCTCCTCCACCTTTGTACACAGACTTCAACACACCTTGATCAAATCATCTAGATTAAACAACCACCCTGGGGCGACGTAAATACGTTTTGTTTCTTGTGTTTCAAACACAATTCACATCGCATCACACCGGTCTTCAGCTTAGGTATCCAGGGCCACTTCTTCAGCAAATCGTCTTGAAACCGGTGTTCCCTTGCACTGGCACTATTTTCGGGCTGCTTCTCCGAGCTTTTGGATGTAGTCGTGGTTTCTTCATGATCTTCTCCACCCTCGCATGGCAGAGAATCTTTTTTTTTTTTTTCACTTTTCCTCCACGAAAGTCGAAGTCGAATAGGGTGGGTGCACGCTTCATTTTGGAAAATATCCAATATGGCGCCTTAAACTCTCGCAACTTCTCGTCGGTGATCGAGAAGGAGGAGATGAACGCCGCCAATTGGTTGATTTACACTAACAGCCAATGAAATATCATGAAATCGTTCACTCCTGCTCAGTCCTAGTTTCAGTTTTTCAAGCAGACGACAAACGAGCGCCCGCAACGATCAGTCAACAGGGCGGACAGTTCTGCAAATGTGCGGGAGTCTGCCCGCGTTAAGACTCGATAATTGCGGGAAGGAACAGATTTTCGGGGGATTGTACCAATCCCGCGCTCTAGATTAAGCTCTGAACTTGTGTGTATAATCAAATACATCAGTTTAACACAGTGATGCGCATTACTGCAAACTGTCCCTCCACCATCCCTTTCCACACACACAATCACAATGTAGTTGCTTTCAAACGCTTGCACATCAGAGTTACTACTGACATGCCTACAACCAGGGACCGTACAGCAAAGGGATGTGCAGCTGGCCGGCTTCCCCTTCTCTGAGTCACTAACGAAGTACTGAAAGGGGCGGGCCCCACCACCTAGTGCGCACAGAACTTCCGGTGTCGGTGGTAACATGGAGTTTGGCAGCCAAA
This sequence comes from Conus ventricosus, assembly GCA_018398815.1. Taxonomy (NCBI): domain Eukaryota; kingdom Metazoa; phylum Mollusca; class Gastropoda; order Neogastropoda; family Conidae; genus Conus; species Conus ventricosus. The sequence goes on from CM031623.1 coordinate 34,790,181, forward strand.
ACATCGTTGAGGTAAGCATTCTTTTTCCATAATTCAGCGGTTGTTATGCGTTTACTATAAGACATGTGTTATGACTTTGTGTTGTGGAGGAATGTAGAGTGTGAAACCTATCGACATGTGCAAGTAATTACCCTATAACTGATAACGCGGCCACAGTTTACTCGGCGTACAAGCGTGTAAACAAACCATGCCTGTGCTCGAGAGATGCACTAGTCAGTGTGTAGTTGTGCTCCGCGCAGCTTTAGTCTTTCATGTCTCCCTTCTTGTATGCATTGATGTACAGCTGGTTGCTATATTTTTCAGTACTTTCGTAGATTCAGTCTTCGTTTTGGTTATTATAGTGGGTATTGCTGGTTCATTTGTAGGAAACAGAAGCGACTGCAGTGAACACTGCTCAGCCTGTTGCAATGGCAGAGAAACGAACACCGATACCAGTCGCTGATTTCATCAAAAAAAAGGCAGCGAACCACAGCCAATGTTGGTAAGTTAATTCAACTCTGTGTGTGTGTGTGTGTGTGTGTGTGTGTGTGAAAGACTGAGAGAGAGAGACAGAGAGAGAGAGACTAAATGTGTTATGACATGTTTACTGACTTTTAATACATCAACAGTGTGGCAACATCAACAAAGACAACACTCAAAATAATTACATAGTGGTATGCATCACATTATGATGCTCTCTCTCTCTCTCTCACACATACACAATTCAGAACGTTGATGATGTTTTTTTAACCTTTCAGATTACACCAGACCTTGTCAGTGAAGTGTGCAGCTCAATGCAAGCAGACAAATGCCTTCCGATGAACAAGACAGTCGGAATATTTCTGTATGTAAATACAAAATTATTGTTTTGCATATCAAAGCAAGGGACTTTGGTCATCTGATACCAAATAAATAAGAATGACTCCTTAACCTCTGTGTTTGTGTGTGTATAATATATATATATATATATATATATATATATTATATATATATATATATTATATATATATATGTGTGTGTGTGTGTGTGTGTGTATGTGTGTGTGGTTAGAGAGAGAGAGAGAGAGAGAGAGAGAGAGAGAGAGAGAGAGAGAGAGAGAGAGAGAGAGAGAGAGAGAGAGAGGTCTAAAGGCTTTGTAGTCTACTGATGAAACCTGTGACGTATGGCTTGACTACATCATGCAAGTTCAAGAGTACATGTACATCCAGAGATGGGATTCTCATAATGTGAAAAAAGGAGGAAAAAAAAGTGGCGGGGGTCCGGGGGCCGCTGAAGGCCCCTGGTGGGGTCCAGGGGCAAGGCCCCTGGTGGGGGTCAGGGGCTTTGCCCCCTGAAGCTGAAGATGTTTTAGAATTTAACCTGCAAAAATCAGCATCTGAGACACCAAAGTATTCAAAAGTATTAATAACCTTGATCCTACAAAAAAAAGACTGTCTCATCTCGCCATTGATGTCTGTCAGGAAATCATGAAGACCATTGACACAGGATTGGTGATTTTCCAGTTGCTAATAGTCACACAATTTTCCAGCAGTTGCAAGTCAGTTTCTCATTACTGTCCTTCACATCACCACATTTCAGCGAGCAGTTTAGTTTCTAATAGTAATAGCCATCCTTCAAAATACTTATTAAAAAAGTTTACCTGAACACCAATCAAATAATTTCTTATAGTTGTCCTTCAAAATACCACGGAGGATTCTGATTCCTTTATAGAATAATATAAGTGAGAGAGTTGACTAAGGATCATATTCAAAGTGTGCAAATTGTGAAGGTTTAACTCATTGTGTGCCCACAAGCAGTTTTTTTTTTCTTTTCAACTTGATCCATCTCTATTACAATAAGAAAAAAAACACTTTCACACTTCTGATACTCCTCAACATTAATGATGTCACTTGCTAAATCTAGTCACCAGAGTATAAGTATGCATGCATATCTGCCGGTCTGCTCATTTGTATGAATGTGTGTAACTGATTTTTTCCCCCCATGATATCTATACCAGAAAAGAAAAGATTTTTGTGACGCGGTGGTATAGGTAAAAAACATTATTCTTATTATTATTACTACTACTACTACTATGACTTTTTCCGTACTATCGTCTGTTTGTTTACTTATGTTTTGTTTGCTTGTCTGTAGAATGTCAATAACACCCTTGCAATTTTTTTGTTTGATCTCTCTCTCACTAAAATAGTTTGTTGTATGCTATTTATTATGTAAAATATTGACTACACATTGTGTATACTGTGACATTGATGTAAACTGTTTTTTCAAAGAGAACCTTCATTGCAAAATAATCAGCTTGATGATTGTGGGCATTACATCAAGAAGAAGAAAAAAAAAAGGGGGGGGGTTCTACAGATTCATCATATCTATCTGGAGATAACCTGCAATATTATTAATATCATTACTTCAACAAAACAAATAGCATTACTCTTCACACAGAGAGAGAGAGAGAGAGAGAGAGAGAGAGAAAGAGAGAGAGAGAGAGACGGGGTGGAGTAGGGGTGGTGGGTAGACTCGCCGATGCTCCAAACGATCCAAGAGTCTCGTTTGTAAGACGATCTTTCACTCTTGCTAGGTGCTTTTCAGCAAGAACGTGGTTGATCAATGCTGACTTGCCCGTGAGCCATACTTGATCGCGTCATTACACCATGTGCAGACTGCTTGTCCTGGATAGGTGATTTTCCTCATGCAGTCTTTCAGTCTGAGAATCACACTGTGGCTGACGGCGCCTTTGGAACTGGTCAGCATCACTTTTGCGCTCACTTCCTCCTCCAACCACTTCCAAGTCCATTTGTTTTTAACTGAAGCATCGACTTGCTTCGCAAGAACTTTCTCGCTTTCTGCTATCTGACGAAACATTCTGGTTTTCGCACACTCTCGTCAAACCGAAAGAAAATGGCGTCAGGAAAAAATTCGCAAACAGTTTGCCGCATTCTCAAACATCAACTTCCCTTTGATGGTTTTCGGTTAACCGCAGAATGAAAACAAAGACAGCAGTCTCGACCGGCCCAAGCAGAAACCGAAACATCCATTTGCGAACGGATCAATTGAGAACACAATATCGATCGACCTCTCGCCGTACATTAGCTTCATCACAAACCTACCTCTACCCCCCCCCCCCCCCCCCCCCCCCCCAATTTTCTCAACGGATTTACACTGATCTCAAAACGACCCCTGGGGCCATCAAAAAGACGGAAATCCGCCAATCGCGGAAAAATCCCACCTCTGTACATCAATTACTATTTGTGTGTATAACAAAAAGACGATGTGTTCTGCCTTTACCATGACTTCAGAAATTACCACTCACACACATAAACATGCACTGACACACACACATAAACATACCTCTCTCTCTCTCTCTCTCTCTCTTTTTTTTTTCTTTCTTTCTCTCTCTCACACACACACACACACACACACACACACACACACACACACAGATGGAAACTGTTACTTCAATGAGCGGCCCTTGTAAAACAACCAACACTTGGACATCACTGAATTTTGGATGCCCGAACTTAATTGTCATTACAGAAACCTATTCGATGAAATACTGCTATTAACTGAACGATATAGAGTCTATGCTCAGACTTACCAGTTTTGAAGCAAGAATCCTTGAAATGACGGGAGCAAATTGTAGCCCTGTCGGGTTGAACGATTTATCTTGTCTGTTGATACTGTTGATCAGCTGCATTCTCCACTCATCGTTCGTACCTTTCGCCGGTAATTTGTGAAATGTAAGCCCTTTGTGTTTAGATTTCTGGGCGGACAGCCAACAATGGCACAGTTTGCACCCCCCATATTAGATGCGATGTGGTTTTGGTACAAGAAATTGGAGTGTTCATGCGAAAAACGAGATTTACACCGTCCGACACGCGTGTTCCACACATTGTTTACTCGCTAGAAGCTGCCACCGAAGTTCTTTACGCCCAAGTTCGGCCCGTCGGCTCGCGAGCAGTACTTCGCGCGCCCATCTAGCTCTTGTTAGTCCCTTTGCTGTACGGTCCCTGCTACAACGAACCAAAGAATTCCACCGCACCTTGAAAACCTCCCCCCCCATCCCCTGCCCACCACCACAACCGCCAGCCCCAAAGGTTTACCAGGCGCCCGAAAATCCCAGGAATCTTGCCGCTCTTCTTCTGCTCCAGGAGGAAGGTGAGAACTTTGCCCTTGCTGCTGGAGGCCTGCTGGCGCTGCGCATCTCCTCCACCTTGTAACGCAGACTGCGCACCTGCAGCACACCACAGGACAGACCTTGAACTCTCAGGTATGAAGGTGAGTCGTTATATGTCATACAGGGTGTGTGTGTTCTGTTAGCACATCACAGAACTCTCAGGTATGAAGGTGAGTCGTTATATGTCATACAGGGTGTGTGTGTTCTGTTAGCACATCACAGAACTCTCAGGTATGAAGGTGAGTTGTTCTATGTCATACAGAGTGTGTGTGTTCTGTCAGCACATCACAAGACAGCCCTTGAACTCTCAGGCACGCATAGGTGAGTCGTTACATGTCATACAGGGTTTGTGCTGTTCTGTTAGTCAAAATGTCAACTCTCAGGCATGAAGGTGAGTCGTTCTATGTCATTCAGGGTTTGTGCTGTTCTGTTAGTCAAACTGTCCACTCTTAGGCATGACAGTGAGTCACTATCGAGGGGCCATGGCCTGTCGTACCCGCCCAGGGACGTGCACTGCACATCCTTGGTGTGGGCCTGGGAGGGCCTTAGTGGTGGTGGGGAGGATGCGGTAGTTGAGCCCCCTACACGCATATGTGTGGATTGGGCTGGCTGCGGCACCGTGTTCCTTCCCCCAGAGGAATTAAGTCAGGTTACCTTGTCCCGCTGGTTGATCCTCCCCCCGGAGGAACGGGGCCGCAGACGTTGCCCAAGTGGGAAGCCGTTTAAGTCAACTCCCCAATGTCTGTACCCCTAGGGGAATATGTGGCGGTCGATCGGGGTTGGTCGACGGCCCTTGTGCATGGACACGACCGGGCTCTTGGCGCGGCGTGACCACGCGCCCAGAATTATGGACACCGCCGAGGTCGTGCGTCAGGGTGACCATAATACTGCTTCCGGAGTCATGGCGCTCCTCGAGCACAGGTGTTGACTGCACCTGTGCCCGGTGGGGCAGAGCGCTGTGAGTCCACGTATCAAATTCGGGGGGAAAAGTGAAACGTGGCTCATCAAGGCGAGTGGCGGGTGGTGATTCCATCCCAGACCCGTCACCCGTGTTGGTCCGCGGCTCGGCAAGGTGCCCCAGGGGCCGAGGGTCGCGTGACAGCATGATAGACAGAAGTCTCACTGCGCGTTGGGAGGCTAGAGGGCAAGCCGGCCAATGGAGACGGGGGGGGGGGGGAATTTCAGTGAGAAGATTTGACTTGGATCAGCCCTTTGAGGTAGCCTTGCCCTTAGACTTTCTGGGCAGGTCAAAAGAGAGACATTTAGAAATGCTATGGTCTGACATGGTAAAGTATATGACGCCAAATGTCAACTCTCTGGCATAAAGGTCAGTCATAACATGTCATACAGGCTTTGTGCTGTTCTGTCAGACAAAATGTCAACTCTCTGGCATAAAGGTCAGTCATAACATGTCATGCAGGGTCTCTACTGTTGGGTTGCCTCTTGACTTGAAAATGACTGCTCCCTGTGAACTGCCGGTGCGGAGGGCTGGGCCGGGCAGTGATTGTGGACAGGGAGTCGGAATGAGTGGTGTGGGTGCAGTGGCACTGAGGTCATTAATGTCATACTGGGTTTTTGTGCTGTTCTGTCAGTCAGAAATTCAAATCTCTGGCATAAAAGCGAGTCATAGTATCTTGGGCAGGGTTTATGCTTTTCTGTCAGACAAAACGTCAAATCTCAGGCATGAAGAGGAGCCATGATATGTCCATACAAGGTTGGTGCTATTCTGTCAGTCAACATTTCAAGGACTTTTACAGACCCACCATTTTCTCTGAAGGATTGTGAAACTGATAAGGACTGCCAGAAACATCAAGTACAACAAGGAACGGATGAAGAGTCGGGCTCAGACAAGAGCAAGTCTGCATTCCCATCTGACACAATTCCCACCTTTCACTCCCAAGGGGCTGCCGGGAAACAAACCCAGAACTTCTAGATGATGTCAAATGTATTAACCATTACTCAACTACTGTACAGTCATAAGCTATGGATACAGACAGCTATCATACAATTCATAACAGAGCTGTTGTACAGCCTAAACGACCAGGGATGAAAACTGATTCTCAACATTTTCCAGGCCTGAAACTGATTAAAACAGGCTGGAAAATAAAAGCAAAGGGCAAGAAAAGGTAAATGCCTGGAGAACAGGGAGGTGGTGGAGGGGAGGGAGGGGAGGGGAGGGGAGGGGAGGGGAGGGGAGGGGAGGGAGGGAGGGGAGGCGAGGGCAGATGACAATTTGATCTTCTCGATCTGTTCTTCATTCCTTGATGATCGTTATATTTACAATGCCCAAACCTCTCCTACCTTCTTTTTTTTCCACTCAACCCCAGCGCTGACATTCCATGCCACTGACCTTTTCCGATGCTCTGGCTTCGGCTTCTTCGACCTGTTTGAGGTCCGCTGTGGCCTTCTTCACCACAGTCTCCACTTTGGGGATGTTCGTCTTCAGCTGGCTTACGGTGCTGAAGCCAAAACACATTTCAAGAGGTGAGGGTGAGACTGACACCTTATCAACCTGATGCTGCTAAGGACAAGTTCTTCTGGACCAAAGTCAGTACTGTGGGGTGGTGGTGGTGGTGGTGGGTGGTGGGGTAGGCTGAATCATTTTTGAACTAGGACTACTTACTGACAGGAGCAGCCCCCATGTCCCCCCTTTCCACACAAAAATACAAGTATGAAATCAGAGAGTCTATTGCAAGCATCCGAATGAATCATGACGAGACAGTTCTGGCTAGGAGCGCATACACATCTTTGTCGATACAAATATGCATCATTGTTTGCTTGCTCTTTGCTGCTTTGATTCAGATGTAAATCTGTCCTCACTGTCATACTGACCGTACTCTCAGCTGATATACTATCTATGATACGTGCATTTCTGTTTACTTTTCTTTGACGAAGGATTTTCTCTGCTGGTCTTTGAGCTCTCTTTCTCGTGGAACAAGCAGAAATAAAGCAAATAACCAAACCAAACCGAACCAACACGTGATACGCGCGAGTGGTGGGGGCTGCCTGATGGTGTCTGACACCAGTATTAAAAATTTAAAAAAAAAAATGAATATAAGAGAGACTTCAGACTTCAGATGGTTTATTGTTCAGACGTTGTGTCCATACAATCGGGTGAGTTATTATGACTATCATTGTGGAGCTTTTCTGTTATGCCGTTACACACATAATACTTTAGAACTCTCTCTCTCTCAATATAAGAGAGAGAGAGAGAGAGAGAGAGAGAGAGAGAGAGAGAGAGAGAGAGAGAGAGAGAGAGAGAGAGAGAGAAGCACAAAACCACCAACCCCCCCCCACGGCTGTTCAGAGCAAGTTACTTAGTTTTGAGTCGCAGGGGAGTTTACAGCTGCAGAGACCAAGCTGTGAATGCAGGTTAGGGAAAGGAATGTTTTCTGCGGGTCGCTCCCCACCAGCCAGCTAACCGCACTGTATTCGGCCAACTGAATGTCATCTGTGCATAGCTGGTCTGGCAGCAATGCGTTCGGCAAGGTTGAGCGGCCATTACAAATGGGGCTGTAGGTTTGATAATTAGTTATTGTCATGAAAAATGTAATATATCTGCACTATTGAGATGACTGAATTGGCGAATTCCCAACAATTCTTTTAATACCAAACTCGACTGGGTTTATTTTCTTGTAGATAGCATAGATGCCGCATGAAAGCTTGTACGCAAGTGGTCAGGCAATATTAGAACAATGACAACAAACACAATATTGTGCAAAAATGACGTCATCACTTTCTGGGAAGTTAATTTTCCATAGTTAAGTAGTACACAAGTTTGATACATGCCTCTGCTCAGACTACAGCAACAAAAATATTGGATTACAAATGTGTAAAGCCTTGTTTGTTTGCCCTTTCACTAAGTGTCTCAATAAGGACGGAAATGCAGACCTGCCAACCTCCTAAGAGACCAATGAGTAAGAATTGAAGCTCAGTGAGGCAGAAATGTGTAATTTCTGAGAGCTAAGAGTAATCAAGCGCGACATTTACCTTTTTCAAACAAACACGATGCGATGAAATTGTACACAAAATTTTTGTGAACTTTACTTTTCTTCAAAAACAAGCTTTCTTTTAAGTGTCACAAGAAATCTCTACAAATTATGAAAATGTAGAATACACTGGAAACACACACAAATCCCCTAAACCATTATGGCATGGCACACCAAGGCTTGATAGTGCGCCAGAAACAACCTAAAAAATTGGAAATGAAATGAGGCAGGGAACAGTAAACAATAAACAGTAAACAAGTGGGGTAACGTTTGCTCCCAAAAGGAAACCTAACACAAAGTAACTTTTATTCAAGACTGGCACAGCCTTTTAAACTTGAATAAGGTCAGACAAATACATAGACGAATACATAGACGAACAATCTAATAGTGGGGGAAAAAACAAGCGCAGGCCAACAACTCAACTGTCTTGATAGTAATGACTTGGCAAGATTTGGACTTGAGGATGGGGGGGGGGGGGAGTTCGAAGATGGAGAGAAACTGGGAACATGAAATTAAGAAAATATATAACCCAAAAGAATGTTCTCCCCTGTTGCTGATTCTGTGCATGTGGGGTTGGCTATCAGCTCAGTGGTGATTGCGTCATTTTTTTAAGTATCGCACCATCCCAGGAAAGAATTTGTCACCCCCCCCCCCCCCCCCCCCCCCCTTTACTGACTTCCATCAACCCCCAACACAAACGGTCCATTCTGCAGTCAAGATGCAGCAGCAGTTTAGGCTCCATGAGAAGGGTCCTTACAATGTGTGTTGTCTTTGTTCGACTGCTCTTGACTGTTTGGTGATCTCCGAATTTGAGAACGCTTCTTTAAAAAGCTGGGATGCATGGTCAGCTGCACTAAGAGCGATGTTGTGCTCGAAGAAAAATCCGGCCACCAATGCTTCAGCCCGAATTACCCTTTTCCTAATTTCATCCTCTTTTGAGGTGTCTACAGTCTGAAAAAAACTATGTAATGCTGGAAGAATTCGGCGCGTTTGTACTTTGAGGAATCGATGTGTTTGCGTGACTCAAGGTGACGCTTCATATCCACCATCCCGCGATTGGAAATTGTGAAGTCCGACTCGCAAGTGGTACACCGTGCACAATTTACACCTTTAGCCGAAGGTCGTATGCAGGGGAACTTTTCCGAGTATTCTTTTCGGAACTTCTGACCAAGTTTTTTCTTTTTTGCATCTTGTCCAAAACTTTCTACTCCACGTTTCGACATTTTCGTAGCTAAAACTTCAAAACAACGCCAACTTCGCTGAATGGTAAAGATGGTGAAACGAACTGCGCATGACCGGAAACGCTTCTTGAAGACCACTGGTTATACGCACGGCGCCGTGCCTGTCTGTACATAAGCCGATTTTTTCGTCCGTTTTTTTTTTGTTTTGTTTTTTGAAAACTTTCAATGCGTAATGTTTTGGCTAAATGCGTAAGGGCGTAAGAATTATCACTTGGGCGTAATAAATTACGCGAAATGCGTAATGGTTGGCAGGTCTGGAAATGTAAAGCTGTGCCCCCCCCCCCCCCCCTCCCCCCCAAAACCAAATGCAGTGTGTGAACTGACTTTCATGCTGTTCCAGCTCGGCGCCAGCCTTGTGGAGGTTCTGCTGCATGTCCTTCAGTTTGCTCTCCTCACTCTGCTGGTTGCTCAGGAACACCTCCAGCTCTGACTTGCTCACTTGCAGCTGTTGAGAACAGAAAAGATAGAAAAAGTCAATTATCAGAAAAGAAAGAGGCCTTCTAGCTGATGCAAACAGAGGAAAACACTGCCCTGCACTGTTCAAGTTGTGTTACAGCTCAGTGTGTGTGTGTGTGTGTGTTTGTGATGTGTGTGTGTGTGTGTGTGTGTTGTGTGTGCGTTTGTGTGTGTGTGTGTGTGTGGTGTGTGTGTGTGTGTGTGTGCGTGCGTGTGTGTGTAGTGTGTGTCGGTACAACACTATGTTAATCTGACTATGTTAATCTGACAGTAAATGGTTTCAGTCAGTCAGTATGTGTGGTTGTATGTGTGTGTGTGTGTGTGTGTGTGTGTGTGTGTGTGTGTGTGTGTGTGTGTGTGAGTGTGTGAATGTGTGTGTGTGCGTGTGCGTGTGTGTGCGAGTGTGTGTAGTGGTGCAGTGTGTGTGTGTATGTATGTGTGTGTGTGTATGTATGTGTGTGTACGTTGTTTGTACATCTATCTAATCTTCATATATGTGTACATATCAAATTCAGCAGTAGTTAAACACAACCCTATGCAACAAACTGCTTTCCTTGTTCTAGCTATTCTTCACGATTTTTGAAAGGATTTGTTTAAAATTAAATCTTTTTAATTTTCACATGGATTTTTTTTAAAAAATGGAAAAAGATTAAAAAAAAAAAATTTAAAAGACTTAACTTCAGTTCATAATAACTCTTTTCTATACCATTTTGCAAATTTGAGGAATAACAAATAACAAACCAAAGAACACCCCCCCCCCCCCCCCCCCACCCCCCCCAAAGGACTGATAAATACCAAACACACTGACAGCAACAGCGTTGTTTTATCAGGTGATCCATCACTCCTAACTTAATACAGTTTCATATGTCTGCGCACACAGGTTCCCCTTGGTTAAAGGGGTTGTATCTACTATCCACAATCATCATCCCAATGGCAGAGGCATCCAGTTCCCTGAAGGCTTCCCTAACATGGTTAACCATTCACGGTACCAAAGGGTGGCAGCAATGAAGAGTGTGACGGAACGGGGCAAATTCACAGCAGACGCACAGAGTTTCCTGATGGTGGTGACACTAATGACACTGAGAGTCCCTGGCTTTCTCAGAACGGACAGCCTCACGCACGTCTCCTGTATCACCGTGCAGACACAACCGACCACATCCTTCAAGACTGTACGACGCATGCAGCATCCAGGAGGAAGTACTGGCCAACACCAACAGCAGTGAAGCCAAGCTGTACGGCACCCTGGAGGAACTGCGACGGATGGCAGCCTTCATCGAGACACCGTGCTGCTCATCTAAGGGGAGGCAAACGAGGAAGAAGAACCGTGTAGACAGAAAGGAAAGTTCCAAGTCCATTGTGGGCCATCTCACATTGCTCTGTTAGTGCTCACTCCACTCATCTTCTCCACACCAGTGTCTGCACTACACCCCTCATTTCCAGTGGCCCCAGACCTGTAGATGTGTATGTCTGTGTCCAGTCAGTATATTGTTGGTAACTGCTTTCATCATTTCCTTCCCAGCCCTTTTCTCTTCTCTTTCAGGTTTACTACCTTTTATATTGAGGTTACAAATACATACCATCCCCAGCTATCTTACGAATTTGAATGCAGATTTGCATGTCATGCATCACACGCACGCCCACACAAACACAACCAACAAAAATAGAACAGGGAAGATAAACCTGCTGTAGGTGAGGAAACAGATGTAGGGAAACAGACAAGCGATGAACACGAGGAAAGAGACCTGGCACGGAGAAAGAGACAGGAGCAGTGAAAAACCAAGGTAGGGGACAGAGCATGGAACAGGCACAGACTGGAACACAGACAGACAGAGTGAAAGAGACAGAGAGCGCCTGGAACACAGACAGACAGACAGAGTGAAAGAGACAGAGAGCGTGCAGAGGGTGAGGGAGACGGGCAGACTGGGCAGAGACTTGGGCAGAGAGCAGAGGCCCTGTGCCAGTCAGCTGAGGACCGGGGGCCCAAATAGCCCAGCTGGTAGAGTACCAGACTCATGATCCTGGGATTGTGGTTTGAATCTCGGCCGGGCCGTTTCGGTACAGGGGAATTTTTCCCTCCGAAGTTACATTGGTTCTGACTCCATATTCCCATACAGTCCTTCGAATGAGACTATAAACCGAGGTTCTGTGTGTTAACGGACGCATAACATCTTGCACACACACATAGCATGCACCTTCCCCGAAGCTGGAGTATGGTCTGCCTTAATGGCAGGATAAGAAAACTGTCATAAACACAAAACTCCACACCTTATACAGGATAGATGGACCAATCCTTGCCTGTCTACACAGGGAGTGTCCGCATGAGTATCAGCCTGCGTACGCAGAAAGAAAGACAGAAAGCTGAGGACCTACCTGAGATTTCTTCTCATTCACCGACTTCTGCAGCTCCAGCAGCTTCTCCTCCAGCTTGTCTTTCTCATCCTGCAGGGGCTGAAGGTGGAACACAACACTGCTAGACAGATGGCACGCAGGCACACCAAGGGGCAGGTAACTTGTCATGGTGGGAGTGAGAAATTTTGTAATACTGAACATTTTGCAGCTGGGGGTCCATGGGCCGCTTAAGGCCCCTGGTGGGGTGTAGGGCAACGCCCTGCTGTAGGGTCTGACGAGACGAAAACTTGACATTGTGATATGTGTGACTTGGGGTGGGGGTGGGGGAGAAATCGCCAACACGGAAATCTGTTATACTACAGAACTACTCCCACCCATGACTTGTTCAAACCATGAACTCTCTGGCTGTTTCACCTTCCACGCCCTTTCCAGGACATTTCTCACACACTGCTCATCTGGAGTCAGTCTGAGCCCTCCCATTCACAGTCACACCTGGTCATGGTGATGCTGCTTACAGCCCAGCTGACCACAAAGGGCCACATCAGGGGTGTCACCACACAGAACTCAACTCACAAGTTCTTAAAAACAAAACAAAAAAAAACCAAACAAACCTTGTTCATACAATTCTTTAAAGCACATTTTTCAAAAACACACTGAAAATTTCGTTAAAAGATCTTTCCTCCGTGAAATCTTAGATCAGATGAAAAATGCTAATCTCCCTCCGAAATTAAAGATCACGTCAGGTGGGACATCTCTGAATAAGGTTTTCATGGAGTCTGCTGTGAAATGTTTATGTCTCACATCATGCAAGTCCCAACACTCTAAAAGAACATGCTTCACTGTGAGTTGTGGTACATGACATGCAATGCACCACGGAGCTTCTCCACCTTTTCAAAGAGAAAAATGTGTGTAAAACGAATGGCCTGTATGCAAACGGCACAAAACTATTTCTTCTTCACGGCCGCCTCGGGAACATGGTCAAAACTCAGGTTCGGACGGATTTAGCCACACCTGTCTTGTTGCGGCTTCAGCATGGCAAGTTCTCAGAGCGCAGTCAATACTAGGTCATCAGGAGGCATCCCACCAAAGGAGACACTGCACCACTGCCCAGTCACTTTGGTGGGATTCATGGGCCCTGCTCTGACCTAGCAAATGCCGGACACCACCTACTGAGTCCTTAACTGACAAAGACAACAGCTCAAATAAAGCAGGTAAGTACAGTGTAAAACTACTTTTATCAATGAATTCCTTTTTTGTCAGTATATTTCGTTATCTGAGGCAGTAAAACACTGGCAATCATAGTTTTAAAAAAACTTTAAAAAGCAGGCATGCCTACCTGAAAATTGTCTATGGTGTACTTTCTCACATAAACAGGTATATTTTGGGGAAAAAAAAAGAGAATAAAAACTTGTATATTTCATTTTCGTTTTGAGGCAGTTTCAATAAATACTCTGAGATTCCATCAGTTTAGTTACATTTGGTAATATCATTTGTATTGTTGTTATCAACCAATGTCCGATGTATACAAAACGAAATTTTGCTAGAATTTTGGCTTGGCGTGGTTTTTCATTTGAGAGGTGTATTGTCGTTTTCTGTGTAAAACGATGTACAAAATAAGCCAAAAGCATACGGATAGGCAGGTCTGAAAAAAAAAAACCAACAAAATTCTCAAAACCTAAAAAAATGAAAACCCCACCCCACCCCACATAACCCAACAACAAAATCAGAACAGTCAGCCAACACCACCTGGCAGTTCTCTCTGTGTTCGGCAGACAGATGGCTGGCACACAGAGGACAGACAGACAGTCTGATGGTCAGAGGACAGACACACAGAAGACAGACAGAGTATAGGCAAACAGACAGACTGATGGACAGACAGAGAGAAAACAGACAGAGAGGACAGACAGACGCATGGACAGACAGACAGAAGACAGAGTATAGGCAGACAGACTGATGGACAGAGGACAGAGTGAGGACAGACAGAAGGATGGACGGACAGACAGATGGACGGACAGACAATGGATGGATGGACAGAGGGCAGACAGACAGACGGACGGACAGACAGATGGACGGACAGACAGAGGGATGGACAGACAGACAGAGGACAGACACACTTACTTTGGTCTCAGTGCGCAGGCTGGCCATCACCTGCTGCACCTTCTCCTCCTCCACGGCTTTCTCCTTCTCCAGTTTCTCCAGCTTCTTCTCCGCCTCCTGCACCGTCTTCTGGCTCTGCTCCGGCACCAACCGCAGCTCTTCTATCTGTAAATAAAAAAACAACAACAACAAAACAATGAAGCGTAAAAGTGGTCAGAATATTAACCTCTGAAGTACCAAATTTGTAACAAACTGGCAAATTAATTTTCAACAGTACCAGACAAACTCATGAAAATGGCTACTCATTAAAAAAAACAACAACAACAAAAAACTGACCCCCCACCCCCTCCCTCCTTTCCCACGACTGAAAATCCAAATGCATGAAATTTGACACAAAAAAAACAGCCACCATGGCTGTAAGCGGTTAGCGTTGCAGACTTCCGGTTGGGAGGTCACGCGTTCGATTCCCAGCACAGCCATTTACTGGTTAAGATTTTTCGGCCCAACCCTACACCCACTGAGGGCTGGATTTGCTATGGGCTCAACTGGGACGACTGAGACAATGCAGCTGACTTTTATCCGCTTAATGAAGAGGCACTGACATATGTCCAGCTCAGACAGATTCCATTGCTGCCAACCTTCTGGGGTCAAAGTTTGGGAACCTGGGGGGTGAAGGGGGTAAGTGTAGTGAAAAGAGGGCAGTTCTTCTGCGTACGCAGGCTGATACTCCTGCGGACACTCCCTATATGGACAGGCAAGTATTAATCCCATCTTTCCTACAAAGGGAGTGGAGTTTTGTGTGTATGACCGTTTTTTATCCTGCCATTAAGGCAGCCACATTCCATCTTCGGGGAAGGTGCACGCTATGTGTCACGTGTCATCCATACCAACAGCCAAACTGGCCTTCTCTTCCAAAAGTTGGTGATGAGATTTGACGTGTGTGCAAGATGTCATGCGTGCGTTCACACACAGAACCTCGGTTTATAGTCTCATTCAAACGACTGTATGGGAAATGGAGTCAGAACTAATGTTAACTCCGAGGGAAAAATCCCCCTGTACCGAAACGGCCCGGCGGCGATTCGAACCCTCAACCCTTGGATTACGAGTCCAGCGCTTTACCAACTGAGCTATTCCAGCCCCCCAAGGAAGGGGGGTGGGGGGGGGGTGGAGTTCAACTTTTAACTGAAAACAGGGCTACCCCTCTGAAGTTTCCATTAACAAATGTGGGGTTTTTTTTGTTTTTTTTTTAATAAGAAAATGCATATTCCATACATATGATTGCCTACACACAGCGGAGGAAGGAACAGGGCAAACATGGAACAATGCTGGGTGCCCAGGGAAGGGCTTTGCCACAAGCCAGACACTTGCCTACAACTATCAGAGGTAAGACGACTGGTGCGGCATTCATCACTGCGACGCCCCCGCCGTTCTGGGAGCAGTGACAAGTCAGACTCTACACCCGATGCTGAAAGCTTCCCATTAGATTTGCTTGTCAGCATAGCTGGCGCAAACTGCCAGTGCAAGACAATTTTGAAAGTATCAGTAGCATTCCTGTTGATTTCTTGATCTCATTTCTTCCAAGAGGAGAAAGACACTGTGTCAGATACCTCTCAGACCAAGGTGTGTTCACATCCTTTTCTAGTACACTACACTGTATTCATACATACCTCCAGCAATGATTTCAGGTGTGTAATTTAAAATTTTTTTCTTTTCTTTTCTTTTTTTTTTTTTTTTGAAATGGCAAAAGTTTTACTTGGATAAGTCTCAGTCGAGTTGCAACAAGTGGGAGGCTTTCAAGAGGAGAGTACTCTCATGGTGCTGGACACGGCCATTTGGGGCAAACAAGCCGAGGCTGAACTGTTTTCATCCAGTGAGCGAGTGTGTTTGATCACGGCTCACTAACTGACCATTTTGTGGCTTCTTGCAAGACACAATCCAAGTCTTGCGAGACTGATCACACTGTGTTCACACCACACATCTCCACTGTCAGTTACCAATAACTGATGAGATCTCTGAGAAATAACACAATACACTTCTCATGCAGTTCATGAGGTGTCTTAGGTGATGTTTAGCTTCAAAAGGTTCTATAGCCCCCACTTCCATGTGATCTAAAAACATTGGACAGAAATCCAATCTGTCCAATCACAGCCAAAAGAATGAACCAGTAAAAAGACGCCAGCTAGCGTTCATATCAGCTGTGAATATAGAGAACAACACTTGAATGAAATGCATTATTTTCAGAAACATGGTCTATCAATTCTCAATTAAAAAGCTACAGACCAATAGCTTCATAGCCATAAAGGCAGTGAACTGTTCAGAGATTCACCATGTTCATGGCCTGGCAGAATGGAAGACGGATCTCATTCCTCCTCCTCCTGCTGACTCGATCTTTCCTGAACAGAATAAGGAGCATGTTCACCGCTGGACGGACAGACAGGATCTTCAAGCCATGAAATGCGATCCCATGAGTGATCCAAACTATCGTCTGTCAGCTCCATTGCCAAACTCATTCACCATTTGACTTCCATTTCGCCTTTGTTTCGTCTACTTCCAGTAGCTTAAAAAAAAAACCAACAAACACACACACAAAAAAACATGTAAAAAGACAAACCCAAAGTGCACAGCTCATGCTGAAGCCTGGCTCACCCTTTTCTGCTCTTGTTCCAAACTTTTCTCCAGCTTCTTGGCCTTGGCGTTGCTGTGCTTGATGTCCTCGCGACACTTCACGTCCTGTTTCTCCAGGTCAGAGAACTTCTCCTTGGTCTCCTCCACCTGTTTGGCCAGCACCTCGTACTTCCTGTGCAGATATTCACCACCACCCCCCACATTGTGAAAACATTCATTCATGGTTCGTACAAATCAATTGTTGAATACACTCAAGAATGTTCAAGCACAGACATATACAGACATTTGAGGACAGACGAAAGGACAGTACAGTGCAGCACCTTTTCGTGTCCTAATGCCATATTATTTCATTTGTGAAGTTCCCATGTGTCAGCACCATCTGTGCACAGTTTGGCTGCTGCAGACATGTTTTGCAAGAACTGAACACATTTTCTTCTGATCTCTCTCATACCGTCTAAGAAACACATGACCCACCCTTATCCACAGTCTCGTGACCCAGTGAGCTAATCTTCTGAGGGTTTTCACACAGGTTATATTGTAATTCCCAAGCCGTAAACCATACTGTCACAAAAAATCCATAGGCTGCAACCAGTCAACAGTCGTAAGAAAATAGAAGACAGAGAGACAGGAGAAGGCAACTCTACGGTGACCAAAGAACAGAACAGGAAAAATCTATGAATGGGCGCTGCCAGTGCAGTAGCCACAGGGTCACAGTTCAGGAATGAAGCAGCGGCTTAGAGATTGAAAGGTACGACATTCAAAACGGATTCCTTTTCATGTTCAAGTGGATACAAGACCCTCATAACTTTTCGGTATTTGAAGTTTCAAGATGGTATGAACCCCAATAACAACAGTTATTCCAAGCTTCTGTGTGCAACTGTTTGCCCAAGTTTTACCAGTATGTGTATACAAATTCTTAACTGAAGCATTTCATGCATTCCAATAGTTCATTAACTCATTGCCGCCTCGTCGATCACCTGGCACAGACACATCGCCGGCCAGGTGATCGACGATCTACTCGAATTTTCCATGCAGCTGTGCGGTCTAAGGGAAACAATCGTGGTATCTACAGAAAGCTGAGGATCTCCTCTATTAGGTGGTACTCTCCCTTGGTGTATTATCTCGCGTTTGATTCTACTTTTTTGCTCATATTATGGATAGCTGGAGATAACTCTGGCTGCCCGTGTTCATCATGTTGTCGGCACCGAAGCGTCAGCGAGTCGTAGCGAACAGAAACATCTTATTTCAAGAAGTAATGGAAAGAATAATGGAAGAATGATCAAATGAAAACTGGAACTGTTTTCCGAACTTGTGGAACTTTTCCGAACTTGCCGAATCGGACAGAGAGGATATGAGTGACGATGGTGAGTTGCACATACCAAATGATGATGAAATTTTTGCATTTTTTCTTCAAATATGTGACAGCAGCTCTCTGTTTGAGGTTTAGACCATGCACACAGCTGTGTGTGTGGAAGATACATTGTTTTTATGTGTTTGCTACACATAGTGTTGACTACAGTTATGATCATATTGATTTTTCATCCATACTTACGTGGAGAAAAAGTTTTTGCTCATAGCTGTTTGCCTACACTTTTCAAACCAGTGGCGAGTGAAGTGTGTACTGAGCACAGGACTGTAGTATTTTTTTTCTAAAAGAACATGATTTGAAGTTTTCAAAAACATATTTATTGTTGTATTCGGTTTGGTTCTGTCAGCATATTTTTTGTAAAACTACCGAAAATAGTGCGTCTCAGCGTGTCACGGTTGTGGCAGAAAGTTACGTCTGCAATGAGTTAAGACACATTATCAAAACGTTATCGCTAAATGAAAATATCGCATTTGGGTGTCATGACCATCAATAATACTGAAAAAAAAAAGCGTTATAGGACAATGGAACCTGTAAATATTTCCAGTAACCCTTTCATGGCCACTGAACAGCTGCTGCAGTCAAAACGCCAGTCACTGCTTGGCACCACAGGCATGCTGTGATTAAGCTCTTGTTTGTGTCGGTTCTTTTCCTTCCTGGTCTCCTCTTATAGTTGAATAGTACATGGATTGAATTTGAGTCGTATTATCTTTGAGATAGTGTGTAAATGATAACAACTGGTCCAAAAGTTACAGCCTTGTAAATTTAGTACTCCCCAGTACCTCTGCTGCACAGCTGGTTTTTCAGATGCTCATAACTTGGGATAGCCAGCAATGAAAGGGTTAAAACCAGGCTGGGAACAGCTGATCCAAAAAATCTCCTGAAGCCCCCCGGCCGAAATTGATTTTGAGCACTTTTGAAGACCCTTTCGTGGCTTCTGGTGATAGGCAAATTACCCTGTGGCATGCAAAGAAACCAAACTAAAACATATTTTATTATTTACATGCAGCATGCAAAGAAATAAAAAAAACCAACTTACTTTATTTCATTTTGTTGATGTGCTGTAGTGCCTTGCTTCATAAGTTCAATAGTTCAGTCTTTACAAATTGAGTCCCAGTAATGTTCAGTGTATGTCTCTGCTAAATGAAGCATCACCCACGGATATATTCAAAGTCAAATACTGACATCAGTCTAGTATATAGTCAACACTCACAGTCACTCCACTTTCTTAGTGTAATGAAGCGCCTGCTTTAACTGTTCAGTCTTCACACACTGAGCCCATAAACAGGTAGTTCTTCAGTACTAATGATGCATCAACCTCAAAGTCAAACTTCTTCAAAGTCAAATTAATGGAAATAGTTTAATGCAAAAAAAAAATATATGTAATAGTAATAGTTAACACTCAGTGACTCACTATATCTTTACACAGCATGATAAGACAAAAGGGGACACTATTGAAAAAAACTAGCAATTGAAGCCTGTTTTGTTTTGGTAGAGTTGAAACTCGCTGATCGTAACCCGCCACTTTCGTTGATTTTTCAGTCCAGTCCCATCTCCATTTGTTGGCAATCGATCCTTCTTCTTCTTCTTCCAAAAACACCGGTTCACTCAAAAACGAGTAGGTCACCAGCGCGCATGTTAAAAAGTAAAACGACTCGCCACGATTTACGATGCGTGATACACACGACATTTTGACTCGTGAAAGATGCAGAAAATGACTGCGAATATTGCGTTCGCAGACTGATGCGCCCGCCTCGGCAATGGCTTCCTAAAGCTCGCGGAAATACCCTCACAACCGCGGGCGGAACTGCCTTATACTAAACCTGGATTGAAATACTGGATACGGAACGGTACTGGACTCGGGAGTGATCAAGTCCTTCGCGATTTTTTTTTTTTCTCAGCGGATTTTTTTTTTCCTCGGACGATCTTTTTTTTCCTCGGAAGTCATTTTAAAAAATCTCGGAAATCCTCGGATCCGAGGAGAGTTCCCCAGCCTGTAAAACATCAGGTCGTTACCCTTATCAACTAGGAAATGTGCCAGTGCACAGCCTACCCTGGGTGTCTGTAAACACGCCAGCATGTAACCACTACCACCCCCATCCCTCGCCAATCATTTGGAAAACGCATGCATGTGTAGCTTATGCGTGTTGTTATTCGACTTAGAAGCCCAAGTTGTGAACACACCACAGTTTAGTGGACTACGTTGCTGGCACCAGAAATGACTCGGCAACATTTTGACAGGAAATGGCCATGCAATGTGTGTGACAACTGGTTTGCTTGGACGATTTAGAAAAAAAAAACGAAAAAAAGAGAGAGTGGTTATTGCAAATAGCAGATACCAAAGTTCTGTTGAGCAGACATCAGCAGTACCAGCACAAATTTAACAGAATGAGCTAATTTATTCAGAAAACACAAGTCACCAAGTTAAAAGAGTGTTTCATGACCTCTTCTGTGTAGAAACGAATTTGTTTATTGCCATGACAGTTGAAGACTGACAATGACAAAGCTGATTTGATTGGGCCGACAGCTCGTGGTGAAGCTGTATTTAATTCAGGAGAAGGTGGGGGAGGGGAGGGGTAATTTTGTTGAAAACAGAACCCAATTTCATGAATGAGCGAGGCCAAACAATCCTGCCAGGAGAACACGCATACACCCACTGCTCTCTCCCCCGCACCCATCATCGAAAGAGGCTCCTACTTGTGAATGGCGCTGTGCTCCTTCCCTTTTTCCTTCTTCTTGGCAGCAATGGCGTCCTTCTTCTCGTTGACGTCCTTCATCCCTTCATACACCTTGTCAAACTCCACCTGCGCCTTCTCCTCACTCTCCGTGCACTCCCCTCTGTGTGGAAACAGCAGGCACACACATCAGCCAAACATCAGGAGTTCAAATGCTACTGCTATTTGATTTGTCTCTCTTTCCGAGATCCTGCACTCCATCAACAAAGCAATTTTAGTTTCAGTTTTTGCCCTAAGCAGGGTCCATTCAAGTGCTTACAAAATCACATCGTTGATGAACACACAACTTAAAAAAAAAATTCTGAATCAAACAAGAACATTCAACGTCAAACGATTTCATACTTCAGGTTTTGAGTAATTGAACCAGCCACTGGCAAGCATGAACCCATCATGTTTGTAGTTTACAACTGCCATTGATTGTGTTCATTTCTGGCAAGCATGCACAGTTTCAGCGTCAAAATGATCATTTTAGGCCATTCTTTAATGTTACTGCCATGACAACAAGGAACAAAATATAAATGGATGGAATACAAGAAACGGTGTATTAAAATACTGCCATGACAAGGAACAAAATGAAAATGAACAGAATACAAGAAACGGTGTATTAAAAGCAAAGACAAAACCAACAAATTCAGCTTTTGCCTTCATATCACAGGTTGCTGC
Organism: Conus ventricosus; assembly: GCA_018398815.1. Classification (NCBI taxonomy): domain Eukaryota; kingdom Metazoa; phylum Mollusca; class Gastropoda; order Neogastropoda; family Conidae; genus Conus; species Conus ventricosus. Next base: position 34,811,849 of record CM031623.1, read on the forward strand.
TTTTCCAACACAAAGCAAGTAAGCTTACATGTATTTCTGGTACAGTTTGTTTTTCAATCGAACAATAGCGTTCTCTGAGGTGAGGAATTCCACCGCCTCGTTTTTGGCCCTTCCAGCTCGTCCTTCTCCTTCTCCACCGCCTTGACACGGTTCAGCTGCAAATGAAATGACGGTGATCAGAGCTGGAACGTCCACAGCCTGCCAGCTTACAAACAGTGCACAGGAAGCTGTGTCAGCCAGATGATAACACAACTGACAGCAGACCAGAATCTTTCTTTGCCATTATTAAACTCGGTCATCTTGCAACTGAAGTCTTTCTCCCATGATGAAATGACAGCCAATAACTCTGAATGAATGAAGCCAAACTAGCCAGCTGAAATACCGACACAGAGCAATTTGGTTTCATAGGCAGCTTTCGTTTGGAGTTATGGGCCTTTAATTAATTTCAACATGGATGGAAGAGTTATGTTTCTTGTTCATAATTTACTGCTCACCATTCCCTGCCTCATTCAAGATTTCCTTTCAGTCATTTTGGTTGATACTGGCTTATATCTCGTCATGACTTTTTGTCCAAAAAGGATGTAGGATACACACACTTACAGTAAACCACATTTTTCAAAGCCCTTTTTCTTCCCTTCTTTTTGTCTCGTTTAGATCATGGATTGAAGTCATAGTTACAGGGAGTTAGGGTTATGTCTATCATCCTCCAAGAAAGCTTCACTGGGCAGACTGGCACAATACGCATGCGTGACATTCAGGTAACTAGATAAGAAAATGGAATCAGTGATAGATCACTTCCCTCTACAATGTGTAATTAAAAAACAAAAAAACCCATTTAGCACAAAAACAATATCATAAGTAAAGACTGTATTACAACAGATGTGAATTCAATGCCCCCCCCCCCCCCCCCCCCCCCCCCCCCCCAAATGCAAGCTTTTTGCTTTGAAAGTAAACTAGTTTGTCTGATCAATTAAGACCACTATCTTGTTGACGTAGTTGGAATCAAACAGCCGACACCATCATCTCGGCAAAACAAACGATCAATTGAGGCCATGCAGTGTATAGACTGGTTCTGTACAATTTTAATCATCAAGAGACCAAAGATTGGCGCCCCACCACATCTCTGCTCATGTATTACAGAAGAATTACATTTCTCATTACTTTCTCACTTATCCTCATACATTACAATGGAGTCATCATTCCCTGTGATACCTGACTCTTCTAAACTGTTGCAGAATAACATTTCCTTGAACTGTATCACCGACACCTATTTATGACAGAAAACTCACATTTTCTGTGCATTATACCAGGGACACTTACCCATTACAGCAGAACTATATTTCTCCTTACTATATGTATCACTAATACTTGTCAAGTACAATAACGTTGTTCCACAATAAGTCACTGATAAAGCATATCAAAATGACACCAAAGAACACATGGAGGTAACCCCCCCCCCCCCCCCCCCCCAAAGTAAAAGAGAACACCGTGGCTGTGACCCCACCTTCTCAGCCCGCATTTCGTTGAGTCGCTCCACGCGCTGGTGAGGGTCTCGATGGGCTGCTTGAAGCGGTTGCTGCCGATGATGTCCTCCAGGAACTCCAGCATGCCGTCCTCGTGCTCCGACTGTGCCTTGGGCTTCATCATGGCGATCTGCTCCACCTCCCCCTGCGCCCCAGCACAGACACACAACGCTCACAGAAATCACAAGTGAAATGAATGGCTTTTTGTTTAGAACCCTCCCTCTCTCCCATTCCCTTAAGGACAGATTGGAGAATAGGCTCTGCCTAAAATCTCAATCCTTGATCGAATCAAAGTTTGACGAGTTCTGAGTTCAAGCCATTCTCCTCAAACACTTTTCACAAAGAATGAAAAAAAAGAATACACCCGGAGGTGGCAGTGGGACCCAGAGAAGTAGTACTGTCTTCAACTGCCAAACCAACCTGCCGACAGTGATTCTGCACTTCCCCTTGGAAGCCTGCGTTCCCTTGGAAGCCTGCGTTGGCACTACCCTTGGAAGCCTGCGTTGGCACTACCCTTGGAAGCCTGCGTTGGCACTACCCTTGGAAGCCTGCGTTGTGCCGATATAGACACACACAGGACATTCCATTTAGATGCCAAGGGACATAACTGCTCCCTGGCAGATGCCACAGTGTGATGGCCGCTGGATGCCACACAACAGAACCTCCAAGGAGCATTCCTATAAGGGGTGTGTGTGTGTGTGTGTGTGTGTGTGTGTGTGTGTGTGTGTGTGTGTGTGTGTGTGTGTGTGTGTGCACCAGCCCACATTTCATTACGCTAATTTTCATAGAGCTCATTCTAATGGTTCCTAACAACTGTTCATGAATTCAGGAAAATGAAGGAAATGTAACAGACGTAAGGCAGTCATGATGCTTTAATTATGGTTTCCTGCTTTCACAGATTTTAGGTGGTTCCTGTTTTTACTTCTTTAAATTCTCAACCAAACCTAAAACAGTTCTGATAAGAAAAAAGGTTCTGAGCTCACCAAATGAAAAGCGTAAACACACACAAACTGTGACGGTACACTCATACACACACACACACACTTTGATCCATTTTTCTCCTTTTCCATAGAAGGCACACACACTTTCACACTGACCTGGAGAATCAAGAACCGGTTATGGTCAAGATCAATGCCAGAGGCTCGGAGCAAAGTGGCCACCTCTTTGTAGTTGGCACGCTTGCCGTTCACACTGTAAGACGATGTGTTGTCCTTGAACGCTGTGCGTGACACCACAATCTTGGAGTCTGGGACCACGGTATATTCATCATCTCCTGGCTGTAACCAAAAACAAACAAAAAAAAATCCAAAAAAAGAAAGCAGCTAAATAAGGAATCACTACCAAACATGAATTTCACAATATAAACAAAGTTCAATCTAAAATGTTACAGAAAGGAAATGTAATGTAAGAGAGGTGTTTCAATGTCAAGCTGCCAACCTTCATTCAGTTTCAGTTTCATCAAGGTGTCACCGCATGCTGACTAGTCAAGATATGCTACACCACATCCGCTAAGTTCTGAGATCACACTGCACATGATTTAAAGCTGATAGATGAATGAATTGATGACTAAGATGAGAGAATTTAAGAAGAGGGTCTCGTGGTTATGACTTAACAGATGTCTGACCTACCCATTAGCCCAACGTGATGGTCACACCTTGTGACAAGTCATCATAAAACATTAAAGAGCAATTGAGACATGTCATCATAAAACAACATTAAAGAGCAATTGAGACAGGTCATCATAAAACAGAACTAAAGTGCATTATAACTTTTTTTCCATTTTGATCTGTTCTCTGCCTACATGACAGATTTTCCTCTCACTCCAGCACAGAAATCGCATGTGGGCTGTAGTCCCAGAGCATAGAAATAATGGACATTGGTGATAACAAATTTGAAGGAGCCACTAGCCGCCATGGCGAAGTGGTTAGCGTCGCGGACTCCCGGCTGGGAGGTCATGGGTTCGAATCCCATCAGAGTCATGTGGGTTTTTCTGCCCCAACCGGCTCCTACCCAGAGTTGAGTTTGCTGCGGACTCAGCTGGGAAGACTAGGACCACACAGTCGAGTTTCATCCACTTAATGGATGCGTTTCTGAGAATGTTGTTTAACCCTCTGCCTACCGCATGACTTTGTGCTATATGACTATGAGAATACCATGGCAAGAGAGGTAACTCCGCAACACATACACACTTGCCATAAAGAAATCTCAATAGAAAATTTGTTTTTAACTTATCTATTCTGTAAAAGTAATGAAAAAAATTCAAAGACCTCACTCCATCCAAAACAGCCATTTTCCCCCACATATAGTGAACTGGTACACGAGGAAAAAAAAAACAAACGAACAGACTAACTGTACTTCGGTATTCTCAGTGGTAAAACAATTTTCCCTAAATTCACTGTACCCACAGAACATCATGGATTAGGAGCACAGAGTAATTTTCCAAGTCTAAACAAAGTACTGAAACCTTCAGGAACAAAATAAAGTCATTCTGTATGGTATGCACACAAAATAATCAACTTTTGTTGTGAAGCAAAAAACAATAACCCAAACTTCAACAATTTTGTTAAACTGAAGGCATCACATACAAGAAGATTTGTCTTCTAACTACTGAGGGGAAAAAATAACAAGAACAGATTACTGAATACTGGGCTTTAGATTGTGATGGAATTCAACAAAAATGTGCTTTTGCACAAGTCAGGGCTGCCTACCCCCTTCCGCCTCTTTCAGGGACATACTTTTTCAAAACCAGGGACACTGACTGATTTCCAGGGACACATGCAGCGGTAGCACATATCACAACCACATCAACATTAAAGTGAAAGCTTACCTTTATTTACATTGTGTACAACTTCTACAATGCTACTTTGCTTCTAGCGCACTGAAACGTCTTTGCGATGTCCGAGTCAGGAAACATCGATTTAACGCCTGTTTAGCTTGTCCAGCACAGCCATCGGCAAATTCAGTTCAGCTGCAAGGTCAACCATCATCGTTTCAGCTCTTATGACGTCAAAAGTTTCCTGACTGGTTGACGTCTGAGCGCGCTGAAAGAATCGGCTAATGTTACAAGATTTCTCGCTCTCACGGATTTTTTGTGTTCTTGTGCTTTTCAGTGGCGACATGACGGGTTATTTCATCCCTACCTCCAGATCTGATGGAGAACTCACACGCACAAATTTCACAAGACGCGTAAGTCTCGATCTTGCCACGCTTGATGAACGGCCAGGTTTCCGTATATTTTGACAGGAATGTCTGCCGACGTTTCTTCTTCTTGAGAGAAGCCCCATAGTCGAGATCGCCGTCGGCATTTTTACGCTTTCCGTTTCGCGTCCATTTTTCTCGCTTTCAAAACTCGGGAAACGGTGTACGCGCATGCGCACTGGTCAGTTCGGCAATGTTCGGGTCTTTCCGACGGATTTAGTCAGGATGGCCACGACCGAAGTCGGTCAGTCGGTGATCAGCTGACGAACTCGACTTCGTTTTTTTGTTGTTGTTTTTTTATCCCGATTTTTTTTTTCGCGGGACATAGAATACAAAAGTGGATTCCAGGGACAGGCTGCATGATTTCATTATTTCGGGGGACAAATACGGATACTCCGGGACGGTAGGCAGCCCTGACAAGTGCACTGAGCAACCCCCCCCCCTCCCCCCCCAACACACACTGTGGTGATGATGTACCTCTTGTCCGGCTCCTCTTTGCTTTTTGATAAACAGGCAGTTTTTATTTCAGGCCAGAGTTTATGTTCATCCTTTTCTGCTTGCTTTTGTGCAGCAAATAAATTTGTTTCTCGTTAAAAGTCTGCCAAAATTCTTCTGAAATCAAAAGGCTAAAGGTGATGCGCCCACAGGCAAATCATGGGACACACCCTCTGACTGACCCGGTTTCCTGGCTATCAAAACAAGGGAAACTTTTGGGGGCTTCACTTCTTGTAGCCAACCACTCCAGTCAACAATTAAAGAATCTCTAGCAAGTTTTGTTTTTCAAATTTTCTTTTTTGGGGGGTCTGGGCCCAGCAGCAATGGGCTATTCGACGTCGTCATTATCATCGCCTGAATCATTATTGATTCCGGCCTCAAAATCAGTCAGCAGTCGATCTTTATTCATAACTAGGTCAAGATTGACGTCCGAATCGTCTTGCTTCAAATCTTCTTCAAGAGTGTAGCCCGCAAATACGCTCTCTTCATCAATATCACTTCAGAAAATGAATTCTGCAAGTTGCATAGTTACTTGATCCGCCATTTTCCCAGAAAATCTTCGCGAAAAAAAGCCGAACTTTGAAAATTCACAGCACGAAACTACTCCACCAAAACTCATGCAACAAAAACCAAAATGGCGTCCAGAAACGGAAGTACCGGAAGTCCTCTTCTGTCGCAATTGCATTCTGGGATATGCGATGGTGAAAGCGAAAGTCGTTGACCGAGTATTCAGCGGTCGATCTCGGTCGATCCGGTATCAGAAAGAGGAAATCTCGCGGTCGATCTCGGTCGATCCGGTAGGCATTGGTTAAATTTCCTGACCAACACTGCAGGTGCCTGTATCTCACGGCCTGGTTGAACGCCGGGATATATTATAAAGGAAGCGTAGAGTACAGCCCTGTCATGTAGTCTCAGACCGAAATAGAAATCTGTAGCATCATCTTAATCATCCTCATTCTCATTGATTCGCCTTGGCTTAAGGCTGTGTCAGGCCAATTGACATAGGCTAGAACACCAAGGCTACATCAAAATGTGTTATGCTCTGCATAGTTATGCGGGGATTGTCTTCAGTTGTGACAAGCTCCTAGCATAACATCAGTCTCCAAAATCCCCCGAAGTCGGAGTGTGGCTGCCCATGTGCGCGGGTAATCAAAAACGGTCGCACACGTAATGTTCTCATCCCCAGCTGATGTATTTGTACCATAGTGTTCAAGTACTTCGGCTGTTCAGATGATCCCTGGAGTCCTTTAGCCAGGGTACGACAACAACAACAACAACATTCTCATTGATCACACACACAAAAAAAAAGTCTCATTCTGTGCCCTTCATGCCCTGCTCTCATGGTGACCTCAGTTTCAATGTCCTCTCCATGTTTGTGGCCTTGGTTTGGTTCCGTCGGGGTCACCGGTATCGGCGAGTCCATGGGGCTGTCGTTGGACGGACGTGGTGGTGCCCTCCGGAGTGAGAGCTCACTCACGCCGGCTCCGCGACTAAGCAATTATTGTCGTCAGTAGGGGGCTTAGTAGGTGGTGTCCTGCATATGTTAGATCAGAACAGGCACCACTGAACACCACCGAAGTGACTCAGCAGCAGTGCAGTGTCTCTCCCGGTGGGTTGCCGTCTGACGACTTGACATTGACTGCTCCCTGTGGATTGCTGGTGCCGGGGCTGCGGTGGGGCCGACCGGGCTGTGGCTGTGGACGGGGTGTCGGAATGAGCGGCGTGGGTGCACTGCCTCTGAAGTGGCGCAGAGGTTAGGACAGAAAAAAAAAAAAAAAAAAAAAATTGAAAGAGCCTAGAAGCACCCTCACACTAATGTAGGAGTTTCCCTTGGTGTTCTTTCTTTCTTTCTTTTTTCTTCCAAAGACAATGAAAAACAAATGACTGAAATTAATAAAACCAGTTGACAGCTTTGTTTTGGCCATGGCCAAGCGTACTAAATGGGGAGCTCAGCAAAACAGGCACACCTACCCCGGTGTCCACGATCTTCTGGAAGTGGACGGCCACGGTGCAGCTGGTGATGTCCTTGTGGTTCTCGCTGTTGTGGATCAGCACGCTGACCTTCTTGGACCGGATCTTGTTGGCCCGGTAACCAAAGACGAACAGCATGGAGTCGATGACGTTGGACTTGCCGCTGCCGTTTGGTCCCACAATGGACGTGAAGCTCTGGATGGCATCAGAACAATGCTCGGTAGGTGTAACAATAGCTGTTTACCTTTTGGAGTCAAAATTTGGGAGCCGGGGATGAAGGGGGTGGGATGGAGGGCTGATGAGGGGACAGTTTGGCTTTCAGACCAAATGCATTTCTACCCCTCTCATATCTGAGTTGACAAATAAAGGGTTTGAAAAAGAAAAATGCATTTTCCATACACATAATAGTTATGCCAACATCCACATGTCATTTGGTCTTTATTCTAAAATACTTTATCATCTCTATTAAAAACAAATGCTCCTCTAAACCCCACATCTTAAAACAAAATCTTCCAATTCTGAAATTTTAATTTTGGAATTTGGGGAACAAATGTCTAAAGTAGAAAATACAAGAAAAAGTTTGATATTGGCAGTTATGTTTAAACACTGAGGAATTTCTGTTGTAGATCATTCATCATCAGAATTTTGATTCAATGGCTAAAGATGTGCTTGGCAATGATTACTGGCTTAATCATCATATCAGTAACTCTGAAAACAAATTTTGACAGCATTGGTATGACTATCAGTGCTTATGTAAATTGTTGAATACAGGAATCAAAAACACACACAAACACATTTCCACTAAATCATAGCCACAAGAAATGGACAGTAGTAGTGTTGGCTTCTTTCATCGCGTGGAAAGTTCATTTCAAAACGTTTCTATTCTGTTCATACAATATGTATTTTAAGTAAAATCTCTCTTTGCTTTCCGATACCCCCCCCCCCCCCCCCCTTCTGAAATGTTCAGCTTGTTTGAATCCAGGTAGCTGACCGTATTCATAGATTAGCCTGTTCCTTTCTTTTCACAGCCAGTTTTAGCATTCTACCCTGATCACTGCCTCCTACTATAACACAGGCAGTGTCAAATCACCTGCTTCTTCCTCCACCCTTAGACTTCACAGCATAACCTGGTATGTACACACACACCTTTCTTCAAAACCCTGCTCTTCTGGATATTTTTACTTTGCCCATTTTTACATATACGGCTGCCCCCCCCCCCCCCCCCACCCCCCCCTCTGGGATATTTTTTTTACTTTGCCCATTTTTACATATACGGCTGCCCCCCCCCCCTCCCAAGTTTAAGGATTTCTTGAGATCATCAACAAATAAAAACCATAAAAGCAACAAACAAATTACCTACAGTCTTCTAAATGTCTCTTACCAGTTCTTTTTTTCTCAGACTTAAAAATATTATTTTGAGCCCTAATTTTTTGTCAGCCAAAAGCCTTGAGAAACCAAACTGGAATATAATAATGGATTGAACTGTGAACTTGAAAACTGATGGTTTGAATCAAACATATCCTTCCCCAAAATTTTCCACGCAGATTTATGCAAACTGTAAGAATGGCCCTGGAGATCTTTAAAACGCCTGAACTCAGCAATCAAATATGAAATGAGGCAGGGAACAGTCAATAATAAACAAGTCGGGTAACTCTTGCTCCCACAAGAAAACATAACTCCAAAGGAATGCTGCTTACGACACCGAATCGCCTAGCAGACATGACAGCACACAGCACAAACAAGGAAACATCACCCCAAAAAGGGATGCTCCAAGCTTGCCCATATACCCCATACCAAACACCTCTCCACAGCAACAAGAACTGGAGAAGTTCAGACTACAGCCTGAAAAGTCTAGTATCTGAACTTCAGCAATGATTCCTGGGGCCAGTTTCATGTGGCGTTCGTAGCCGTTCCTCGTAACTGTTTTCGTAACATAGTTTGTAAGCCCAAAATCCACGTAGCAAAGAACTGTTTCGTAAATCAGTTACGCCAGTTTCACTACACACCTACGAACGTGTTCTTTGCTACGTTGGGCTCAAGCGCGTGATTTCCCGCTTCTTTCGGAAATTACCGAACAAATGCGATGGAAATGGCGGCGACTGGCTGCAACGAATTCCATACCACAAATATTGATTGCATGTATTTAGGAGCAAAACTTAATAATTAGTCTGCATTTCTGTTCAGTTAACTTGTGTAAACACACACCCACACACACACACACGCACACACACACATCTGCATTCAAGCATTTTCATTTGATTTCTTTCCTATGCTGTCTTAGTGACCGTTCCCATGATCACGCACAGCAATCTTCATGCCTACGTTTCTAACTTCCTTGCCTGAAGGCAACTTATTGTTTATCCTGTCTCAAAGCATGTTATAAACAAAGTTGGAGCCATTCCTTCCTGCAAGGAAGGATCAGTTTTCATCACTGGTCAGGGAAACAGCTGTGTCAGTAGACTCTCACATTCCTTTAGAGAGAGAGAGGTGTAGTGGAGGGGAAAGGGAGGGTAGGGGAGCTAAGGGAGAAAAAGAAATAGTAAAAAGAAGGAATAAAGGGATGGAGAAGGGATAGCTGAGAAAAAGGCAAACATGGTGAGGAAGGGAGAGACTGGTGTGTGTGTGTGTGTGTGTGTGTGTGTGTGTGTGTGTGTGTGTGTTGTGTGTGTGTGTGTGTGGTGCGTGCGTGCGTGCGTGCGTGCGTGCGTGCGTGCGTGCGTGCGTGCGCGCGTGTTGTGTGTGCGCGCGCGTGTGTGTGCAGGTTTGTGTATGTGAGGTGGGGAATGTTTCCGGGACATTCTCTTATTTTTGTCCAAATGCTCCAAATTTTGCACATCTCGGTCTTTGAAAAAAATTGAGAAAACCCAGCTCTGGTATTTCTCTTCCCAGAATTTATTTTATTTTCCTTAAGATTCGGTTGCACTTCAGTTTCTATTATGATTTTTGTCACAATAATTCCAAATTCTAGAATTACGTAGTTCAGTACAAGCAAACTGAGCGTGGAGTTCACAGCTGTCAAGAGCTTTATTACACGGCATCACAAATGGAAGACAAACTAAAATTTTGTGTTCTGGATATTCGGGACAGCACATGTTAATTTTACAAGCATTGGAAAAAGAGTAACAAAATATTTTGCCACGATTCTACTGCAGCTTGTTTTGGACATTGGCTGTTAAGACCATTTTGTAATCTCATGTGCAGCGTCAATACACGCCTGCGAAAAAAATCAATCTTTCGAAAGTGCAAGGTTCAATTTACAGCTATTCACAAGTTAAACACTGATTATTAGTTCTATACACTCACACACACACTGCTACCACCTCATCTACCCAACACCCCACGCCCCTGCATGCACTGTTATACCTTCTTTTGCTATCCCCCCCCCCCCCCCCCCCACCCCCCACACACATGCAAACACAGAGAATAACATTTGTGACACGAAAACAGAGATGGGAAAGGGGTTAGGCCACAGATAGACAGAAAGAGCCATGTAGGAGTATACCTTCACAAACTTACACACACACACATACACGGGCGTGCGTGCACACTAAATAACGCCAATAACGTCTTGAAATCTGCCATTTACATAAAATCGCAAGGCAAACAGTATCTGTATTGTGGGTGGAAGGCAGTCTCGTCTGTAGAATAAAAATCACTGATGACAGTACAAGGGTGATTGGGATGGGGCTAGGTGGCACAGAGAGAGAGAGAGAGAGAGAGAGAGAGAGAGAGAGAGAGAGAGAGAGAGAGAGAGAGAGAGAGAGAGAGAGAGAGAGAGAGAGAAATGTAGGAATTTTACCGTCACAAACTTCTCACACGCCAGCGTGATGTGATCACAAAAAAATTTGATGTGTTCTCAGAAAAAAATTGTCTAATAAAATGAGTTCATGGAACGCGGTCAGCCTTCTCTTCTTTTTCTGTGAAGCTCGTGGCTCACACACACCATAAATATACACACACCCTCCACACAAACAGTCTGGGTGCTGATAAAGCTGAGCGGCTCTGCTGTCAGCGTAGCTACGAACAGAGTTAGTGGTGGGGGTAGCACTACTAAACTTACGAACTTATTTACGAACAAAATCTCTCTCAAGTCGTATGAAACGCAGTTTTCACTGCTACGAACTTTTTTTTCGCTACGAACTAGTTCATATCTGCTACGAACGCCACATGAAACCGGCCCCTGATTCTTCACCTTATGGAAGGGACCAAGAGTCTGCATTCCAGCATAGGACTTGAAATTCTCATTGACGATGTGCGTGATCATCAGTCGTGGACCGTTGACGTCATAGGTCGCCACCTTCTGTGGGGCTTCTGGGATCTCAATCTCACCGTAATCTGCACACACAGAGAGACAAAGAGAGAGGGAAGGAGAGAGAGAGAAAGAGAGAGAGAGAGAGGGAGGGAGAGAGAGGAGAGAGAGAGAGAGAGAGAGAGAGGTCGGGAGGGAAGAAGGGAGAGAGAATGGATCATGATGATTGAAAAACAAACACACACCGATAGAGAGAGAGAGAGAGAGAGAGAGAGAGAGAGAGAGAGAGAGAGAGAGAGAGAGAGAGAGAGAGAGAGAGAGAGAAAGAGATTGATTCTTAGACTTGGAGATTGAGAGGTGTGCTTGTGAGAGTGTAAGGTATGAGTGTGTGTGTGTCACTGTGTGTGTGTGTGTGTGTGTGTGTGAGTGTGTGTGAGTGTGAGAGAGTGTGTGTGTGTGTGTGTGTGTGGCATGTGTGTAGTGTGGTGTGGTGTGTGTGTATGCGTGCTTGCACATGGGAGTTTTTGTGTGTGTATGTGTCAGTCAGAAAGAAAGACAGAGATCTTTGGACAGAAAGACCAGATCCAAGGATCAGTTACTACTAAAATCTTACCTTCAATGTTAAACGTCTGTGGAACGTTGCTTGTCACAGCGCCTTGTTGACCGTCCACCTCCATGCCTTCTTCCGCCCTCTCCTCCCGGCAGCTGTCTCTGCTGGGGCCACCTCCATATTCTCCTCGCCCCCCCTGGCTCTCCCCTTGCCCTTGGCTTTGCCTCGAGGCATCGCAGCACGTTAGTCAAAGCCTGAAAGATATCCAAACATCTCTTCTTCCAGTTGTCGTTTTTCAAACTTAGTGACACATTGTCTCCCTCATTCCACTATTATTATCGTTTTTCAAACTTAGTGACACATTGTCTCCCTCATTCCACTATTATTATCATTATTATCAATACTTATATAGCGCCTGTCCTCGGCTGGAGACCAAGCTCTAAGCAGTTTACAGTCCACACAATGGGCTGCTTACCTGGGTAGTGCGACTGAAGAGCTGCCAGCTGGTGCTTCATTCAGTCGTTTCCCCGTGTCATCCAGTCCATATCATTCATTATCGTTCACTCAGTTTTCTTACTTCCTTCGTTCTTTCCATTTCTCATGCAGGTGCATGCTATGTGTAACGCGTCATCCACACCAACGGCCAAACTGGCCTTCTCTTCCGAAGTTGGTGATGGGATTTGATGTGTGTGCAAGATGTTATGCGTGCGTTCACACACAGAACCTCTGTTTATAGTCTCTTTCTAAGGATTGTATGGGAAATGGAGTCAGAACCAATGTTAACTCCGAGGGAAAAATCCCCCTGTACTGAAACGGCCTGGCGGAGATTCGAACCGCAACCCCAGATTCCATGAAAAAAAAAAAAAAGCAAGTCAGCTGCTGACCTTCATGTTGCCATCAAGGTATAACCGTAGCTGCCAACCTTCTGGAGTACAAGATCAGGAGACAGGGGATGATGGAGTGGGGTGGGCTGAAGAGGGGGGCAGTTCGACTTTGACTAGAGGCATTTCTTCCACCCCCCAATGATGGAGAAAGAAGAAAGAAAGAAAAGAGAAAGGAACACGCACTACAGAGATGCAAAGTTAGTTTTCATTTCACATCTCTAATGTATACACAAGCTGCTCAGCCATAGAGTGCATGGACCTTCATGTAATAACGATATGCAATATGTGTGTGAGTGTATATGTTATATGTGTGTGTGTGTGTGCGTACGTGCGTGCGTGCATGCGTGCGTGTGTGTAAAGCTGCTGTGTTGTGAACAGGAGAGACAAACAAAACATTGAGGGAGGCAGGTTTGACGATTTCCAATGCCATTCATTTATTCGTCATAAACTAAGTCCTATCATCACTCCCTGTTTGTGTAAGATTGAGACGTGCAACGCCATGAACCTTGAACAAGACCTGTGGTGCATCATATGAACGGCCATGCTGCTGCAGCTATGGTAAAGTGGAAATGATGGAAGGGGGGAGGGGGTAAGTAGAAGATAGGAGTGGCAGATAGGAATGGGACAATTAACAACATGCCTGTGTTTTAGTGAACAATTCTGAGTAAAACTATATGTTTTATCTAGGAGAAATCAGCAGGTCATTTGTCTGCCACTGCAATGATCAGACAACTGACCTGATAGGATGGAAAACAATCAGACATTTTGATTCTGAAGCGGACGATGACTGGGGACCTACACCTTGGTGCATCACTGATCACTATCGGGTGCCTGTACCTATCTAGATGTAGCTGCCACTGACTGGAACATCATCACAGTTCATCATAACCTCTGACTGGCACATCATCACAGCATCCATCATAACCTTGGTGATTTTCTATCAAGCCTATCTTTTATTTCTAAAATCTGGTGAACTTTCCCTACTTTGAATCACTGTTTTTGTTAATTAAAAAAACCCAAACAAATCTGAAAAAAAAAGTTCACTTTCATCATGTTATACAATTCTGACATAACTGGATCAGAGCTTTTTTTGCACCTAGAGAGCGCTTTTCTGCACCTTATCTACGGAAATTTCCCCTTTTCGCCTTAAAAATGCCTCTCATATACTTTCATCAGTACATGTCACTTGGCTTGCTAAGTCTCGCTAAACTGCAGTTTTCTCCTTAAAATAATTAATTTAAATGAGGGACTTTATGCTCTCCTTTTTGTATTTTTCACTTGGTCAGTTTCACAGTTGTCTTACTTTGAAGCAGTCGTCACTGCACTAGCCTAGAGACTGCAAGTAGAAAAAAGTAGAAGGGGAGAACATTCACTCCGCCAAGCCCTGCTATATTTTCCTAGTAACTGCTAATGAAGCCAGCCCTTCCATGCCATGCGGATGGGATGGGGGAGGATGGTGGAATGTGCTCACCACCTTCCCGCCAGTTGGCAGAGCCGCGGCTCGCAAAGCAGACGCACATAGTGAAAAGAGAGAGAAAAGAGACAGTATCTGCGTTATTGACTACCTTAATTAGCCTGCAACAGAAAAACACAAAATGCTACATCGACAAATTGACAAAAATAATGTTGTTTAATTAAATCTTGAATAAATGTTAGCGAACCGCCCAGAGAAACGTGGACAAACGAGTCACAAGACAAAACACTTTTTTGTTTTGTGTTTTGTCTTGTGACTCGTTTGTCCATGTTTCTCTGGACGGTTCGCTAACATTTAATTAAGTTTTGTTTAGATTTCCGCCTGCAGTCGTCTCACTTTGCAACTAGTTGTCTAATTAAATTTTGACAACACTATCTTTGGGAATCACTACAGCAACATCAAAATCGCAGATTATTAGTGCTCATTTTATTAATGACCTCCATTTTTCATAACTTTCAATAGTTCCAAACACACTTTAAAATGGAGCCATCATCAAAACTGATCACACAAGTCAAGTCAAAGTCAAAATCACTATATCATCTCAAAACCGATAAATTAATACCAGTTGTAACATTTACAATACACGGAACAGGTACTGCACTCACATCACTCAACCTGCATGCATGTATCCCAAGGTTTTTGACAACATCATGACGTTAGCATTGTATATTGTTTCAAAGAATACGAAACATTAAAGATAAACAATATAACAGAACTTACAATAAACGTATAGTAAACATACAACATACATAAGAGAAATAGTTTTAAGATCTTTAGAGTGACCGCAGAGAGCAAGAATTGAAACACGTCATTTTACAACATTGTTTAAAAAGAAGTTACCAGGCATTCAATTGTACTATTTTAGAAAGTTTAATACTCTGTCACATATATACACATACAAACACGCATGCAAGCAAGCACGCACACACACATATTGCATGCCCGCTTGCACATTCTCTTTAAGATGCACACACACACACATAACATGCAAATGCTTAGGCAGACGGAACACACACACACACACACACAAACACACGCATAGTCTCCATGTTTTTTGGTGATAGCGGGACCTCATGAGGGTTGTTACTAAACCTGTCCATCTGCCGGCAATTGCTCCTAGCGGTACTGCCAGACATGTTTAGATAAAGCTAGTGCTGGCTTCCCCTTCCCATGAGAAAGTTTCCAAGTTTCCTTGTTTTATATTTTATAAGTATGGGTGGAAGTTTTGCTTTGTCTCACTTTCTCTCGCACTTGTCTGAACAAGATGGCAGATGACGCAAACCAATGTGTGACATATAACAAAATTTCTGCTGGCATGGCGACTTGTAGGCCTGGCCAACAAAGGTTGTGTGGGGTTGGCTACGATGCCAGCTTGCTGGGATTTAAGTTTTTGAGTGCCATCGTCTTTGTAAAAAGAGTGCTCTCCCCTTGCCAAGGGTTTTTGGGCGTTTTTGCATAAAATAAACAAAAATTCATAGCTCCTCATCCAGCTAAGAAAACCCCATAAAACTGTACATTTTAGGAATCCGCATTATTCCTCTATGTGTTGACATCAAAATGAAACACAAACCTTTATCTGGGTATGAGCTCCATGCTGTTATACATAAACAAATGTGGAAAAAAAGGACAAATATTTGTTAGAAAAATATTTGTAAAATATAAACATGCAGCTGGAAGTTTTCGCCAGTTGGAACTTTTATCCCCGGGTTTCCACTCAATGCAGTGTTGCTGGGCAATGAAAATCTGATAGTGAAAAATTCACTTGAAACCTAGCTGTCCTAGTTCCAGTTGCAGCTGCTGATTGTCTGCCACGCCCCCTTGACCCACGCCTCTCCCTCTGCCGTGAAGCCCCCTCCTCACTTCATAGGTCCGTCTTGTCTTTCGCCCCGCACAGACTGAAAGCAAATCTTCGCCGTGTGTGTCAGTTTCAAGCCGCGGAGATTCACACACGCTGGCTGGCTCACTCGGCGCACCGACGCTTGTGTCAGCTGGGTCAACTTGACCCATCAACGATGCATGCATGAAATCGTCGTCACTTTCCCATGTGTCGAGCGAATCGACTGAATCAAGATTTGAATCGCGCTCTTGTAGAGTAATATTTGCTGTTTCGAGAGCAGAAAAGGTATTTCGAGTCGATTGTAGGCCGCTAAGTCCGGGTGTTGTGTCGTTTGCTACTGTTGATGAGTGAAAACTATTCAGAGCCTGTGAGGTCTTCACTTTCAGTGGGCTGGGCAGACAGTATGTGTACACGTCATGAAATATGATTTGATTGGCCACTGGATGGGATCCTAAACCTTCGTCATACACCAAATAAGTCAGTGAAATCGCTAGGGTTTTCCAGCTGAAAATAGCGAAAGGTCACCGACCGAAATTTCGGTCACTGGCACTTAAGTGGAAGTATTTTATCGACCGAAATATCGGTCGCTGGCACTAAAAAGGTTAAAGGCGACATGGCAGATGGCCGGCAGCTTCACATCCAGCTAATGCCCATAGCAGTTAGTTTTTTTTTTGTTTTTTGAGTAATATCAGTAGCGTAGGTGTTTATTATCATTTTTGGTTTCCCCTTGTTTTCAAACCCACTGGGAGATCACCCCCCCCCCCCCCCCTCTAAAGTAACAGCAGCAAAAAAAAAAAAAAAAAAAAAAATGATCAGCAAGTTGATTGTGGCTGCTCGACCCAGAAGAAGTGACAAGAAGACACTCACTGATGTGTTGACACTTTGCAGTAGTTCATGACATGTGGAAGTAGAGTAGTGTGGGTTTTTTGAATGAAAAAAAATTTTTTTTTTGTTATATTGGTGCCATTGTGATTCTGAGCAAACGTGAACACCATTGTGCAATTAGTGACGTACTGCTGATGTGGCAATTACTGTGATACCAAAGACAATGTGATTGTGCGTGAATGGATACGGGTTCTATGTTCCCCAGTAGCGCTGTTCCCCGTGTCTGTTCCCCAGTGTCGATGTTCCCCGACCGAAAAAGCGTGCCGCTGTTCCCGTACCGGTGTTCCCCAGGTTCTCTGTTCCCCAGTAGCCTGTTCCCCAAACCGATTTCAATGCACGTTAGCGCCAGTACAGGCCCTACTGTACAAGGAGAGGTTGCGCCGGGCACATCCCAAGGTAAACAAAATAATAGGAAAAAAAAATGTACATGCCCACCCCCCTCCCCTCCCCAACGAGAGAGCGAGAGAGAGAGAGAGAGTTGCACGTGCCCCACGCGTGTCAACTCAGGATGTTCCCATTTCAACCACGACATTGGAAGTGTCATCGCGCTTCTGTCGTCTGCGAAGCGTGTCACTTGGCGTGGCCCCCAGGGCGCATTGCCCGGCACCGTTCCAACGGATAGGGGTGAGGGCGATGGGGGGAGGGGGCAATTTCGCTGTGAGTTGCTTGGTCAAATCAGTAAGAAAAACGGAATATTTCGATCGTGTATGATTCTAGAACGGAAAGCATGAATTTGTGACGCCAGAAAAGGGTTTTGACAGTGATGTGCTTCTTTTTACACTTTGAACTCCTATCCCTTTATATCACACTTTGCGTGAGCTACACCTTTTCTTTCGCAACGGGCCATTTTACTTTTAGACTGTCTACACAGACCTGATGGGGTCATGCAAGTGCTGACCTGCTGGTTCCAGCGCTGTCCAGTCGACATGAAACCCCTTTTCTACGTCCCTCCCGCTCCACCCCCAATACCCCGACCCTCCCACCCCGCCCTCCCACTGCCTCGCCTATAGCAATGAAAAAAACAGTAACAATGTTTAAGTCAGCAAAACCCACCAACACCACCAACGGCGTCAGCCCGCTATTGCGCGATTGCGTGGGCCCGCTATTGCGCGGGCACGCTATTGCGCGACAGTTAGGGTTAGGGTAAGGGTTAGGAATTAGGGTTAGGGTTAGGGTTAGCCGCGCAATAGCGGGCCGCGCAATAGCGGCCCACCCCCCACCAACGGCAAAAACTTGGGGAACAGCGGGCCTGGGGAACACCGGGACTGGGGAACACCGGGACCGGGATTTGCGGGAATGGGAACAGCGGGATCGCCACAGGGTGGGGAACAACGAAACTGGGGAACTTACGGACTGAATTTCGATTTTTTCTTGAGGGAATACCGGGACTGGGGAATATAGAGACTGGGGAACAAAGAACCTGGGGAACAGCGGCATGACCCCATGGATACCTTGTCCTTTGCAAGTGTCAGAGATCGGGGGAACATCAGAACATAAGGTTACACACTTGTGCATGCGTCTTCCATCCATTTGTAGGGCGATGGTTGCAGTTTGGAGCAGCACACCATGCACTGCCTTTCTTCTTCGCCGTCTTCCTCTAACAGGGAATATCCCTTACCGGAATGGGTTGGTGGTGCCAGCACAAACTCACGCATCGGCACGCATCCTCCTAGTCCTAGACAGTGATACTAAAATTGCTCAGTGAAACTGAAGGTATCTTTATGATAACCAAAAAAAGGACGCGTTATGAGGCCGCGAGGCCTGGTCGTCCAATTGTCTGACCTGACCTGACTGACCATACCATCGGCAGAGTGAACGTTCTCCCCTTTTTCTGCTGCAAGTCAGTAGCGAGAGTATGAGAGTAATTAGTCTCAGAGTGAGAATGTGTTCATAGACTGGACAAACATTAATTTCATAGTGCCAGTACCACATACAACCATGAAAACTACTTGATCACTTACTTTAAAGAAACGTTCTTACAACATTAAGTTCTTGACACAGCTCTAAGTTGAAAAGTGGCGCTCAGTCATCAACACACACTTTCAAAAGCTCTAATTTTTGATTGGATATATTTCCATTTACCTCGGGCCTGCTACTTTTTACCCGGAAATGACATCCCATGGTGACCCCAAACCAACGAGAAAACAGCGAGGACGTGAGAGCACATTGTACAACAGCTGACGCAGTGTGGACAGTTCACATTCGTTCAGGAGATAAGCTTGCTACGATCTTTGCTTGAGAGTTTGACGACAGTCGTCATGCACAGCTGAACATTTGCACATTATGCTACGCGATTATTTCAACTACATCCCTGTTAGAAAAATGCGGATCGTTTTGATGTTCCTTCTGTCTGCTGCATTTGTTGCTGCAGGTAAGAGACAACAACTCAACAAGAAGTTCACTCACACTCTCAACGAACTTCATTCATCACAGGTTTCCAAATCTCATCAACGTTTAAACTTTTATGGATTGCTTCACTTTCTGATGCATTCTTAATTCAAATGGTTTAAAAAACACACAAAAAACACACAACTAGAAGAAGAGAAGGGCAAAGATCAAATATACTTGATCTAGTGTTGGTGAATGATGAACAGTTAATTTCTGATATAAAACATTATGACCCTATAGGGAAAATTGACCACGAAACCATAATCTTTGATCCTTATACTGAAATAGAGCCACCAGAAATGAATGCTGAGTATAGTTTTGAACTTTGAAAAAGGAAGACTATGTATCAATGAGAAGAGATTGTAAAAATATTGAGTGGAGTGACTTGCTAAAAGGCAGTGTTGATGACTGTTGGAATAAAATAAAGAATGAAATAAGTAATTTGATGAAAAAGTATATGCCCATTAAAGTTTAAAAAAAAAGAGCAAAATTTAAATCCCCGTGGATAAACAAAACTATTAAGCCACTTAAAAGAATTCAGCCAAGAGCTAAGTTGGCCTCTGCGTATGTTATTCAATAATTTTTTTTGACTCGGGTGAACTTCCAATTGATTGGAAAAACACAACTGTGAAGGCAATTTTTAAAAGATACTAGATCCAACGTTGGAAATTATAGACCTGTAAGTTTGACTTGTGTTACCTGTAATATATTAGAATCTTTAGTTAGGGATGCTTTGATACAATACATGGAAGACTATAATTTTTTTCACCTTGTCAGCATGGCTTTTGCAAACATAGATCATGTGTATCTCAGTTATTAGAAGTAATGGAAGATTTTACTCAAATTATTGATGGAAATCAAAGTTTAGACGTTATCTACTTAGATTTTAGGAAAGCTTTCGATTCTGTACCACATAAATGTTTATTGCAAAAACTTCTAAGCTATAGTATAACAGGATCCATTTATAGTTGGATTAAAGACTTTCTAAACTCAAGAACACAACAGGTTAGAGTTGGTATGGAATATTCTTCAGAAGCTAAAGTACTAAGTGGTATTCCACAAGGCAGTACTTAGGACCTATTTTATTTACTCTTTTTATAAATGATTTACCTGAAGGCATACAGAGCTGTTGCAAAGTGTTTGCTGATGATACAAAAATATATAATCATATAACTCAACTAAAAATAGTAAAATCTTACAAAATGATATTGACAAACTAAATGAATGGTCAGATAAATGGCATTTATATTTTAATGAAACCAAATGCAAAGTACTTCATATAGGTAATGATAACCCAAATGAAATATATACTATGAGAGGTAAAAATGGTATGCACACGATCGCAGAGTGTGAGGAGGAGAAAGATTTAGGTGTGATTTTCGATTTAAAAAAAATTGAAATTTGATTCACATATATATTTCAAGTGCTATAAATAAAGCCAATAAAACTTTTGGAATAATTAAAAGATCCTTTAATTTCTTTGAAAAAGATATTTTTCTGTGTTTATACAAATCAATGGTCCGACCCATTTTAGAATATGGTATTACTGTTTGGAGTCCATACTTAAAGAGGCAATCCATAGCTATAGAGAGAGTACAAAAAAGGGCAACTAGATTGATACATAAAATTAAGGATTGGGAATATACAGAATGACTGTCATATTTAAATTTACCATCTCTGAAATACAATACGTTTCAGAGGAGATCTTATTCAGGTGTATAAAATAATAAATAACTCAGATGATTTAAATTTTAATAATTTTTTTCAGTATTAATACTGCACGATTAACAAGGCACTCTGACTTCAAATTATTTTTTTATTACAGCCGTACTAACCTTCGAAAACATACATTTAGCAATAGAGTTGTTCAATATTGGAATGTACTTTCAATAACTACTAAAAATGCACCAGATATTAATCAATTCAAAAATCTACTAGACCGAGACCCAAATCGCTTAGTTAGGAAATTTGATGTTGATTAGTGTTGGAAAATTTGCATGCACAAAGCAGACCTATACACTTGTTATGATAAAGATGGGACGTATAAAGGCTTGTGAGAGTCTTAACATAAGTCCCTAATTTACTACTACTGTTTTCAGTTTGTAGGGGATATTTTCACCTAGATTTAGGGATGCCTTGCCCATGCTAAGCTCAGTATGCAACTTCAACGTCTGGTGATCTCATGGAGTATTATTGTTTCCCCGCATTGTCTATTTTCATTCAGATTTGTGTGTGTGTTTTTCTTCATCAGAATTTCAAATTGTTATTAAAAAAAAAAGGACCATTTAATTATGTTTACTGTGTCAGACTCATTTGATGACTGATTAGTTTAACTGTGAATGGCTAAACATGTACATGTCTGCAGACAATGCGCTTAGAAGAGGCAGATCGAATAGTCTTTTTCATAAGGGCTCAAAATACCGACACGTCCAGTTTTGCATGACTACGAAATTGTCTGGTGGACAAATGCAAATGATCTCTCTAAATGTACTTTAGGCAACCTTTTTTGTTTTTTTACATAGTTGATGAAAGAAACCAAAGTAAGCTTCAGTGTACTTCCCTGTTTCTTGTTACATTTTCACATCTTCACAACCTCCACTCCTCTACCCTTTCCCCTCCTCCTGTCTCCAGTTTTCCTCATGATGCAGTGCTGATACTAATAGAGCATGATCTTGCTGTGGCAAAGCATGAGCCATAATGTATCAAAGCATGAGCCATAATGTGTCAAAGCATGAGCCATAATGTGTCAAAGCATGAGCCATAATGTGTCAAAGCATGCAGGCATTTGCTTGGTCTGCATGAAGAGGATTTTGTATGCGTGAGAGAAAAGAAAAAAAGAAGACATTTTATCCTTTTAATTAAGTGCAGGGTTATCATTATGCAATGGTGGAAATTTGGCAGTCTTGTTCCATTTTCTTCTCTTGCATATTCTTAAACACAAAGTGAAATATTTTTCATTTTACACCGTGCTAAAGTAATGAATAAATTGTTTGATTTCTTATTTCTCTCTCATAGGCCTTAATCACAAATGTGTGGAACTTGCCATTATCAAATTATGTATAGTGACTCGTCACTGCACTCCAGTAGTTACTTATATTACCCATCTTTTTTTCCTAAGGGGGGGGGGGGGGGGGGGGGGGGGGGGTCAAGTAGAAACTCTGGGGGACAAGTAAGCAGTCTTTTTTGTTATCTACTTGTCCTCAGGAGAACTAAAAATGACCAGGGAATTTCAAGCTTTGTTCTTCAGCCTTAAGATTTTTGGGAGTCACTGAAGCAGCAAAGTGAAGAACAGTTCACCAGGTTCCACCTGTTCTTTCAGTTCTGTGCCAAGGTTTGGGGTTTCTGCAGCTGTTTTCCCTGTCCACTGTGTGATGTCAGCCCATCATGTTTCTCTCCGTCTCTCCCTTCAACAGTTCCTTGGAGGACTGTTTTATAGCAAGGCCATTGCATCTTGTTACTGGCCCTACTAACATGGTGTTCCTTTCTTGACATGTCAGTAGATCTTTGTACGGTTGTGTGCGCTGCCTGATGGTTCGATGCTCTTGTTGTTGTTGTTGTTTGTACCGCGGCTAAAAGACTCCAGGGATGATATCCAAACAGCTGAAGTACTTGAACACTATGGTAAAAATGCATCAGCTGGGGATGAGAACATTACGTGTGTGACCGTTTTTGATCACCCCGCCACGTGGGCAGCCACACTTAGGGGATTTTGGAGACTGATAATGTTATGCTAGGACAGTAGGAGCTTGTCGTAACTGAAGACAATCCCCGCATAACTATGCTAAGCATAACAACATTTTGATGTAGCCTTGGTATTCTAGCCTGTGTCAGTTGGTTTGACACAGTCTTAAGCCAAGGCGGAAGATGCTCTTGTTCACTGGTGATAATATCATATATCTGATGTTTTGATATCTTAAAAGTGATTTTTAAACCAGCAGAAAACACAAGTTGGTCAGTACTTGCAAAAAAAAAAAAAAAGTTTCTTTTGTCTGCCTAGTAAATTCAGCTCTTATGGAGACTGCCAGAACAAGAGTTGGCACATTGCATGGCCTTGGTGAAAGCTGCCCACTCTGGGCGGTGGCTTGCAGACGCCGGAGGAATGAGTTACAGTGTTGATCCAGTGTTCAGCCCTTGTTGTAAACCACACCATGCCCTGCATACACGGCCAGCCACAGGAAGGGACACACTATGACGCCACATCTGCCTGATCTTTCACTATGCTCTATGACACAGGAATGCTCTATGACACAGGAATGCCTAGAGCCGTGTGGGGCTGCGTTTGGTGTGGTCTGCAACTGACCTGGGCTTCTTCCCTTTTCACTTTCTTTTGGGAGTTCTTTTCTTTCTCTTTCAGAATCTCATCCATCATCTCTTTGTGCTTCTGTCTGTCTCTCTATCAGTCTATACGTCTGTCTGTCTGCCTGTCTGTCTGTCTGTCTGTCTGTCTGTCTCTGTCTGTCTCTCTGTCTCTCTGTCTCGGCTATAAGCAACATTACCTTACCTTACCATACATTACCTCTCTCTCTCTTGCTTCCCCCTTTCCTGCCCCCCTTTGCCCCCTATCCACCCAATACTCTAGTTTCAGTTATGTTTTTCAATGTATCAAGCATGCATTGAAATGCACAAAGTGTGTACCCCGTGAGTCCTGCATTAGGATTTGAACTGTAAAATATAACTGTTAGAGGCTAGCAAAAGCACAGTAAGTGTATTAAAGGGTATGCATACGTATAAAAGATGCATTGAAAATGAAAGGGGTGGGGGTAAAACTGAGCTTCAAAGCTTGAAATACGCACAAAGTGTGTGTCAATGGGAGTCCTGCATTAGGATCATCAGAATTTTTAGATGAGTTGCCAGTTACTGAATAGGAATTAACACAGTGCTAGTCAACCAAAAGAAATCACATTCATTTGGGGAACTGACAATGTTTTTTTTTCTTCTTTGAACTTGTTTATGTGCAGTGCTAAAGTGTGTTTGCTTGTGTGTTATGTGTAGTGTGAATGCATGATTTTGTTGGGCATGCTTGACTATGTATTACTGATCTTTCCTCCTCACCCCCCCCCCCCCCCCCTCTTTAAATGATTACTATATAAGTATTTTATATGATAAAGTGATAATACCATTTGAACTCTAATTTTTCCAGATGATTCAAACTGATAGAAACTGAGGGGAAGGGTTGAGAAAGAGAAGAGAGATCACACACACACACACACACACACACACACACACACACACAAACCCGACACATATTTCAGTATTTGTGGGACATGTGCAGTGATATGGATCGAGTGAGGATCAATTTATGGTGGCCCTATGGAAACGCTGTGCCTGGTAGCAAAATTACAAGTGTTTATGTTGTAGCCGGATGTCATCCTCTTAGCTGACATCGTCAGGATGTACTCATGTGCACAGTGCACGTCGTCTTGCGCTCATATGCCTGCGCACACATTCTGTACAACCATGCGCATCCACTGAATAGTACTTCAAACCTGCTTCGATCGATATTTTCTTCTATTTTAACTGGCAACACACTCCCGAGCTGCAGATGTCTCCAACATGACAGTATTATGAGCCATGAAAGAAATGAACATGACTGACCCACCTTGTTCATGCTGACAGTGATATATATATTAATATATATATATATATATTTTTTTTTTTCTTTTCTTTTTTAAAATCATGATTGAAGTTTATCTTTGTTTACATTGGGGTTTAATGTCCTCATTCACGTCAGGTGATGTGGCAGCTTGGTGATCACCGCCCCAGGGGAGTGGGGCCACTGTCATGCTTCATGTAAATGCCAAACAACAGCATGTTAACACAGGCAGAGAACGTGGAAGTTTGTATAGTAAAAAGGAAAGATTCTTGTCGGCTGATCTTCTTTTTCACAAATAAAAACTGATGTCCTGAAGGTTTGCAATAGAAAAAAAACAACAGCAACAACATATCGTCAATGTTCTGGTTGTAGACTGTCTTCAGGACTGATGACGTCAAATGAAAGACCATCAAATGTGCATAGAGAATTGATGTATAGAATGATATACATGAACCGACAAGTCTATGTTGAAAGGTGTATTCGGTTGTTCATGTGTGTGTTTATAATACATCATTATCTACACGTATTTAGTTGTTTTTCATTTGATGTCATCAGCCCTGAAGATGGTCTATGACTGAAACGTTGAGGATTTCTGTTGTTGTTTTTTGTTTTTCTATTCCAAATCATCAGAACATCCTCAAAGATAGTTTTCGTAGCAGTTTGTATGTTGGGCCCCAAGATGATGCACACACACGCACACAACATTTGACTGCGAACTTGAAGCCCCGAAACCAGCTGAGTCAACTGGGCTCCCCCACCATTTGTTTTTTTATCAATCAGTCTGCTGCTTTCGCTTACTTAGATTCAGATCTAGGTAGCACTCTCACTTACAGCGAAATAGCAGAGAGTATGGTAATGGGACCATATTAACACGACATAGCTAGAATGGCAACACATTTAACTGGGAGCCTGAATGGCAATTCGTGATTCAAACTGGGAGTATTTGACTGCAAATTCAGTGCTCTGACCAGTCAGTGTCATCCAATTGAAGAGCATAAATTCAATGTCCTATTAGCAGAAGCCTCAAAGAACACGTCACCCAGTCCGCAGCACCTAGTATTAAGAACTGTGTTTGTTTCAGACCATTTAGAACAAACTTTGCGTGAGTGAGTTCTTTTTTGATTGAATACCCAAAGGTGATCATGAGAAAAGTTACAAGAGAATTGAAAAATGCAACTTCCATTTACAACCGTTCTGAGGTCACTGTTTAGAATCTAACATGTAAACTATAGCATGCCATGTTGGTAGATAGTTCCTGCATTGCTTTTTTTTTTTTAATTGAAAAACTAGCAATCATGATTACCCTGAAGGGGGGGGGGGGGGGGTGTCAGGACATCAAACAGTACAACAATGGCACACCTTGTGTCCTGTGATTGCTTTAGCTGTTCAGACGTGTGTGTGTGTGTGTGTGTGTGTGTGTGTGTGTGTGTGTGTGTGTTGTGTGTGTGTGTGTGTGTGTGTGTGTGTGTGTGTGAAAAGGTTGAAAATTACAATAACAATTTTTAAAAAGTACAACTTTAAAAAAATGCTATAATTTAGAAAGTACAAGAACAACAACAGTGACAGCAACAACCACACACACACACACACACACACACACACACACACACACACACACACAACACACACACACACACACACACACACACACACACACACACACACACACAAAACACACACACACACACACACACACACACACACACACACACACACACACAAAACACACACACACACACACACACACACACACACACACACACACACACACACACACACACACACACATGGAGAGGGTCTGACCAGTACATGATAGTCTTTCACATAAAACAGACACACACACCGACAGACAGACAGACACACACACACACACACACACACACACACACACACACACACACACACACACACACACACACACACACACACACACACATGTGCATGCACGCACACACACACACACACACACACACACACACACACACACACACACACACACACACACACACACACACACACACACTCACTCACTCACTCACTCACTCACTCACTCACTCACTCACACATACAGCCTGTCAACTTAAATTTTTTTTATTTTTTATTGTACTTGATGTAATCTTCCTTTCTCTTTTTCTGTCTTCCAGTGGTCTATTCAGCCATGCCTGTGGACAAGTATGACAAAAGGTGAGTCTATTTAATTTTCATTTGACTGATTATGCAAATGTATGCATATATCTCTCTCTATCTGTCCTATCAATCTCTCTGTCTATCTCAATCTGTCTGTCTGACTGTCTATCTATGTAACTGTGTGGATCTATATTCATTTCTCTCTCTCTATATATATAAACATACGTATTTTTTTCTTTTTCTTGTAAACAATTTGCTATGAACACATTTTTCATCCCTGCTCAAGCTCAGTGAATGAAGCGACTGATACATGTTCTCCCATTGATGCTTCCCAGTGCTTGCTTCCTGGAATGTTGGTAACATGTTCTCCCATTGATGCTTCCCAGTGCTTGCTTCCTGGGAATGTTGGTAACATGTTCTCCCATTGATGCTTCCCAGTGCTTGCTTCCTGGGAATGTTGGTAACAAGTTCTCCCATTGATGCTTCCCAGTGCTTGCTTCCTGGGAATGTTGGTAACATGTTCTCCCATTGATGCTTCCCAGTGCTTGCTTCCTGGGAATGTTGGTAACATGTTCTCCCATTGATGCTTCCCAGTGCTTGCTTCCTGGGAATGTTGGTAACATGTTCTCCCATTGATGCTTCCCAGTGCTTGCTTCCTGGGAATGTTGGTAACATGTTCTCCCATTGATGCTTCCCAGTGCTTGCTTCCTGGGAATGTTGGTAACAGGTTGCCCAAGGAGAGGTGAGAAAATGAACCTGAACGTATCCTGTGAATTGGTTATGAACACAGTGACTGCTTCCCTGCTCACACATGTTGTTGAATTATCAGTTACAAGATTGCCAAATGTGTCGTGATTTGGCGAATCTAATAATTGGAGAAATCTCCACAACATTAAATTATGAAATACTTGTTAAAACTAACATTCATCTGTATGACATTATTTTGTTATTTTGTCAAAGTTACCAGCACAGACACACCATCAGAACTTAAGATTTGCATGACTGTTTTAAGTGTTCATCAGCTTCTCCTCGATAAAAAGCTTGAATTTGCAAGCAAAATCTAAACTGGTCTTGGCAGAGAGTATGTATATAGTTTGCCATTTTTGAGAAAAAGGCAACGATTACCAACTGTCAGAGTCGGTTGACCAATACCAGGGAGTGGACACCAATTCACTTGGATCTAGAACCAAGTGCTGGATAGCAGTCCATAATAGGACCCAGACTAACAGTCTGGGATGAAAATCAGAACAAGATATGACAGTTCCCCCCACCCCACCCCCTCCCCCCATCCAGTGGGCAGAGTGAGGCATCTGGATGGGAGGCAGGCCAAAAAGGAAGACAAATGAATGAATTCATGTTTTTTTTTTAATTTTAGGAGCTGACTTTCATCAGACGATGTTTGAAAAACTGCAAAGGATGTAGTCTTTATAGGTCATGTTCAGCGTAAGTGGCCTCACCAGCACAAAGGGACATTCCTTATCAGTTAATGTGTCTGGAAGCCTGAGTGGTGTCCAATGTTAGTGATGTCAGTGATATACACACACACACGTAAGGACGTGTGTGAAAGAGAGAAAGAGAGGGAAAGAAAGAGATGAAGGAAGAGAGGGAGAGACAGTGCAACAGACAGAGAGAGAGAGAGAGAGAGAGAGAGAGAGAGAGAGAGAGAGAGAGAGAAGAGATAAAGATATCAGAATGATATTCATGGGAGGCTGTCCTTCAGTAAAGATGCTCATACTCGCACACACACCTATGTGCATGCATGTTCATGCACAGTAAGAGAAAGAGAGAGAAAGAGAGACACTTGTTAGCCCTGCACCTAAGTTGTGGACTTTCAAGACGATTATGATCCAAAACAATACAGAGGAAATAATTGAAGAAAAAACAAAACAAAACCAACTTATCATCATCTGTTGTCTATCACTCATTCTACCTGTCTTTCAGGGCTAGAATTTCCTCAGGTAATTTTTAGTTGTCCTGGGAACAATTTGATGTAAAAAAAAATCTACATGTCCCCCACCAATTTCTTACCTGCTCTCTCTTCATGAAATGACAGTTGATAAAAGTAACTGCTGGCAGTGCAGTCCCAAGTCAGGAAAACATAACTCGGAAACAGCATTTTCTGCTCATGTGCGTTAAGGACAAAGAGAGACAAATAAGATGGAAAACAGTGTATTTTGTTAACCAGGGTGTATGTTTCCATTGTCTTTGAGAGTGAGAAAAGAAAATGATGTAGAATTGTCTTGTTTCCACCATTCACACATTCGAGTACTGAACTGAAAAGATAAAATCTCAGTCTTGCTCTCTCTCTCTCTCTCTCCTCTCTCTCTCTCTCTCTCTCTCTCTCTCTCTCTCTCTCTCTCCTCTCTCTCTCTCCTCATTTTTCCAGGACTGAACTGAAAAGATAAAATCTCAGTCTTGCCCTCTGACTCTCTCTCTCTCCTCTCTCTCTCTCTCTCTCTCTCTCTCTCTCTCTCTCTCTCTCTCTCTCTCAAGATTTTATAATAGGCCATCTGTTTAGTATTGCTACTATCAAAAAAAAAGAAAGAAAAAAAGAAAATGTAATAAGCAAATTAGGACTCTCTCTCTGTCTCTCTCTCTCTGTCTGTCTGTCTGTCTGTCTCTCTCTCTCTCTCTCTCTCTCTCTCTCTCTTCTCTCTCTCTCTCTCTCTCTCTCTTTCCAGGACTGAACTGAAAAGATAAAATCTGAGTCTTGCTCTTTCTCTCTCTCTCTCTCTCTCTCTCTCTCTCTGTCTCTCTCTGTCTGTCTGTCTGTCTGTCCTCTCTCTCCCCTCTCTCTCTCTCTCTCTCTCCTCTCTCTCTCCTCTCTCTCTCTCCTCTCTCTCTTTCCAGGACTGAACTGAAAAGATAAAATCTGAGTCTTGCTCTTCTCTCTTCTCTCTCTCTCTCTCCTCTCTCTCTCTCTCTCTCTCTTCTCTGTCTCTCTCTGTCTGTCTGCTGTCTGTCTTCTCTCTCTCTCTCTCTCTCCTCTCTCTCTCTCTCTCTCTCTCTCTCTCTCTCTCTCTCCTCTCCTCTCTCTTTCCAGGACTGAACTGAAAAGATAAAATCTCAGTCTTGCTCTCTCTCTCTGTCTCTCTGTCTCTTTGTCAGCATTACTATGTGTTTTGTAACGTAAATGATGTTGCGCTATTTCAGAAATGCCAAATTGAAACCTCGTTAATACATACCTTAAATGCCTATCTAAATTCATCAGTAAATAAATTTTTACCTCAGGCACCTTGCAAAACGTTCTGTAAACATAAAACCTTTCACTATCACTAATATGAGAGTCCCACTCTTGCCATCTACATAAAATTAGATACTAAATATGTTGTTAATTATGCATTTGTGTATAGAAGTTATGTACCCCTTCATGAGGGGCAATGGCCTATACATGAATAAACTTTCCGTTTCCGTTTCTGTCTCTTTGTCTCTTCTCTCTCTCTCTCTCTCTCTCTCTCTCTCTCTCTCTCCTCTCTCTCTCTCTCTCTTCACCACTCACACATTCCAGCGTAAATCCACATCCTTGCTATTAGCATGTATTTAAAGGGAGTAGATCTTATCATTCCTGTTGAGACCAAGCACAATTTCTGCATACTGCTGACAACATTTCTTGTGTTGCCCCAGTGAGACGACCCAGTGCTTGGATTCAGTGATGGGGAAATGGAGGGAGGGTAGGGGAGGATGGGGAGAAAGGGGTGGTGGTGGTGGTGGAGGAGGTCAGTGAAATTGTGATAGTGAAGGTGTGACAGTAGCACAGGATGAAGGGAAGTGCGATGGGTCTGCACTGAAGCTCACCTCTCATCCAGCCTTTCACCGACACAACCAGGAACTGTGGTTGCCGATGGACAAAAGTTGGGAGAAAGAAATGTTTACTTTTGTTGTTGTTGTTGTTGCTGTCCCAACCTCTGCGCCACCTCAGAGGCAGTGCACCCATGCCGCTAATTCCGACACCCCGTCCACAGCCACAGCCTGGTCGGCCCCGCCGCAGCCCCGGAACCGGCAATCCACAGGGAGCAGTCAATGTCAAGTCGTCAAGAGGCAACCCACCGGAGGAGACACTGCACTGCTGCCGAGTCACTTCGTTGGTGTTCAGTGGCGCCTGTTCTGATCTAACATACGCAGGACACCACCTACTAAGCCCCCTACTGATGACAATAATTGCTTAGTCGCGGAGCCGGTGTGAGTGAGCTCTCCCTCCGGAGGGCGCCACCACGTCCGTACGACAGCCCCCATGGACTCGCCGATACCGGTGACCCTGACGGAACCAAACAAAGGCCACAGACATGGAGAGGACATCGAAATTGAGGTCACCATGAGAGCAGGGCATGAAGGGCCACAGAATTTGTGACATTTTTTTTTAATGCTGATCAATGAGAATGAGGATGATTAAGATGATGCTACGGATTTCCATTTCGGTCTGAGACTACATGACAGGGCTGTACTCTACGCTTCCTTTCATAATACATCCCAGCGTCAACCAGGCCCGAGAGATACAGGCACCTGCAGTGTTGGTCAGGAAATTTGAGCAACACTCTCAGAAATGCATCCATTAAGTGGATGAAACTCAACTGTGTGGTCCCAGTCTTCCCAACTGAGTCCGCAGCAAACTCAACTCTGGGTAGGAGCTGGTCGGGGCAGAAAAACCCACATGACTTCTGATGGGATTCGAACCCACGACCTCCCAGCCGGGAGTCCACGACGCTAACCACTTCGCCACGGCGGCTGGTAAGAATTGTTTACTTTTCAGATTGAGTAGTGGGGCCGGAATAGCTCAGTTGGTAGAGCGTCAGACTCGTAATCCAAAGGTTGCGGGTTCAAATCTCTTGCCGGGCCGTTTCGGTACAGGGGGATTCTTCCCTCGGAGTTAACATTAGTTCTGACTCCATTCCCCATACAGTCCTTTGAATGAGACTATAAACCGAGGTTCCGTGTGTGAACGCACGCATAACATCTTGCACACACGTCAAATCCCATCACCAACTTTCGGAAGAGAAGGCCATTCTGGCCGTTGGTATGGATGACACGTTACACATGGCATGCATCTTCCCCGAAGATGGAGTGTGGCTGCCTTAATGGCGGGATAAAAAAATGGTCATACACACAAAACTCCACTCCGTTTGTTGAGTAGATGGGATTAATACTTGCCTGTCCACATAGGGAGTGTCCGCAGGAGTATCAGCCTGCACACGCAGAAGAAGAAGAAGAAGATTAAGTAGTCACGGACAATCAAGTGAGTAGGTATTTCGAGCCTGCCTACCTCTATACCTTTTCTTGTTGTTGTGTTTTTAATGTATCTATAGACATGCTTGTCTGTCTGTCCGCCTTCTATCACTCTGTGGATTTGCCTTTGTCTGTCTGTGTTTATTTCCTCGGGCTAAGGGGGACTATGTTTTGATGCTCATCTGTTGGCTGGCTTGTCTGTGAGCAATATAAGCCCCCCCCCCCCCCACCCCCACCCACCCACCCAACCCCCCCAAAAGTTAACAGAATTGATTTTCAGGAAACTTGGTGGGCAGATAGAATGCGGCTCAAGGACTAACCCAGTCAGTTTTGCTGCAGATCCAGATCGGAGAGTGAATCTACTGAGGCAGCAGAGGCCTGCGTTCTCCCTTGTCTGTGAGCAGAATAACCCCCACCCCCACCCCCGCCCACCCACCCACCCACCCAAAAAAGCAAAAACAACAAAAAGTTGCCGAATTGATTTTCAGGAAACTTGGTGGACAGATAGAATGTGGTTCAAGGACTAACCCAGTCAGTTTTGCTGCAGATCCGGATCAGAGAGTGAATCCACTGAGGCAGCAGAGGCCTGCGCTCTCCCTAGGTAGCTGGGTATTGATGTCATGTGTCCTTTTGAAGAATTTCAATACATCCAATATTTTCTTTTTTTTTAATCTTTTTTTTATGATATGTATTCCACTGTATCTTTGTGGTATCTGTACTGATCTTGAAGCATGAATGACATTTGTACTAGCAAAACTTTTTCAGGTGTTTTGTTTTTTCTTTAATGCTCTGTATTGTTTAGATTTGTTTTACTTTTGTTTATTTTATTCAATTATTTGTTATTATTTATTTTATTGTTTTTGTTTTGCTTGTTTTTCAGCTCTTTTCATTCTTGAAGTGTACTTTGTCTTAATTTTTGTGGTAACACTTTCGTTTCAATTTTTTTTTTCTTGCTGATTATTTGTATCAGAATTGACTGCTAAATTCTGTGATGAAAGAGCAGCGTGATGCAGTGTTTTTTGTTGTTGTTTTTTTTTCCATTCTGTTCAGTTTTGTAGTTAATTAATCAAGTAATTATTCAGTTAATCACACAGAGAAACACACACACAAGCACACACACACACACACACACACACACACACACACACACACACACACACACACACACACACAGAGCATGCTGGAGACCCAAAAGAAAGACAGAGAGAGAGAGAGAGATGGCGAGTCAACTCACAAGTCATTCATTCACACAATTCTTTAAAATACATTTTCTAAAAACCCACCCGAAATTTTGTTCAAAATCTTTCCGCTATAAGATCTCAGATACCATGAAAAATGTTAGTCTCTTTCAAGAATTCAAAGATTGCATCAGGTGGAACATCTCTGAACAGGATCTTCATGGACTCCGCTGTAAAATGTTTGTGTCTCACATCATGCAAGTCCCAACACTCTAAAAGAACATGTTTCATTGTGAGTGGCGCATGACATGGAATGCACCACGGAGCTTCTTCACTCTGTAAAAGGTATGAATGAGTAAAATACGAAAGGCCGGTGTGCAGCCAGCATACAACTAGAGGTAGATGAGAGGAACTCCTTAAGGTTTGGACGGATCTGAAAGAGTTTGTTATCCGTCTGTGTATTCCAGTCCTCCTGCCAGAGGTCTCTGACGTAATCATTAAATTTTGGTTTTAGATCTGTGTAGGGGATAGATATGTTAGACAGTTTCCCAGCTGTGGCATTCTTGGCCAAATGATCAGCCTTTTCATTCCTTCCAATGCCAACATGACCAGGAACCCAAGCCAGAACGATGTTGTGACCTTCCGCTGTCAACATGGAAAAAAGTTGAAAAAAAGTGTATAAGTTCAGTATGATGGAGGTTACGGCCAGCTATCGCCTCCAAAGCTGACTTGTAAAGGAGATAAATATCAGTTACAGACTCCCACATGTAAACTAATCATATCGTTATCAACTTCCTGTCTTTTTAGCAGTGGAATGTGACACGATGTGAAGTTGAGAGTTACCAACACTTGTGAGATTTTCTTTTCAAATTAGAGCTCAACCAGGTAGCAGAAATGACAGCGAATCTCTAGACTAGACTTTGTTTGGGCCTGAAATTAGTGCGCCTTTCAATCAAACACTGAAATTACGGAGTGCAAAATAGACCTTCATCTTCATTATTATTATATTTTTTTTTCAAATTCAGGTGTTAGGGGCATTCAGAATTTGCCTTTTAAGGATGGGTTTTTTACTGAGGCCCTTGATCACATGAAATGTATGCACTTTGATTGATCTGCGTTCACATACATAGTTCCTCCATGGGCAATAAGCCCGCACAGCTGAATGGAAGGACTAACGCAGAGAACTCTGACAGTTCAAGGAATAGTTATGAAAACAGCGGCACTTTTCTGTTTTAAAGTAGTTGCCACGTTTGGTCAGAGTTTGACAGCTTTCAGGTTTTATGCGCGGTTTGTCAGGCTGGAGGTAAGCGCCATTCTGGCAGCGCTGTGGCTGAGGCTGAATGTGCATATGGACTCTGATAGCAGCATGCATGTACGGTATAACAAAGCTGAACCAAGAAGTCAGTGACTGTGGAATATTTTCAGTGTATGATTGTTGTTGTATCTTTGTGTGTATATATATATATATATATATATTGAATTATAAACAAAGCTTGCTCTTATGTCTTAGATTGAAGAAATAGGGGGAGATACGCATTCATATCTGCAGTGGTAGATGATTCTGCCTAACTAACAGTATGTGCTTGAGTGGGTGAATGGGAAAATAAAATAAATGCTTCTCAAAATGAGCCTTCAGCAAGCTTATATTCTCCAAGGGGAGACATCCTCCAATAGGGAGGGAAACTCACTAACATGTAACTCCTGGTCATATACCGATATTTCGAAACTTGGTGGTTTCTCCTCAGTGACCGCGGAAAGTGGTAATTTGACTCCTCTGCCTTTTCAGTTTTAAGAAGAATACAATCCCAGAAATGGTTGATGTGCAATACCGTAGTATGTTTGTTGAGTTTTCAAAAAACCAACCAAAGGTGCCATCTAAGAAGCAAAAGAAAATCATAAAAGAGCAAAACAAGCTACACTTTCTTGTGAAAAGTAAAAAATATAAAAAGATATCCTCTAAGACACAAGTGCTGAGGCAAGTTCTTGGAATGAATCCGCAAGGGACTAAAATACAACAAACTAATAAATTCCAAGGATAAGTACCGCACCGTTCCAGCAACTTACAGAGCAGCTTGGTGTTGCAATAACTGCAAGAAATATTGAATTATAAACAAAGCTTGCTCTTATGTCTTAGATTGAAGAAATAGGGGGAGATACGCATTCATATCTGCAGTGGTAGATGATTCTGCCTAACTAACAGTATGTGCTTGAGTGGTGAATGGGGAAAATAAAATAAATGCTTCTCAAAATGAGCCTTCAGCAAGCTTATATTCTTCAAGGGGGAGACATCCTCCAATAGGGAGGGAAACTCACTAACATGTAACTCCTGGTCATATACCGATATTTCGAAACTTGGGGGTTTCTCCTCAGTGACCGCGGAAAGTGGTAATTTGACTCCTCTGCCTTTTCAGTTTTAAGAAGAATACAATCCCAGAAATGGTTGATGTGCAATACCGTAGTATGTTTGTTGAGTTTTCAAAAAACCACTCAAGCACATACTGTTAGTTAGGCAGAATCATCTACCACTGCAGATATGAATGCGTATCTCCCCCTATTTCTTCAATCTAAGACATAAGAGCAAGCTTTGTTTATAATTCAATATTTCTTGCAGTTATTGCAACACCAAGCTGCTCTGTAAGTTGCTGGAACGGTGCGGTACTTATCCTTGGAATTTATTAGTTTGTTATATATATATATATAATATATATAGAGAGAGAGAGAGAGAGAGAGAGAGAGAGAGAGACACACACACACGCACACACACACACACACACACACACACACACACACACACACACACACACACACACACACACACACACACACAATTTTTTTCTTTTTGGAAATTACAAATAATCTCGTTATAGAATTAACAATGTTTGCAAATTAAATTTTTTTTTTTTGGTGGTACTAACCATGACATGAATCATGTATCTTGAGTTTGGTGACAAAAATAGAAAGGAATGTGCTACCGTCTACTTTAGCTTTGGCATGTGGTGGCAGTGCAGTAGCGATTCAGCCCAGCGTGTGACAGTGTGGTCAGCATCAAAGCTTCCTGCTGTGGAGGTGAATTGCCAGCAGGCAATATGCGTCCTTCTTTTCCCTTCCTTTGTGAACATGTAACAGCTTGTGCTTTGGGATGGTGCGCTTTTTTTTTTTGCTTTTTGTTGCTTTTTTTTTATTGTGAGTGAGCTGTTTCAGGTTTGCTTGATTGATTAGCTGGTTTTCTGTTTCTGTTCTGCTTGATTGATTATATGTTTTTCTATTTCTGTTCTGCTTGATTCAGATGAGCTGATTTTCAGTTTCAGGTTTGCTTGATTGATTAGCTGGTTTTCTGTTTCCGTTCTGCTTGATTCAGATCAGCTGATTTTCAGTTTCGGCTTTGTTTTAGCCCAGCTAGCCATGCAGGGTCCTTTTTTTAGTGCTTTCACCTTATGGAAGGTTGAAACACGCACGCACGCACGCATGCACGCATGCAATTCTCTCTCACTTTCACACACACACACCACACACACACACACACACACACACACACACACACACACACACACACACACACATGCGTGCACACATGCGCGCACACATGCGTACACACACGCGCACACATGCGCACACACACACACGCACGCATGCACACACACACACACACACCACACACACACACACACACACACACACACACACACATGCAGAGGCCACGATAGAGCTACCTACAAAATATTTTCAAGAATTCATGACATCAGAACTCCAGGCTGTTGGCGTGCATGTACTCTCTGTCTGTCTGTTTTGTTTTTTGTGTTTTTTTCCCCCTCAAATGATGATGGTAGTTGATGCAATGCATTTGTCAGGCGCAGGTTGATTATATTTTTTGGAGTGTGAGCGAAGA
This sequence comes from Conus ventricosus, assembly GCA_018398815.1. NCBI lineage: Eukaryota > Metazoa > Mollusca > Gastropoda > Neogastropoda > Conidae > Conus > Conus ventricosus. Next base: position 34,849,307 of record CM031623.1, read on the forward strand.
TATTCTTCCCCTTGGAAGAAGCTTAGTAAATTACTTGTTGATCTTCTTTTCTGTCAGTAGAATATTTTCGCTCATGGGAAAAACATGCATATTGCCCATTGATCACTCAACGTCAGACTGTTGTGACGAGCTGCTGTTAGTATCAGAATATAGTCCCGGGGTTTCAGCAACAAAATGAGAATTGTGTTGAATGGAAGCGCATTGCATCATCCGTTTCGGTTGTCCGTTATAGATTTTTTAATAACCAGTCAGCTTTAACTTAATCATTAATAAACAGGGTTTGCACAGTCCTTAAAAGAGCTTAATTTTTGGGACCCCCTTTTCAAGGCCTTGAGAGTCCTTGAAGATCAGGCTTTTGCTCATAGGGCCTTCAAAAGTGCTGAAATATTGTCGCTGCCAATGACTTTGAAGAAAGTCTGTGTAAAAGCTTATGTCTGCTAAAGAAAATAAATTTGAAATTAAATAAAATTTTTAAAAAAGTGAAAGTAAAAGGATGTGTCAGAGCTGACTGACGATCTGCTACATGTAAAAACACTAGAGTTATCGGCCTTCACAGAGCCCAGACACGTGATAGGATGATCTGCTGTCTTGAAGTTGAAAAGCCAGCATGCCGGGGAAGTGTTTGTTTAATGTTGCTTGGCTGGAAAGAGAAGAGTGCAAGGAATGGGTGCAGGTAGCCCCAGGTGGAGACAAAAAGCAAGGTATGGAAAAAGGTCCTTGACAGTCATTTAATGTGTGTCAGTATATCATGCTTATTTTGCTTAAGATCGTCATTGAAGTAAGTCCTTGAATTAAAAAGAAAAGTGCTTGAAAAGTCCTTAAAAAGTCCTTGAATTTTTTTGTGTCAGGAAATATGTACGAACCCTGACATTAAGGCTTTAGCCTACATCATTAATAAACAATGTTGCAAATAATTTCAACATGCCGTTGAAGAAGAAACCAAGGTTTGATTCAGCTTCTTTTTTGTTCTTCCTCAATATTCTGTCATGTAAGATGATTTGAACTGGGCTTCAAAACTGACACTTCATTATCATTAGCAGCAGGTCATTTGACCTTTGACCCCTGAAGACAGTCTGAAGCTGTGTAACACAAACTGTTGGTAAGGGAGATAACAGTGCAAGGCTGTGAGTAAGGTGCCGGTGACAGGGCCAGACCTTTGCTGGAGAAACATTTTGTGTGCCAAGTCCCCATGTTGTGGACCGTGCAGAACTGCTCAAAGTCAGAATTACTTCATTGTCTCAAAAATGAGAAATTGAGACCAGGTGTATCTAACCCCCCCCCCCCCCCCCTCCCTCTGAGAAATTAAGACCAGATGCAGCTGTTAAAACACATGCAACAGGGGACAGTGCATGAAACAATGAACAATTCTCTGTAACACATAATGACTTAGCACTGCACCCTCATCGCAGTTACAGTTGCAGTTAAGGGAGAGATTAACGTCCTATCGGCCTGAGGCCCTTAAGGACAAGGCTGCTGCAGACATAGGTCTGCATCATTCATTGTGGCAACTGCTGTCGATGGCAGTAGCGGGTGAGTTGCTGTGGGGGTCGTCGTATTCCTCTCTCTGAGCTCGTGTTCCTCTTGAACGTTGGTTCAATTCTGGTCGTATTCCTCTTGAACGTTGGTTCAATTCTGGTCGTATTCCTCTTGAATGTTGGTTCAGTTTTGGTCATGTTCCTCTTGAACGTTGGTTCACTTCTGGTTGTTGGTCAACCGACGATGGGCGTCGGTGTGTGTTGCCTGCTGTCCCCCAAACATCAGGCTGTCTTCAGGACCACCGGGCGGCTTTCTTCATGCTCGGGTGGCGATGGTCCTGTGCTACGTGAGGCCGCCTCAAGGAGGGAGCAGGACGAAAGTCGCTGGAGCGCTGCACGAGTCCCTAATATTTGGCGGGTACTGGCAGACTGTGGCTGAGAGGGTATGGTTTTTCAGCCCCACCCCATAAGTAGTGCCCACCATGTCTGCTTCCCCAGTTCAGAACATGGCTTTCCAGGCCACGGTAGTCGCAGTCGGGCAGCGCTCCTTCACCGATCACCCCACATCTTCTTCAGGAGCCGTCCCCCAGCGACACAGACTAGACCTGCCGTCACCCACATGGCTGGAAGGTTGACTGCGCCGCCTGACACTCATCTCTCACATCAGTGTGTCCCTCAAAGAAAAGCTGCCACCTCTCCCCTGGCGTCCGCTGCTATGCCACACTCGCAGCGAACTGACCGCTCAACCTGTGTACATATACAGCAAGGTCTCGGACAACATTATGATGTTAGCAACGTATGTTTCAAAGAATAACAAACATTAAAGATTGAACAATACAACAAACAGAGTTACAATAAACATAGAGTAAACATACGCGATACTTGAGACATATAGCTTTAAGATCCTAAAAGTGACGTCACAGAGCAGGAATTGAAACATGTCATTTGAAACATATTGTTTAGAAAAAGAAAAAGACTGCCAGGCATTCAACGCATGAATGCAACTATTCCTGAAACTTTAATACTCTGTCACACTCTGGTGTTTTTTCTTAAAGGGGCGTATGACTGCTTATCCCTGTCCCGCTAATGTGAATCTTGTAGGGTCCATACTTTTTGTATTAAAGAGCTACCAAAATGGCTGTTCTAAGGGGGATGATCTGAGTTTCACTCTGTTTCGATCAACCAGTTATTTTACAGCAGATTATCCATTTACAGACAATGCTGATGGCACACTCACTGTGAACTGCTGGTGGTCGCTGTGAGGAAATTAGTCCTGCAGACAGTTAACTCCCTTTAATATGACCGACGTCACTTGCGTGTGGAGAAGACGACCCGTACTGCCAGAATCAGAATAATCTCGGAGGTTGCTCTTTTTAAAAAATGTGGGTTCCATTGCACCCATTGTGTCCGTACTCTGCTGTCAGAATGTTCGCCATTGTTTTTTTGGTCGGCATTTTCATAGAATAAGACATTTCATTTTATCAGCAGACCACTGCTTTTTATGTGGTTGACTTACATTAAAAAGAATTTCAGTGGAAAACCTCCAAGCAGTTCATGAGGTGTTTTGTGGTGAAATCACTGTCTGGATCTGACAAGACCCACTCATCACTGCAGAGGTTTGTCACTCCTAGATTAAATAGAAGCAAAGCAATGAAAGAAGAAACGATGGATCTTATTGATAGACAGAAGAGTGCTGCAAAAAAAAAAAAAGGCCGCACTGGCCAGTGGACACAGCAGAATGGGAAGCTATTGTTGACACAGGACACAACTAACAGTCTCACTGGGTGGTCACCATATTACAATGCAAGAGCTGACATGTTTCTTGTCACACACACAAAACACACACACACACATGCACACACACACACACACACACACACACACACACACACACACACACACACACACACACACACACACACACACACTCTCTCTCTCTCTCTCTCTCTCTCGCTCACACACACACACACTCTCTCACTCTTATCTT
>CM031623.1:34857768-34889170 GCA_018398815.1 Conus ventricosus
AGAATTAGATGTATGAGGTAGCAGTGAAAAATATAGCTTTAAGGCAGAAACAGTGTGCAAGTGCAAGACCAGTAAACCTCAATGTATTTTGGTTAATAATAATGAATTGCGTCCTAAACCAGTGAATTTTTTTTTATTTATTTATTTATTTTTTTACAAATAATCCATCTCTACCAGTTGTTTGTGTGGATACCAGCCATGCTAAAGAAGTAATTTTGCTCATGTTTTTCAACTTTGTAATGATTTCTTAATTCACACAGAAATGAACTTTATACATAGTTTATTTTTATTCAACCTACTCATATACATGAAATGCTTAGCAAACAGGATGATTTGACAAATACTGCATCTTTAAAAAAAAAATGTTTCAACATAACCAAAGAAAACAAGCTTTGTGGTTGACTTCATATTTGAAGGGATTTCACATGTTAATGTTGGTTATTGTTCTACTTCCCCCAAAGACATTGTGAGAATGTACAAAAAGCAAGTAATGCAGGATTGATTCCAGCTCATTTCTACAAAGCATACACATATCACTATCTGTTATACACATTTTTTTTTTTGGATGCTGCTTGTAACAAGAATATTGGGGAATAGTCTGTTTAGAAACCGTTTCAATTTCTTTTATTTTACTTATTTTTGGTTCAGTGCCATTTCTCAGTCTACCAAGGTGTCTCATTTTTCTTTCCACTCGATAAAGGACTTGGTGTGATAAATAAAAACGGATTCTAATTGTACACCGGGATATATTTATGAGCCTTTATTTACAGTTATTATTTGTAACATTTTTTTTAATAACTTTATTATATTGCTTGAATGAATATGAAATTTTTTTGGTATTCAAACAATTTGAGCTTACAGGAGTGCAAAAAGAGGACATGCGCAAGGTCGATACATCAGCAGCATTTCTGTAGTAGACCTTTGTTACACAAAACAAAAGGGAAAACAAAAAAAAACAAAAATATTGAAATAAAAAAAGCATGTCAAATAAAATATAGCTTTGACTAAGTTGGGTTTTGTTTTAAAATTTTTGTACAATGTCGTTTGTTTTCTTCTTTTTTTTCTCTTTGCTTGAATCAATATTATTAGACACTAAATAACTTTTTGTTGACAGAACATGTCCCATATATTCAATATAATTAATGTTAACACTATACTTTCAAAAAAACACGTATTTGTGACTTAGAAAAGCATCCTTTATCATCTGGAACGTCTCTCATCGCAAAGAATATGTTTTTTTTCTGTGCCAAGTTTAAAAAAGATAAATCAATATGACATCATCAAATTCAAATTGGTCATAGGTTCTGCTGGTGTTTCCAGTGCTTTCATCATGGGCGCTAATCTGGGTTTGCTTTCTGTATAATAATGAATATTAGTCATGGTGAAGTGACCTCCCTTTTCTGGTGAGAATGTTGGGTCTTCACATCTTCACCTCCGTTTGGTTTTGGTGTCATGAAGGATCCCTCCGCCGGCTCGAACAGCTGGTAAACAGCTGTACCTATGTAGTCTAGCCTCTCCTTTGGATTGGGATGTTAGAGCCTAGTCGACAGGTGTTTGTCAAGTCTGTAGTCATGCTGCGGTTGCTCTAGTGGACTGTCCTTTGTGATTCTGGTCATCAGTGGACTGTCCTTGGTGATTCTGGTCACCAGTGGACTGTCCTTGGTGATTCTGGTCACCAGTGGACTGTCCTTGGTGATTCTAGTCATTAGTGGACTGTCCTTGGTGATTCTGGTCATTAGTGGACTGTCCTTGGTGATTCTGGTCATCAGTGGACTGTCCTTGGTGATTCTGGTCATCAGTGGACTGTCCTTGGTGATTCTGGTCATCAGTGGACTGTCCTTGGTGATTCTGGTCATCAGTGGACTGTCCTTGGTGATTCTGGTTATCAGTGGACTGTCCTTGGTGATTCTGGTCATCAGTGGACTGTCCTTGGTGATTCTGGTCATCAGTGAACTGTCCTTGGTGATTCTGGTCATCAGTGAACTGTCCTTGGTGACTGGCCATTAGTGGACTGTCCTTGGTGACTGTAGTCATCAGTGGACTGTCCTTGGTGACTGTGGTCATCAGTGGACTGTCCTTGGTGATTCTGGTCATCAGTGGACTGTCCTTGGTGATTTTGGTCATCAGTGGACTGTCCTTGGTGATTCTGGTCATCAGTGGACTGTCCTTGGTGATTCTGGTCATCAGTGGACTGCCCTTGGTGATTCTGGTCATCAGTGGACTGTCCTTGGTGATTCTGGTCATCAGTGGACTGTCCTTTGTGACTGTGGTCATCAGTGAACTGTCCTTGGTGACTGCTCATCAGTGGACTGTCCTTGGTGACTGCTCATCAGTGGACTGTCCTTGGTGATTCTGGTCATCAGTGGACTGTCCTTGGTGATTCTGATCATCAGTGGACTGTCCTTGGTGACTGGTCATCAGTGGACTGTCCTTGGTGACTGGTCATTAGTGGACTGTCCTTGGTGATTCTGGTCATCAGTGGACTGTCCTTGGTGATTCTGGTCATCAGTGAACTGTCCTTGGTGACTGTGGTCATCAGTGGACTGTCCTTGGTGACTGGTCATCAGTGGACTGTCCTTGGTGATTCTGGTCAATAGTGGACTGTCCTTGGTGACTGCTCATCAGTGGACTGTCCTTGGTGACTGTGTTCATCAGTGGACTGCCCTTGGTGACTGTGTTCATCAGTGGACTGTCCTTGGTGACTGTGTTCATCAGTGGACTGCCCTTGGTGACTCTGGCCATCAGTGGACTGCCCTTGGTGACTGTGTTCATCAGTGGACTGCCCTTGGTGACTCTGGCCATCAGTGGACTGCCCTTGGTGACTCTGGCCATTAGTGGACTGTCCTTGGTGACTGGTCACTAGTAGGCTGCTCCTTCATCCCACTGTCTGATAGTCAGCATTTGGTTCTGGTGTCTAAGGGTGGCTGTGGCCCCCTGCTTTGTTTTCATCGTTCATCTGTCTAGTTCTGGTTGGAGGCCATCTGTCTAGTTCTGGTTTGTTTAAGGCCATCTGTCTAGTTCTGGTTGGAGGCCATCTGTCTAGTTCTGGTTTGTTTAAGGCCATCTGTCTAGTTCCGGTTGGAGGCCCTCTGTCTAGTTCTGGTTAGAGTCCAGCTCAGGCTTGGCTGCAGCAGCTGCCTGTCTCTCTCCCCCTGGCCATGCAGAGAGCTGAGGGCAGGTAGAGGCCGCTGGGCCACCCTCGCCCTTCCTGATGCCTTGCGCCCCACTGGGAGCAGAGAGGGGAGGGTCCCATGATCTGCCCTCGATGATCCCTCTTCCTGGTTCTCCCTTTCCTTCACCTCTCCCCCCCCCCCCCCCCCCCCCCCCCCCCCCCCCCGCCTTTGCCTTGTCCTCTTTACCCCCCCCCCCCTCGCTGTTTTGAGGGCTGTTGACAGTGTTGGGTGTGTCCTCCCAGGTTCTTCTGTGGTGTGGCCTTGCTGCTTAATGGGGTGTGGCAGCCTGTGACTCTGGCCTTGACTGATTTGTGTGCGGATGTGAGAGAGAGAAAGGGTTTTTTTCTGAACCCATGCTGTGCTGCATGGGCCAGGTGTCGTAGGTTGTGCACGATGTAGGATGTCCGTGATTTGTCACCACGTGGTCATTGTTGGCATCGTCATTGTTGTCATCGTCGACGTAGTTGTCGTCATCCTCCTGCTTGTTGTTGTTGGCGTTGTGGGTGGGGCCGTCCAGCTTGGCATCCATGAGTGTGTCTGTCTGTCTGTCTGTCTCTTTGTCTGTCTGTCTGTCTGGCTATCTATTTGTCTATCCAGCTGTATCTTTTTGTCTATCTGGCTGTCTATCTATCTAATGTAATCTATCTATCTAGGTATAAGATGAAAGTACAATGAAATAAAACGGTGACTGTTTTTGACTTTAAAAAGGTCACATAAAGTTCAAAGGAAAGTGATGAATTGTGCACACAATTTCATGAAACAAATACTTTTGTTCCTCTCAGTTTAGGTCACACAGTTGAAAAAAATAAAAATAAAAAGTGGAAAAAAAAAAAAACAACAAGCTTACGTATTATAGAGAACTTCAGTCATACGTGGCCTTTGAAAAGAGTTCTTCCTTATTGATGTCTACAGAGAGGTGGACAGGTTTTGCCATGGGTTGGAGAATGTGACTGTCGACAGGCCTCGCTGCCATTGCTGCGGAACGTCTGCTGGCTTTGGCGACAGGCTGATGATTAGCTTTTGTGAGATCTTCACAGACCTGTTTACCCAAGCGATTTTGCTGTATTTTGAACGCATGCTTGGCGAAAATACAAGGATATGACGAACCGGCCAAAACACATCGAAAACAAAAAAATCTGGAGACAAAGCGCTTGGGCGGTAGTCGCACTTGCGGTGTATAAGCATTGTGTTTGAGCGCTTAACAACCAAAGAGTGACCACTCATGCAAAATCGTGCGCGCGAACTCGCGTCTGGGTGACGGAACAACAACAGGGACCCGCTGCTTTGACAGAAACTGAAAACTTTGGAAGGTGTGTTCACACACTTTTAGGAAAGTGTGCGTCTTTGAAAGGAGAAACACACCAGAAGCAGCTTGAGGGTGAACAGCTCTGTCCTCGCTGAAAGAGAGACCCCAGAGTTCTTCAGTGTCCTCCTCCAGGAAAAGAACATGTTCTTTTTTTCTTTTTTGAAAAGAAGAACTGCAGGAAGAGTGGGGGGTCTGGGTTCAGGACCACCTGGTGCGTGCCTGAGCGATGGGCAACTTGCAGATCATTCTCTGTCGCTGGTACCCCCCCCCCCCCCCCCTTCAGTGTTTGTTTTTTTTGTTGTTGTTTTGTAGGTGTGGCTGAAGCTGGTTCCACTGTCAGAGGGTGTCGGCGTCCATTTCTGTTCTTTTTGAGGTTTGACCGAGGGCTGGGTGTTGGAGGATGCCAGCGTCAATTTCTGTTCTCTTTGAGGTTTGACCGAGGGCTGGGTGTCGGGGGATGCCAGTGTCAATTTCTGTTCTTTTTGAGGTTTGACCGAGGGCTGGGTGTCGGGGGATGCCAGTGTCAATTTCTGTTCTTTTTGAGGTTTGACCGAGGGCTGGGTGTCGGGGGATGCCAGTGTCAATTTCTGTTCTTTTTTAGGTTTGACCGAGGGCTGGGTGTCGGGGGATGCCAGTGTCAATTTCCGTTCTTTTTTCTTTTTGAGGTTTGGCCGAGGGCTGGTTGCACTGCCAGAGGATGTTGATAACAGTTTCTGCTTACTCCCACTGTATTTTGAGTTATGCCAGTATTTTGAAAGGTCAGGGGTAGACTGATCATAGTCCTGCTGTTGTGTATGTTCTTTAGTTTTACAAACTTGTCAACGTTTTAAAAAAAAATAAAAAAAGAAAAGAAAAAAAAAAGACATGCTACACCAATCTTCCCTGTTCATTCTGAGTTGATGAGAAAAGGTTGTCACTCACTGCAGTAGGCCCCGCTGCTCATCATGAACAAAACATAGGCAAGTATCAGGTTAAAAAAAAAAATCTGTGAGGAAGGAAAAAGAGGAAAACAACAACAACAAAAACCCAAAGAAAAGCCAAGAGACAAAGAACCATCTTCCTCACTAAAAAAAAAAAGTAAAAAAAAAAGCACAAGCTTGTGAGACTTTGTTGAAGATGAAGCTAAACTGGTTTGCTGTGTCAGTGTCTGTGGTGAGTCTGTGGTCGGAGAGCGACGTGAGCACATGTCCTGTCTGTACCTGAGCTCTGGTCAGACTGTCTGGACTGGAGTGACCTGTCGGAAAAAATGGTGTGTGTGTGTGTGTGTGTGCACACGTGTGTGCGCAAATTGCATTTCACGGAGTGAGAACTCTCTCACACTCATAGATGTAAGCATGTAAACACACATACACTTGCACACATGTGTACAAACACACGCACGCACGCACGCATTTGTGCACACACATACACAATTTACACACACACATACGCGCACACACACTCGCGCGCGCACACACACACACACACACACACACACACACACACACACACACACACACACACAGACGTATACACAAACACACACTCACACACACACACATAAATACATGGAAACTACGTACACACATTCCTCAGATTTCCAATGTTTCCTTTCATTAGAGTGAAAAAAAAAATCTAACGTTGAAAGGTCAGTCTTCCCCGAAGATGGAGTATGGCTGCCTTAATGGCGGGATTAAAAAAACCGGTCATACACACAAAACTCCACTCCCTTTGTTGGGTAGATGGGATTATTACTTGCCTGTCTATACAGGGAGTGACTGCAGGAGTATCAGCCTGCGTATGCAAAAAAAAGGAAAAAAAAAAAGAAAAAAAAAAGGGTCAGTCATACTCGGCATCCTTTCCCTTTTGCCACCCCACCCCCCCACCCACCCCCTTTTTTTTTTTCCGTAATTTTTCATTTTGCGTCTTTGTTGCGTCTCTCCGATCCTTCTGTACCCTCCCCAAAGACCGTTCTTTTGATGTCGTTCCTCCATTCTTTGCCCCCTAGACAAGCCACCTGTGAGCTCATTCCCTCAGTGAATCCAACCCCACCCCGCCCCACCCCCAGCCCCATCCCTTTCAAAAGCGTTTACACTTTGTCAATCAGTCGGTGGGATGAGGAATGCTAAAGTCCCTTCCAACCCCATTCGGGGACAGAGTGGCCTCTTGTGTTGTGCATCGGCACTTTCCGTCTCGGTTCTGTCCATTGTGAGATGGTGGTGAATGGCTTTGGATCCTTGTGTGTATGGTTTTTGTTCACGTCTTCCATTATGCGATGGATGGTGAACAACGCCTGTTGACAATGTGACGGCGATGCTGGCCATTGTGAGAGTGCGAGAGAACGCCCTCTGTGGAAAGAGGTTGGGTGCTGAGTACTGTGGAGACCACATGCGCGGGATTTAAGGGAGGAGAAATGAAGTTAATGAGTGAGATGAGAGAAGGAGACCACACTGCGCAGGATTTAAAGCAGAGGGAGAGTGAAGTTAATGAGTGAGATGAGAGAATGGAGACCACACTGCGCAGGAATTTAAAGCAGAGGGAGAAATGAAGTGATGAGTGAGATGAGAGAATGGAGACCACACACTGCGCAGGATTTAAGCAGAGGGAGAAGTGAAGTTAATGAGTGAGATGAGAGAATGGAGACCACACTGCGCAGGATTTAAAGCAGAGGGAGAAATGAAGTGATGAGTGAGATGAGAGACTGGAGACCACACACTGCGCAGGATTTAAAGCCGAGGGAGAAATGAAGTGATGAGTGAGATGAGAGAATGGAGACCACACTGCACAGGATTTAAGGGAGAGGGAGAAGTGAAGTGATGAGTGAGATGAGAGAATGGAGACCACACTGCGCAGGATTTAAGGGAGAGGGAGAAGTGAAGTTAATGAGTGAGATGAGAGACTGGAGACCACACACTGCGCAGGATTTAAAGTAGAGGGAGAAATGAAGTAATGAGTGAGGTGCGAGAATGGAGACCAGACACTGCGCAGGATTAAAGGGAGAGGGAGAAGTGAAGTTAATGAGTGAGATGAGAGACTGGAGACCACACACTGCGCAGGATTTAAAGTAGAGGGAGAAATGAAGTAATGACTCTGAGGGAGGTGCGAGAATGGAGACCAGACACTGCGCAGGATTTAAGGGAGAGGGAGAAGTGAAGTTAACGAGTGAGATGAGAGAATGGAGACCACACTGCGCAGGATTTAAGGGAGAGGGAGAAGTGAAGTGATGAGTAGATGAGAGACTGGAGACCACACACTGCGCAGGATTTAAAGCAGAGGGAGAAGTGAAGTGATGAGTGAGATGAGAGAATGGAGACCACAAACTGCGCAGGATTTAAAGCCGAGGGAGAAGTGAAGTGATGAGTGAGATGAGAGACTGGAGACCACACACTGCGCAGGATTTAAGGGAGAGGGAGAAGTGAAGTTAATGAGTGAGATGAGAGAATGGAGACCACACTGCGCAGGATTTAAAGCAGAGGGAGAAGTGAAGTTATGAGTGAGATGAGAGAATGGAGACCACACTGCGCAGGATTTAAAGCAGAGGGAGAAATGAAGTGATGAGTGAGATGAGAGAATGGAGACCACACACTGCGCAGGATTTAAAGTAGAGGGAGAAATGAAGTAATGAGTGAGGTGCGAGAATGGAGACCAGACACTGCGCAGGATTTAAAGGGAGAGGGAGAAGTGAAGTTAATGAGTGAGTGAGAGAATGGAGACCACACTGCGCAGGATTTAAGGGAGAGGGAGAAATGAAGTGATGAGTGAGATGAGAGAACTGGAGACCACACTGCCAGGATTTAAAGCAGAGGGAGAAATGAAGTGATGAGTGAGATGAGAGACTGGAGACCACACACTGCGCAGGATTTAAAGCAGAGGGAGAAGTGAAGTGATGAGTGAGATGAGAGAAAAGAGACCAGACACTGCGCAGGATTTTAGGGAGAGGGAGAAATGAAGTGATGAGTGAGATGAGAGAAAGGAGACCACACACTGCGCAGGATTTAAGGGAGAGGGAGAAATGAAGTGATGAGTGAGATGAGAGCATGTAAGAAGAGGGTCTCGTGGCTGTGACCTAGCCGGTGTCTGACCTGCGCTTTAGCCCGACGTGCTGGAAAGGGCGTTGGTTACCTACCTAACATGGTCTGTGCCATGACGGTTATTGTAGGTGTTTGCAGTGAGCATACGTGTGTGTGTGTGTGTGTGTGTGTGTGTGTGTGTGTGTGTGTGTGTGTGTGTGTGTGTGTGCATGGATAGGTGGGCATAGACCCATTTGTGTGTGTGCTGTGTGTGTGTATGCATGTATGTGTGTGTGTTTGTGTGTGTGTGCATGTGGGCACGTACGCATGCCAGTGTATGTGGTGTGTGTGTGTGTGTGGTGTGTGTGTGTGTGTTGTGGTGCGCGCGTGCATGTGTGTGTGTGTGTGCGCGTGCGCGTGTGCAGCATATGCGGTGTGTGTGTATGCATATGTGTGTGTGTGTGTGTGTACGTGAGTGTGTGTGTGTGTGTGTGTGTGTGTGTGTGTGTGTGTGTGTGTGTGTGTGTGAGTTTGCTTGCATGTGCATGCCAGTGTATGTGGTGTGTGTGCGTGCGCCAGTGTGTGCGGGGTGTGTGTGTGGTGTGTTGTGTCATATGTGTGTGCGTGCTTGTGTGTGTGTGTGTGGTGTGTACCTGTGTGTGTGTGTCTACCTGTGTGTGTGTGTCTGTGTGTTCTTAGAGTGCAGTGCTGTGCTTTCACCATAGAAGAAGAACACCACATCGTGGTGGTAGTGATGAGCTGGCAGCTTGGAGCTGACAGATTAAAGATTAGCGTTGAAACAGGCACAATAAAACAGGAAAAAAACAAGACAGAGTTTAACCCCCCCCCAAAAAAACAAAAAAACAAAAAAAAACAAACCCAAACAACCCGGACATGCTCGTCTCTCTGTGCTTGAGCCTTTCCCAAACACAAACCAAGATAGTCTCCCTAGTGATTTGAGTTTTGATTTCATCAAGGAGACGTGTCATTGCCAATGGACTTAATCCCAATGGGGCTACACTGTTTCAGTTTCAGTTTCATCAAGGAGACATGTCATTGCCTATGGACTTAATCCTAATGGGGCTACACTGTTTCAGTTTCAGTTTCGTCAAGGAGACGTGTCATTGCCTATGGACTGAATCCCAACGGGGCTCCACTGTTTCAGTTTCAGTTTCATCAAGGAGACGTTCATTGCCTATGGACTTCATCCCAACGGGGCTACACTGTTTGTTTCAGTTTCTTCAAGGAGACGTGTCATTGCCTATGGACTTAAATCCCAACGGGGCTACACCAGATCAGCCAAGCTGTCAGACCACAGATGTTACAGCTGGATAAATGTTTAAAGAAAGTGGATTAAAAAAAAGAAAAAAGGAAGATCTCCCCCCCCCCACTTTTTTTTTTTTTTTTTTTTTGGCCTACGCAGGCTGATACTCTTGCGGACACACCCTGTATAGACAGGCATGCATTATTAATCCCATCTACCCAACAAAGGAAGGAGTTTTTGTGTGTGTATGACCGTTTTTTTTGTTGTTGTTGTAATCCCGCCATTAAGGCAGCCATACTCCCATCTTTGGGAAGATTTTTGGGATGACTTGTGAGTAGATTTGAACGCGGTGACAGCCCTGCTATGGCTTTTTGTGGCCGGCTGGGCTGTGAGCACCATCACCTTACCTTACCTTTCCTGTGCCATTTGATCAGTATTGAACCTGGCGACTTCAGAACGTAATCCAGTGCCGATGTCCCCAGTGCACGCAGTGGTCTGAAATGGGGTGAAGGTCGGCGCCTCCTGTCTTTGAGTTGTCTGGCTGACGGAGATGAGAGGCAGACTGTACAGGATGTCTTTTTTCTGTGCATTGTGCATGTCTTCTAAAGAGATCTTTTTTTTTTTCTTCTTTATTTCATTTGTTTGTTTGTTTCCTTGCTGTTTGCAGGGAGTCAGGAAAACGTATAAGTTTTCTTGATTTAACGGATAAAAGAGCATGTTGATGAAGTGTTACCATGGCTGCCGATTTTGATGATGGGTAATATTTTTACACTCTCTCTCTCTTCAGTCTGAGATGGGGGGTGGGGGTGGGGAGGGGAATAGCTGCCCTGCGATTATGTGCCAAAGTTCAGGTATTGACTGTCGTGACACAGCTGTATCCAGGTATTGACTGTCAGTGACACAGCTGTATCCAGGTATTGACTGTCAGTGACACAGCTGTATCCAGATTGACTGTCAGTGACACAGCTGTATCCAGGTATTGACTGTCGGTGACACAGCTGTATCCAGGTATTGACTGTCAGTGACACAGCTGTATCCAGGTACACACTTGATGGGACGAAGATCTGAGGAAATGTCATTGTTGTACATACAGAGAGCTGCATTCCAAATGAATGGGGAAAGTTCCAGTGATGTGTCGTAAGTAAAACAACGATTTCATAGCAGAAAAGGAAGGTGTCCCCTTCTTGCCCTTAAACAGTTCTTCACATGCCTAAATTTGGCCTAAATTCATGTTGTTCATCTTCTCCTTTGCTGCGTTTGGCAGACGTAGGGGTGCTTGGTTGTTTTGCGCACAGAACTGCAGAAAAATATGTTAGCATTTTACACACATGCGTAGGCACACAGGCACGCACGTGTTTGCATACAGGCACACATGCATGCACACATGCATGCACGCAGGCCACGCACGCACGCACACACACACACACACACACACACACACACACACACACACACACACACACACACACACTCCAATTCATGAACTCTGAGGGGTATGGCCTCTAGTTTCAAGGAACTAGCAAAACACCTGATCGACTTTTTGAGATTGCCAGTTTGTTTTTAACTGCTGTCTTCGATGTTCTGTGGTTGTGGTGGTGTCGGTGTAGTGTAAGGTAGGTCACCTGCCCCCGCTGTCCTGAGGTGGTTGTAGTTGCCTTCCTTGGCTGTACAGATGGCAGTGGGAATGAAAGCCTGAAGTGCTGTAGCATCGCCCCTACCACCTGGGAAGAAGCTGCGCAAGATCACTCGACCTGGCGCACCATGATCAAATCCATAGTGGAAGACGTTGAAACGAGGCGAGTGGGAGGCACAGGAGCAAAAAACGTGAGCTTCGGAAAAAACAGAACAAACACCTCCTTTCATCCTGGCTCATCTCCAAGTCGCCCTGTCCTCACTGCGACAGACTATTCCAATGCAAGGATTTGTATGCACCCCCCCCCCCCCCCCCCCCCCCCCCCCCCCCAAGTGATAGCAGAAGTCGTGGTCACCTCCGCCCGCAAAGGACAAACAAAACGACAGGTGGCAGTGGACATTAAAACCTGAATGTAACAACAGGACAAGTTCTTGATTGCACAGGTTTGATTGAGCGCTCTGTGATTTTTATTATTTTTTTTTTAGGATGAGGACAGTGAAAGGAAAGAGAAGAGCAAGCGGCGACAGGAGGTGCAGCGTGTGAATGAATTCCTCCTCCGCTGATTGGTCGGCATTTTGTGTGTGATTTCAGAGAACTGACGGGAGACACGTTGCACGACGAGCTGCTGCACCTGGAGCTGAAGATCAGAGATTTGGAACGAGGGTGAGCGATGAACTGTACTCTAGCTCTGCATACCTGTGTGTCTGTCTGTTTTCCTCTTTGACTGCCTGTCCAGACGGCTGTTGACCTCTTTGACTGGAGACCGACCTGTTTGTGTGTCTGTCTGTCTTGTATGTTGGTCTCCCTGCGCATGGCTGTGTTTGAAACCCCAAATTAAAAACCAGACTTGAAGAAAAACCAAGTGTGTTTCTGATCTCAAAATCAGTACTCAAAAAACCAGTACTCTTCCTTATGAACAGTAAAGGCTAATCTAGATTGTGGAGTTGTTACATCATCAGATTTCTGGACACTCAAGCTCCTTTCAAGCTCACTTCCTTCTGCAAAGACGCCACCGGTACGCTGCCACACCAGTCGTTCAGTGAATAGCAGTGAAGATGTCCATCATTCCACAACATTTTTACCAGTGGCTTTGAGTCTGATGAAGGCGTTGCTGCTCCTGCTGTTTGGTCTTTTACACTGGATCGGCCGTTTCTGTAGCAGGTGCCCTCTGATATTTCTGTCAGTACTGCCACACTGACTGTTCTGGTTTAGGCTCTGAAATTGATGTCCTTATCAAAGCATAAGGACCTTCACATCTTTTCGGGCTTTCAGTTCTCTCTGGAGGCAATTTCTGGCCTTAATGTCGGTGGCCCAGGACTTCTGAAATCGGTTGAATTCTTACCTTTAAGAAAAAAATAAAAAATAAACGGTTACAGTGCTCTCCACCAAGGAGGATGAGACAGGCCAAACACTGAAGCAGTCAGACAACTTTGTTGCTTCGTCCATGATGGATTCCAAACCAAAATCAGGACGGCTCTGGGGCCGGAATAGCTCGGTTGGTAGAGCGCCGGACTCGTAATCTTGGGGTTGCGGGTTCGAATCTCCGCCGGGCTGTTTTGGTACAGGGGGATTTTTCCCTCGGAGTTAACATTGGTTCTGACACCATTCCCCATACAGTCCTTTGAATGAGACTATAAACCGAGGTTCCGTGTGTGAACACGCGCACAACATCTTGCACACACGTCAAATCCCATCACCAACTTTCGGAAGAGAAGCCAGTCTGGCTGTTGGTATGGATGACACGTTACACAAAGCATGCACCTTCTCCGAAGATGGAGTATGGCTGCCTTAATGGCAGGAAAAAAAACACGGTCATACACACAAAACTCCACTCCCTTTGTTGGGTGGATGGGATTAATCCTTGCCTGTTTATACAGGGAGTGTCCGCAGGACTATCAGCCTGCGTACGCAAAAAAAAAAAGAAAAGAAAAACAAATGACGGCTCTTCCTGCAAAATGGAAAAGAGGTTAAAACAGTCCTGTTGACTGTGGCCAGCCAAGCCATTCCATCAGTGAGAGAAGAAGCAGTCAAGGGCCTAGAGAAGGGGCATGATGACTCCTTTAAAGACGACAAAGAGGGGAGAAGAAACCAAGCCAATGGTGGGAAGAAAGCCAGCAGAAACTAGATCCCTGTGAGCTCCATGGTGAACACAAGGTCTGGATGGATGTCAGCACTTCAGGCTGATCCCTGAGCTTCTGTGGCCTCTGTTGATATAGGAAGTCATCACTGGCACAGTGGATCAACGTCTCTGGCCTCTGTTGATATAGGAAGTCATCACTGGTACAGTGGATAAAACGTCTCTGGCCTCTGTTGATATAGGAAGTCATCACTGGCACAGTGGATCAACGTCTCTGGCCTCTGTTGATATAGGAAGCCATCACTGGCACAGTGGATCAACGTCTCTGGCCTCTGTTGATATGGAAGCCATCACTGGCACAGTGGATCAACGTCTCTGGCCTCTGTTGATATAGGAGTCATCACTGGTACAGTGGATCAACGTCTCTGGCCTCTGTTGATTATAGGAAGTCATCACTGGCACAGTGGATCAACGTCTCTGGCCTCTGTTGATATAGGAAGCCATCACTGGCACAGTGGATCAACGTCTCTGGCCTCTGTTGATATATGAAGCCATCACTGGCACAGTGGATCAACGTCTCTGGCCTCTGTTGATATAGGAACCCATCACTGGCACAGTTGATATAGGAAGCCATCACTGGCCTCTGTTGATATAGGAAGTCATCACTGGCACAGTGGATCAACGTCTGTGGCCTCGGTTGATATAGGCCTCGGTTGATATAGGAAGTCATCACTGGCACAGTGGATCAACGTTTCTGGCCTCTGTTGATATAGGAAGCCATCACTGGCACAGTGGATCAACGTCTCTGGCCTCTGTTGATATAGGAAGCCATCACTGGCACAGTGGATCAATGTCTCTGGCCCTCTGTTGATATAGGAAGCCATCACTGGCACAGTTGATATAGGAAGCCATCACTGGCCTCTGTTGATATAGGAAAGTCATCACTGGCACAGTGGATCAACGTCTCTGGCCTCTGTTGATATAGGAAGTCATCACTGGCACAGTGGATCAACGTCTCTGGCCTCTGTTGATATAGGAAGTCATCACTGACACAGTGGATCAACGGAGGGCAACATCCAAAAATGCTCAAGGACATGGCTAGGTGTCCCCACCTTGGTCTCTCTGGCATCGCACCCTACCGCCGCCCAGCAAAGCTGCAGCTTCCTCTAAAGTGCGTCCTGGAGGAGGAGTGCGAGTAGGTCGAGGGACGTTGCTAACCGTGCGTGGGATTCTGGAGACAAGGTTGTCAAGTCAGTCCAGCCTCAACTAAAAACTGGCTGAAAGTGGACAGTTTGGGTGGCATGGCAAAGGCAAATCTCCAGATCAGTGTGTGTGTGTGTGTGTGTGTGTACAGTGCATTTTTTACATAAACAGACTCTCTCTTTGTCTGTCCGTCTGTCTGCCTGTCTGTCTGTCTGTCTGTCTCTCTTTCTCATGGGGTGTGGTAGTCTGAAGCAGATCTTTGTGTAGGCAGTGGGGTGACTGCAAACCACATTTCTCCTCACAACAGACCAGACTGAGAGAGAGAAAGAGGAAGAGTGGAAAGGGGGGGAGGGGGAAGGTTTGGGGGGGGGGGGGAGATTTACTTCATTGAACCTTTCTGATAACAAGCAGGCAGGGCACCGAATTGGTGTAATGATCACTCACAATTTGACATACACTCTTTTAAGGAACACAAACATGCTTCGTTTGCTATTTCATAAATGAGTGCTTCTCGATGTTTTAAAAAAACAAAAAAAAAACAAACAATTTTTTACTCTCATGCGTGCAGTCAGTAGGAATAGCACACACTTCTCGGACACACACAGGGAAGCAATTCTGCTGCTGGTACAGTGTTTGCTTGTGGATGGAAGAGAGGCAGACTGAAGACGAAGGGGTGTTTGAAGGGAGTTTCGATGGGAAGGTTAGGGGGTGGGTGGGGTGAGGAGTGGGGGGGGGATCTTGACAAATCCGAGTTTAAATGCCAGCATATCCATCAGTGTATCTATATCTATTCGTTTATCTTCTATCTCTCTCTATCTACCTGTCTATCTGTCGATCTATGTGGCTCTTTGCGGTCGGCTGGGCTATAAGCAACATTATCTTATCTTATCTGTCGATCTATCTACATTTTTTTTACAGCGGATTCCATGAAAATCTTATTCAGAGATGTTCTGCCTAATGCGATCTTTGAATTCTTGAAAGCGATTAACATTTTTCATCAGATCTGAGATTTTACCGAGGAAAGTTTTTTTTAAAAACCAAATTTCAGGATGGGTTTTTTAGATGTATTTTAAAGAGTTGTGTGAATGAATGACTTGTGAGTTGATTCTAACGTGGTGACAGCTCTGATATGGCCCCTTGCGGTCGGCTGGGCTGTAAGCGACATAACTTTACCTTACCTTACCTATCTATATTTATGGATCTGTCTATATCAAATACAGGTGGAGCAATTGAGTGTAGTGGTGGAGGAAAAGCAGCCGGCTAACAACAAGTCCTCCGTTCATTATATCAGTGACTTGTTCGATGTTTACATTCTGCCTGTGTTCCCTTTTTTAAAATTTTTTTTATTTTTTAAAAATTATTTTTGTGATCTTGTCGTCCGTTTTCTTTGTGCTGTATGTAGGCCTACTATGTATGACTGGGCGGGGCATATATGACTGGGCACGGCAAGGATTGGGGGGGGGGGGGGGGGGGGGGAGGGGAGGGGGCAGGAAGAATAAGTTGAGCGTTGCGTTGGCAGCTTCTTTGGTTCTGCCATCCCACCCTGTTCACGAATGATTTAATTTAGGGTGGGTTTTTTTTTTTTTTATCTCTTCAATACGCGGGGTTTTCCCTTTTTTTTTTTTTTTTTTTTTTTTTTTAGGATTGTCAAAAATATTGCCCTTTTTTTTTTTTTTTTTTTTTTTTACCTGGAGTTTGTTTGGCTTTGACAGGTCAGGAAAAAATATGCCTCTGGGGGGACCCCCCCCGTCTCCTCCTCCCCCCCCCCCCCCCCCCCCTTTCTTTTCTGTTCATTTGCTCTTCCTTGTTTATTTTTTCTCTCTCTCCCCTCCCCTCCTCCCTCTCCACCCCTCCCCTTAATAATCCTCCGCCCTGTTAATTTCTCTCTCTCTCTCTCTCTCTCTCTCTCTCTCTCTCCCTCCCCCCTCCCCCCCTTCCACCCCTCCCTTAATATACCTCCGCCCTTTTAAAATTTCTCTCTCTCTCTCTCTCTCTCTCTCTCTTTTCCTCCCCTCCTCCCTCTCCACCCCTCCCCTTAATATACCTCCGCCCTGTTAATTTCTCTCTCTCTCTCTCTCTCTCTCTCTCTCTCTCTCTCCCTCCCCTCCTCCCTCTCCACCCCTCCCCTTAAATATACCTCCGCCCTGTTAATTTCTCTCTCTCTCTTCTCTTCTCTCTCTCACTCTCTCTCTCTCTCTCTCTCTCTCTCTCTCTCTCTCTCCCCCCCTTTCCCCTTAATATACCTCCGCCCTGTTAAACTCTCTCTCTCTCTCTCTCTCTCTTTTCTCTCCTCTCTCTCTCTCTCACTCCTCTCTCTCTCTCGGGGGGGTGAGTTCAACGTGGAGTTGGAGCCAGACGTTGCGTAAAAGTCTCTTCAAGTTTTTTCCTATTTTTTGAACGGTTCCTGTTTGTGCTGGTGATTGAGTTTGTGCATGTAATTAGTATTGAAACCATGCCGTTGGATAGTCTTTCTTTCGCACAAGATGTGGCTGTTTTCTAGAGACTTTTCTACATTTTATTACAAAAGAACTGTGCAAAAAATGAAAATGAGGTCATCCATTTTGACACTACCCGGCCGAGTGACGGTGTATGGGCAGTTTGCTCCTCGTCTTGTTGTTTTGGGGCGGACTATTACTGCAATGTGGAGACGTAGAGCAGAACCCGGACCTACCCCAAGCGGTAAAGGCAGACAACGTGAAGCAGACCCGGGCTGGGTTATGCACGCGGGGTTGCCATGCGGACAGGAGTGCGGGCCCCTCTGGGGACTCTACTTTGCCGAGACCGACGAGCGCCGAACCCACATGGCCGACATCATGACCAAGCTTCTGGAGATGGACAAGACCAACAAGGCTATGGACAGAAAATGGACGATGTGAAAGTGGATGTGAGGACCCTTAGTGAACAGTATGCGCGCTGCAGAATGAAGTGACGGGTCTCAGGGAGGGGGTGGTTGAACTGCGTGCTCAAACAAAGACCTGCAGAAAGTGAACTCTGAACTTGGTGACAAAATTTGAATTACTAGAAAAGAAGACAGATGATCTGGAAGGGTGTTCAAAACGCAATAATTTTTTTTATGGATTGAATAGAAGTGAGAATGAAATAGTGATGACTGCGAGCGAATGTTGAAAGATTTGACTGCAAAGTTGGGCGTGAATGAGGTGGAATTTGACAGAGCGCATCGTTTAAATGCCAACGTGACTCTCCCATCATTGCCAGATGCTCCTCGTAAAAAGGACAAGGTTGAAATTTAAAGGCTAAGACTAACCTGAAAGGAACAAACATCTTTGTCGGTGAGGATTTTACTAATAGAGTCCGCGACATAGACGGAGGCTCACCCCCTCATCTGAAAGAGGCCAGAAACAAGGGTAAGAGGGCCACGATGGTGTTTGCCATCTGCTTGTTGACGGCAAGAGGTTCGGTTTCGATGTTTCCGGTGAGCTAAAAGAGCTAAAATAGGGTTTTGGCCGGTCCTCTCGCGTGTTGTAGACATAATTCAAATGGGGAAAAGATTGCTTTACACCGGTGGAAAGACTGGCCGTTCCGGACTCTGCCCGTGCGTGACTCGAACCGTTTAGCACATGATGTGCAGTTTTTTGGACGAGGTGAGCGTTGGCACTCCCAGTTACATGAATTCGTTTCACAGTTTGAAAGATAGGCGTTTGAATTCTGATTTCTTCTAAATATAATGATGATGTGGATAGCAATGTCAACATATGAATGGAAAATATTGTACTTGAGATAGTCATACTGATAACAGAGGTCGGGACGTGCCTGTGTGTAAGAATGTGTTCAAGCTACTCTCTGGAATGTTAATGGTTTACTCCAAAAGTTACTGACAATGCATTGTTTCCTATGCCTGGTTTTGACTTTATTTGCTTGGAGAAAACCTCCTTGAACCCATTTGACATGGATGTTTGTCGGGTATAAAGCCTTTATTAAACCTGCCGTAAAGCTGTGTCACAGGGGAGACGATCTGGAGGGCTCGTTTGCTTAATAAAACAAGAATTTTCCCTTCGTATCTTATGTAGATGTTGATTGCTCAAATGTGTGTGTCTTTTAATAAAAAAATCGCTTTTTGGGACACGGGAAAAATATTGTTTTTGGTTTGTGCGAATGTTCAGCCTGAAGGTTCTCCTTTCTACACTTCTATTAATTTTTGACAATGTATTCCAGTTGGAGGAATGTTTGGCAGACTGCTTGTTTTCACTAGGTGACATTGATGGGGTTTTGTGTGTGGCGATTTGAACAGCGGGACGGCAAATTTTTTTCCCCTGACTTGTCTCTGATGTTTTCGATTCCTGTTTGCAAGTGAAAAGTCAGCCACCTTGCACAGATCGTTCTTCTCTTTAAATGTATTGAATACTTATGGCAAGTTATTGCTAAATCTCTGTGTTGCTTTGATTTGTATATTAGAATGGTGTATGTCAGGGCGACCGCCATGGTTGCTATACATACATAACAGACAGCGGAGCAGTGTAAATGATTATTTCCTAGTATCTAAAGATTTTTTCCTCCAGTTTTTGGATTTGTGTTATTTGTTTGTTTCTGAACGGATCGAATCTGATCATTTACCTCTTGAATTTTCACATTGACTTATCAACAGAAAATGTCGAAAAACTATGGAGACTGTTGAGGCCACTGTCTGTGATAGTTTGTGTGGAATGATGACTATGCCTTGATTTTCAGAGACAATTTGTGCAAAGCGGAAATGTGCTCAAAATTTAATGAGGCTTCGGATTGATAAATGTTGATATAAATAAAGCCTTAAAGATGTTTAATGATTGTATCAAAACCATGCTGAATGTAAGAAAAAATATGTGCAAAAAGGGAACTGGCTAAGAAGGATGATTGGTTTTTATAGTGTCCCGTTTGGTAACAAAGAGAAAAGCGCTAAAATTACCGAGAGTATGGCTTCGTACTCTAGACGATGGCGACAGAGTTGAGTATGTATTGCAAGAAGAGAATATAAAAACCTTTGAAACCAAAAAAGAAAACATTCAATAGAAAAATTTTCTAGATGAAATGATTAGATCTCTTCCGTCCACAGCAGGAGTTCTGGAAAACTATCAAAAGAGTTTTCATTTTAAAAAAAGACATCCAAAGAATAATATCTCCCCGACACATGGTATGAGCATTTTAAGCATTTGTTAGATAAAGATATTTCAGGTGATGATGACTTTCTGATGTCACCGATGAGGGAGAAGTTGAGTATTTCAATCGGGCCCCCTCTCTAGAGAGGAGGTTATGTTGCCATGCGGAAAATTAAAAAAACCCAAAAAATCGGCAGGACCTGATTTTAATATTGGGGAATTTTTAAGTATGCTGGAGCTCAAGTTGTCGACTTTTTACAAGCTTTTTCAACAGAATTTTTGATGAGGGTATCTTTCCAGATAACTGGACAGAGTCTGTAACTTTACCCCTATTCAAGAAAGGCGATGCAAATAATCCTAATAATACAGAGGGATCTCTTTGGTTGACGTTAAACAGTAAAATATATAGCACTATCATTAACAGCAGATTACAGGGGTGATTGAATGTAATTTAAAACACGGGAGAACATCAAGCTGGCTTTAAAAAGGGTTACTCTACTGTCGATCATATGTTTACTCTTCTTTCGTTTGTTCAAAAGCAATTTTTCTTTAAATCGTAAAAAATTTTTGTTGCGTTTATTGACTTTTAAAAAGCCTTTGAAATCCATTAACAGAAAGCTTTTATGGACAGTATTACTTAAAAACGGAGTCAAGGGGAAATTTAGTTGTATTAGAGCTATGTATCAAGTAGTTAAAAAAGATAAGAAGTGGTTCCAGTCTTACAGACTTTATTAATTGGGCGCTGGGGTATGAAAGGGGATGTGTGTAGCCCTGCATTATTTTCTATGTAATTAATGAGGTTGCTATCGAGGTTATTAACAATGGCCTCCATGGTGGAAAGATTTCCAGAAGGTGTGTCAGAATTATTTATCCTACTAAAAGCAGATGACATCGCTCTGGTTTCAGAAACATAGTTGGGTTTCAACGTCAGCTAAATAATCTGAGCAGGGCTGCCTCTTCATTAGAGTTTTAAAGTTGAACATGAAAAAAAGCAACATCGTGGTATTCGAAAGGGAGGATATTTATCAGCGAGGGAAATATGGATGTATGATGGACTTGTTTTACCTGTAGTGAATGTGTATAAATACCTGGGGGCTACTTTTCTACTCGTCTAAGTTTTAGCTTTGCTTGCAAAGACCTTGCATGTAGGGCAAAGAATGCTTTGATTTGCGTAATAAAAAAAAATTTCATGCTTTTAAAACAATAATTCACTTGAGTTATTTTTAAAGATCTTTGATTCCCCGATACAGCCTATTTTGATGTATGGGGCTGAAATTTGGGGTTTAGATAACGCCGTCGTTCATTGTGAGGCGGTGCATTAATTTGCTTGAAGAAGTTTCTAGGTCTTGACAGGCGTATTTCTAATGATTTTGGTTTTATGGGGAATCCAACAGATATCCATTGTTCATTACTTTCCTGCCGTTAGATGTGTTCGGTATTGGTTAAAAGCTTTACACATGGATAATGGTAGATTGCCTCGTAAGTCTTATGAAATGTTATTCGAATTGGATTTAAAGGGGAAAAACGAACTGGGTTTCAAGTGTTGCGTCTATTTTTGTATAAGCACGGATTTGGGGATGTTTGGCTGGCTCAGGGTGTTGGGAAAACAAAATCAGTTTATTCGTTTTTTTCAACAAAGGCTAATTGACTGTCGATGGGGAAATGTGGGGCGATCATATCCAGACTAGTGAACGATACAATTTGTACAGAAATTGTTCAAGATTTTCATCGGATTCAGCCTTATTTGAAATTCGATATAGACATGTATTTGAAAAGATCCATTGCTAAATTTAGACTTGGAGTTTCTGAGATAAGGACTCATTTCTTAAGATACAGACAACATAGACAAAGTGATTTAAATGGTCCATTGGTACGCAAGGTGAAGAAAAGAAATACATTTTCTGTTCGTTGCCCAGCTTTAAAAGATAATTTGCCAAAAATTTATCCCACGGAAATATTATAGGCGCCCTGCTTGTTTCGTTTACAGTTACTACTTAGCTCTAATAGGGATAACGTTATCAAGAATTTAGGCATGTTTTTTTAAAGCATCTAAATCAGAGAAATAATGACATCTTAATTGCTGTTTTTGCTTGTTTGGATGGGAGATTGTTTTTTCCCTTGATACTTATTTGCTTCTTACCTATAATGTAAATGGTTTGCTCATTCCCCTTCAAAGGGCCGATGGCCTTACTGAATAAATTCTGAAGTCTCTCTCTCTCTCTCTCCTCTCACTCTCTCTCTCTCTCCTCCTCTCTCTCTCTCTCCCCCTCCCCCCTCCCTCTCCACCCCTCCCCTTAATATACCTCCGCCCTGTTTAATTTCTCTCTGTCTCCCCGCTCGCTCCCCCCTCCCTGTCCCCCTCCCCTGCATATTCCCCTCCTGTCTTTTTCTTTCTTTCCTCACCATGCTCAGTTTACTGTCTTTCATTCTGTTTTTTTTTGTTGTCCTTTTGTCTGGCTGTATCATGTATGCTTGTGCAAAGCGCCTCTTTTGGGGTTGTGGGGTGTTGTGGTGTGTGTGTGTGTGTGTGTGTGTGTGTGTGTGTGTGTGTGTGTGCGTGCGGGCGTGCGTGCATGCGTGCGTGTGCGTGCGTGCGTGTGTGTGTTTGTGCGTCGTGTGTAAGAAGAGAGAGAGAGAAAGAGCGAGAGAGAGAGTGTGCTGAATAAACGCTCCCTGCGTAAGTACAATTTGACGGACCAGACCTCTGAGGGCCTCTTTTCCTTTACCGCCATAATAAGCTGCACAGTCTACTGCATGCAAGGATGCTCAAGACACCACAGTCCGCGGGGTCCTGTCAGCAGGCAATTTTTTTCTTACGCATGGGGCCCTACATGGCTATCCATTGACTCTTGGCCTTTTGGGTGGTCGGGCGAGCGCCTGAGTGAATTTGACTCTTTGAGAGAATCAAGCTGTTTCTTGCCACTTTGCATCTTGAGTCAAGTCACGATCAAATTCTTCATCTCACGTACACGCACATCCATGCACACACATGTGTACATTCACTACACGTACATACAACAACAATAACAAAAAAAAACCACGGTAGGTAGGTACTCAAAGTCTGACCAGCACATTGGGCTAATGCGTAGGTCAGACACCTACAGAGTCGTAGCCACGAGACCCTCTTCTTCAGTTGTCTCATCTTAGTTGTTAATTCATTTATCTATCAGCTTAAAATCATGTGTGGTGTGGTCTCAAAACCTAGCAGATGTGGTGTAGTGTATATGGACTAGTCGGCACACAGTGAGGCCCCCCTGATGAAACTGAAACTGAAACTTGATCTCATCTCAAGAATCAGCAGACTGGGAGCTGCCTTCCATGAGGGGAGACCATTCTCAGGGTCCGAACTGGACATAGCTGGCACTGGAAGGCCTGTAGGATTTGTGCCAAGACTGAAAATGACCGGTCGGTGCCGAGACTGAAAGCAGCAGTTAAAGTAGGCTAATGTTCAAGTTAAAGTCTCTGGAAGTGCTTAAGAACAATCGGTTTACAACATTTCTCTGAACTAGAAAAAAAAAAAGAAAAAAAAAAAAGGAAAAAAGGAAAAAAGATATGGCTGGCCTTATGTTCCTTGTTGCTTATGAAAATGACTAATATACACTTAATCATTCCATTGTGGTAATTCTTGTTGTACGTCTGCAAAAAAAAGAAAAAAAAAAAAGAAAAGAAAAGACCTGCAAACTAAGCAGCCTGGCGGTAGGGAATGCTGCTTTTGAATCATGATTGGTGGAGAGGAGGTCGGTAATGGACATCTTTTCCTGTCTATAAATGTCTGTCAAATTTTGGTAGATTTTTTTTTTTTTTTTTTTTTTTTTTTTGTGAGAGGCAAAATCATGAAACACATGTGAAAATTTTGAATCTGCGGTTCCTTTTGCTGATGAATCGTCTCAACCTGTGACCAGGGGGCGAGGGCACGTAGTGAGGGCGCAGCCTTGACACATTCACGTCGCGCCTCGCCTTACTAACTGCCATTGAGGTGTGTGCCCGTGAACATTGTTTTTCCCCCACATGGTTGGTTGCATGCGCATGCTGAATGATCGTTTATCTTTAGGAAGAAACCTATTAAAAAAAAAGAAAACTACATGAGGTGAGACAAACGCCCCAAAATGAATGTTACATTTCTTACGCTTGCCAGATTATTTCGCTTGCCAGTGTCTTCTCCATGAACATTTTTTTTTTTTTTTTAGTTAATAATGCATTACATCATGTTTTCTCTGCTTTAAAATTTTTTTTTTTTTAAATCCAGTCAGTGAGTCAGTATCATCCTTTCATTCGTTGTTGGTGTCACGAATGCCGTTGCTCTTAATGACATTTTTATGCAATGTTTGAGATCTGTTCTATCATCTGTAGTTACGACAAAAAAGCAGAAGAGCACACAAAACAAAGTGTGAAGTAACGACGATTTAATGCACGACACAAAACAGGACAAGAAATTTTCGGCAAAATGCCTTCCTCAGCGACAAACAAAAAAAAGGTACAGACAAAAACATGCACAATACTCCCCTTGTGGCTTCACAAGGGGAGTATTGTGCATGTTTTTGTCTGTACCTTTTTTTTGTTTGTCGCTGAGGAAGGCATTTTGCCGAAAATTTCTTGTCCTGTTTTGTGTCGTGCATTAAATCGTCGTTACTTCACACTTTGTTTTGTGTGCTCTTCTGCTTTTTTGTCGTGTTTCAGTAACGCCGCAGTTTGTTTCATTTGCCATCTGTAGTTAGTTTTCCCTCTGTCTGGAAACTCTTGTTTTAAGTCCATGTTCTTTAGGTTTGTTTTGAGAGTTGAACTTCAGTTTAATGTCACTTTTTATTTTTTAGTTCTATATATATATATATATATACATATATATATGAACGTACACGTTTACACATTGTAAGCATGGTTGGTGCGCGTGCACACACACACACATCACACACACAGAAGCACGCATGCATACACGATTGCATGCATGCATGCTCACACATGCACACACACACACACACACACACACACACACACACACACACACACACACACACACACACACACACACATGCCTGCACGCAAACATACACATCCATACACACACGCAGACGCATATGTATGCAAACACACTCTCTCCTCTCTCTCTCTCTCTCTCTCTCTCTCTCTCACACACATACACACACACACACACACACACACACACACACACACGTGACAGCAGAATACTTCTCACCCCCAACCCCCCACCCCCCTTCCTGTGAAAGAAAGCTGCCAGCTGTTAAACTCCCTAAATCCCTGACAGCCAGATGTTCCCTGCGCCCAAGGGTCTGCCAGTCAATGTACTCCCTGTGCCACCACCTGGCTAACTTCACTCCATCGATCATGCTGGGCCCCAGCTGTTGGTGACAACACACTTGATCAACCCAGGAGACAAAAGTCTGTGTGTGTGTGTGTGTGTGTGTGTGTGTGTGTGAGAGAGAGAGAGAGAGAGAGAGAGAGAGAGAGAGAGAGAGAGAGGGAGAGAGTGACCGAGGGAGAGATAGAGAGAGAGAGAGCAAGGGAGAGAGAGAGAGCGAGGGAGAGAGAGAGAGAGAGAGGGAGAGATAGAGAGCGAGGAAGAGATAGAGACAGAGAGAGAGAGAGAGAGAAAGAGGGAGAGAGAGAGAGCGAGGGAGAGAGAGAGAGAGAGACTGAGGGAGAGATAGAGCAAGGAAGAGAGAGAGCGAGGGAGAGAGTGAGCGAGGGAGAGAGTGAGCGAGGGAGAGAGAGAGAGAGAGAAAGAGAGAGAGCGAGGGAGAGAGAGAGAGCGAAGGAGAGAGAGAGAGACTGAGGGAGAGATAGAGAGAGCAAGGGAGAGAGAGCAAGGGAGAGAGAGAGCGAGGGAGAGGGAGAGAGAGAGCGAGGGAGAGAGAGAGAGCGAGGGAGAGAGAGAGCGAGGGAGAGAGAGAGCGAGGGAGAGAGAGAGAGCGAAGGAGAGAGAGAGAGACCGAGGGAGAGAGAGAGAGAGCGAGGGAGAGAGAGCGAGGGAGAGAGAGAGCGAGGGAGGGAGAGAGAGAGCGAGGGAGGGAGAGAGAGAGCGAGGGAGGGAGAGAGAGAGCGAGGGAGAGAGAGAGAGACAGAGAGAGAGCGAGGGAGAGAGAGAGCGAGGGAGGGAGAGATAGAGCGAGGGAGAGATAGAGACAGAGAGATAGAGAAAGAGAGAGAGAGAGAGAGAGCGAGGGAGAGAGAGAGAGCGAGGGAGAGATAGAGAGAGCAAGGGAGCGAGAGAGAGAGCGAGGGTGTCATGTGACGCAGCCTCACATCAAGGCATGTGACGCTCCATCACATGTAGTTAGTGATAGGAATCATTTCCCCATGCCACAACTAAAAAGGAAGAATATTCATGTGGCTTGACTAGTGTAGCGGGCGTCCCCAAATAATTGTGACAATGACTCATTAAAGAAACAAATGTGGTCATTGGGTGAAAGTGACCACTGAGAGATAGTTTAATAAGGGCTGGTAAGGTGCTGGTCATGTGTTTTGAACACTGAGTATGCACTCACTAGAGGAGGGAGGAAAGAATCAGTTTTAGCCCAGCAGATGGCCTAGCGACTCGAACCTGTCAGGACGCTGGTCCTCACTGCTGACCAGTCATTACCAGGTGAGCCATAGATAGTCGGGGAAAGCTACAGGGGAAAACCTAAAGAAAAGAGAAAGAAAGAATTCATAATTAAATTGGGAAGCAGGTTACTTACACGAACCTTATTCGTGTTTCAGCCCTTCACCCTTCACCTTTCACCCCGTGAGGTGGTTAAAGATGGCCATGGTGTGGGGAACACACCGGTAGTTCAGCCCCAGCAAGTAAAGACTCCAGGGAGAGGAGTTGGAACTCATCATCTCTCCAGTGACAGGAGAAGTCGAGGGAGAGGAGTCGGAACTCATATCTCCAGTGACGGGAGAAATCAAGGGGGCGATACGATGTCTGAGAGAGACAGGGAATCGTGACAGTATGGAGTCTTATAACTGATGCAGGCATGGCATCAATGATTACAGGAGTTATTTATTCTCCTGGTCTGGATTTTGGGCTAATGTAATGTGAAGGCCATGACTTTATAGAATCTTGAATGAATTAGTTTATCTCTCAGTGTAAAGAGAGATACATGTATAAAATCTGTTTATAAATTGTTTGATGTGATTTAGTAAAGTGTTTTTCCCGAAGGAGAGGGGGAGAAGAAAAAAAACATTCGGTAGTGCGCCTTTTGGTTGATTGGAAAGATTGCGTGTGCGTATGGAGTAAATGCTGTCATGAATGCGTGTGTGCAAAAGTGACAGTGTGACAGAGGGAGAGAGAGAGCGAGGGAGAGAGAGAGCGAGGGAGAGAGGGAGAGAGAGAGCGAGGGAGAGATAGAGACAGAGAGAGAGAAAAAGAGAGAGAGAGGGGGGAATATTGCAGGCGGAGAAGTTGCGTGATTGTCAGTGAGTACAGGAATGATCCTGGGTCTCTTACAAGTTGCTTGGTTTTTTAAAAAAAAGAAAGAAAGAAAAAAAAGTAACATTGTTGTATATATTTCCAGTGACCTGCATGCTGAAGATTGTGAACTTCATGATTATTGAAAAAAGTTTGATCAGATGCGATCAGCACATTTCGACGATGAAAAGTTGAAGTTGATAAGGCACTGAAGAGGCGACACTTCGACTATGAATAGTTTTGATTGGATAAGGCGCTGCAGATAACGCCAGTGTCACAAGTTCGGCAGACAAAGAAACTTGATTTGGAGGTCACGTCAGGTGTAGGATAACCTGTCAGAGAAATTTTTGTACTGTTTTTTTGGAGTGTCGGTACACCATGTACAGAGGAACTGTACAGTTTGTTCAGTGTCAGTACTCCATGTGCAAAGAAATTGTACAGGTTTTTTTTTTGAGTGCCCGTACACCACGTACAGAGAAATTGTACAGTTTGTTCAGTGTCAGTACACCGCGTACAGAGAAATTGTGCAGTTTGTTGAGTGTCAATACACCATGTACAGAGAAATTGTACAGTTTGTTCTGTGTCAATATTTATGGCATGTACAGAAATTGTACAGTTTGTATAGTGTTAATACACCACGTACAGAGAAATATCACAGTTTGTTGGGTGTCACTGTACCATGTACAGAGAAATTGTACAGTTTGTGAAGTATCAGTACACCACATACAAAGAAGTTGCACAGAAACAGATTGTTGTGAAGATGTG
The DNA here is from genome assembly GCA_018398815.1 of Conus ventricosus. Lineage (NCBI taxonomy): Eukaryota > Metazoa > Mollusca > Gastropoda > Neogastropoda > Conidae > Conus > Conus ventricosus. Next base: position 34,885,674 of record CM031623.1, read on the forward strand.
CAGTTGCAATCATGCATGCTCTTAAGTGCATGGGAGAACACGCTCGATGCATCCTTGCACCCACTCACACACGCACGTTGGATCTCTGTCTCTCTCTGTCTCTGTCTCTCTCCTTCTCTCCATATCTGTCTCTGTCTCTGTGTTTTTTTTTTTTCTCTTTCTTTGTCGCTGTGTTTCCTTGTCTGTCTGTCTGTGTCTGTCTCTCAGTCTGTCTGTCTCTCTCTGGTCCTCTCTCTCTCGCTCTCTTTCACTCACACTCTTGAAACTGCTGGAAACGATGAAAATGTGTTTTTGAAAACACTCAAAGAAAGAATGATAGTTTTTTTTTTCTCTCCAGCAGACATGGCTATCAAAGATCAGGGATAGTGACAGGTTTAGCTCCTGTAGTTCTTTCAAATCACTTCCACATGGTTAACAATATTTATTGAAAGCAACCATCAACCAGTTTAAAACAGCATTTTCTAGGTTCAGACTAGGTGTACATGAGTTGAAGATGAAGAACACTTTGTTAGAAGCAGTTCTGTCCATATGCATTTTTGTTGTTGTCATGTAAACATATTACAGAAGAACTTCCTTCTTCTGTTGCGTCATGAATGGTGCAGATTAATCAGGGAGATATGGTGCCCCAAACTTGAAAGACAGTAGATGTAATAAACGAGCAGTTATTGTGTCAAGAAATTGCAAGTGTCATATATGGGATGTGCCCATGCATATTTTCTGCTGACCCAAACACTGAGAGGAATATGTTGCTGAAAATCTGAAATACTTGTCAATCATTGATTAAAATTTGCTATTTGCTTGCCTCTTGTCCTGTGTAATTACAGGCTGGAGACTTAACGTTAGTTTCTCTCTCTCTCTCTTTCTCTCTCTCTCTGTCTCTCTCTCTCTCTCTCTGTCTCTCTCTCTGTCTGCTCTCTCTCTCTCTCTCTCTCTCTCTCTCTCTCTCTCTCTCTCTCTCTCTCTCTGTCTCCCTCTCTTTCTCTCCCTCTCTCTTTTTCTTTTCTTCTCCCTCGCTCCATCTCTCTCTCTTGGAGAAGGCCTACGATACCACCTGGAAATCTGGGATACTTCATGATCTCATGATCTTGGTTTTCGGGGTCATCTTCCACTTTTCATTCAAAATTTTTTGGCAGAACGACAGTTTCAGGTCCGGGTTGGCACCACTCTCTCTGATGTTCACGAGCAGGAGTTGGGTGTTCCACAGGGGAGCATACTGTCTCCTTCCCTCTTTAGCATCAAGATCAACAACATTGTTAAATCAGTTCAACAGGGTTCAGACTGTTCATTGTTTGTGGATGATTTTGCTGTCTACGCAACTGGAAGCCTGTTCTCGAGTGTCCAGCGCAGGCTCCAGCTTTGTGTGGATAAAATTCATCAGTGGGCGGATGAAAACGGTTTCACCTTTTCTCCTACAAAGACACAGTGCATTCACTTCCATAATTTCCGTCAGTTTTTTCCAGATCCTGTAATTCTAATAGGGAAATCTCCATTCCAGCTGTCAAAGAGGCCAAGTTCTTAGGAGTTATTATTGACCAGAAACTCAACTTTGTCAGCCACATTAAAAACCTCAAAACTTCTTGCCAGAAAGCTCTGAATATTCTGCGGGTCGTAGCACACACTGACTGGGGCGCTGATAAGAAAACTTTGCTGCACATCTACAGAGCCTTGGTCCGTTCCAAACTGGACTATGGTTGTGCTGTGTACGGCTCTGCAAGACCGTCTTACCTAAAACTCTTGGACCCTATCCACCATCAAGGGCTTCGTCTCTGTCTTGGAGCATTCCGCACCACCCCTGTGTACAGCCTGTACGCAGAGGCAGGTGAACCCTCACTGTCCAACCGCAGGCTGAAACTATCCTTGAATTACTATATCAGACTGTTCTCAGAACCAGAAAACCCTGCCTATGACTGTGTTTTTGACCCTCCGTTCCAAAGTAAATTTGAAAACAACCCTAACTGTATTCCGCCGTTTGGTCTTCGTATGCAGCCTCACGCGCTGAATGCAGGTCTTGACCTAGGAGTTGTGTCCGATTTTTCCAAGTTTCCAGATGAGCCTCCGTGGACCTTTTTCACACCAGAGATTCGTTTTGATCTTGCAGCTTTTCATAAAGAGTCTACCAGCTCTCTGGCATACAAGGCATTGTATGCTGACCTCTGTTCAAAATTTCCATCTTATCAGAAAATTTTCACTGACGGTTCCAAGTCTGAGGATGGAGTGGCCTGTGCAGCCTATTGCCCTGGTGCTCCTTCTCAGATACTGTTAGAACATATACCTCCAGATGTTTCTGTCTATTCCGCTGAACTTACAGCTCTGGTTCTGGCATTGAAGATAATCTCACAATCTAAGAAGAGGGACTTTCTGGTTCTGTCAGATTCACTGTCAGCTTTGGAGGCGATAGCTGGCCGCAACCTTCAGCACCCAGAACTTTTACACTTTTTTGAACTTTTGACCAAGTTGAAAGCGGATGGTTACAACATTATTCTGGCTTGGATTCCTGGTCATGTTGGCATTGGAGGGAACGAAATGGTTGATCGTTTAGCCAAGAATGCCACAACAGAGAAACTGTCCAACTTACATATCCCCTGCTCAGATCTGAAACCCAAAATTAACAATTATGTGAGAGACCTCTGGCAGGAGGATTGGAATGCGCAGACGGATAACAAACTCTTTCAGATCCGTCCAAACCTTAAGGAGTTCCTCTCATCTACGTCTGGTGGTCGTAAAGAAGAAACATTGGCTGCACACCGGTCTTTCGTATTTTACCCATTCGTACCTTTTAAAGAGTGAAGAAGCTCCGTGGTGCATTCCATGTCATGTGCCACTCACAGTGAAACATATTCTTTTGGAGTGTTGTGACTTGCATGATGTGAGACACAAACATTTTATGGCAGATTCCATGAAAACCTTGTTCAGAGATGCCCCACCTGACGCGATCTTTGAGTTTTTGAAAGAGATTAACATTTTTCATCGGATCTGAGATTTTACAGAGAAGAGATTTTTAACAAACTTTCGGATGGTTTTTCGATGTATTTTAAAGAATTGTGTGAATGAATGACTTGTGAGTTGATTTTAACATGGTGACAGCCCTGATGTGGCCCTTTGCGGTCGGCTGGGCTATAAGCAACATTATCTTATCTCTCTCTCTGTCTCCCTCTCTCTCTGTTTCTCTCTCTCTGTGTTCCTCTCTCTCTCTCTCTCTCTCTTTGTTCTTCTCTCTCTCTCTCTCTCTCTCTCTCTCTCTCTCTCTCTCTCTGTCCAAAGCACAACTATAAAGTGAAGAAGAGTACGTAACTCATCCTCTGATCAAAAAAAAAAAAAGAAAAAGAAAAAAGAAAAAAATTGCTGGTCATAACTCGCTGTCATTCAGATCAGTGAAACACTCTGTTTTCAGCTTCTGTCGCTGTCCTCCTCACACCAACCCCCCCCCCCCACCCCTCACCCCAACCCAGTTATCCACCCAACCCTTCCCCTACTACCTGCATGAGTTGTTATAGAAG
>CM031623.1:34890170-34900170 GCA_018398815.1 Conus ventricosus
CGAAAGTTTGTTAAAAATCTCTTCTCTGTAAAAATCTCAGATCCGATGAAAATGTTAATCTCTTTCAAAAACTCAAAGATCGCGAACAAGGTTTTCATGGAATCTGCCGTAAAATGCTTGTGTCTCACATCGTGCAAGTCACAACACTCCAAAAGATAGGTAAGATAAGAAATGTTGCTTATAGCCCAGCCGACCGCAGAGGCCACATCAGGGCTGTCACCCACGTTAAAATCAACTCACCAGTCATTAAAAAAAAAAAAAAAAAAAAAAAAAAACTTTCACACATCTCGTTAAATGACATCGTCTACAAACGAACCAGAAACTTTGTTAAAAATCCTTCTTCCGTAAAATCTCAAATCAGATGAAAAATGTTAATTTCTCTCAAAAACCCAAGGATCACATCAGGCGGGACATCCCTGAACAGGATCTTCATGGACTCCGCTGTAAAATGTTTGTGTCTCACATCGTGCAAGTCCCAACACTCTAAAAGAACATGTTTCATTGTGAGTGGCGCATGACATGGAATGCACCACGGAGCTTCTTCACTCTTTAAAAGGTAAGCATGGGTAAAATACGAATGGCCGGTGTGCAGCCGGCACAGAACCGTTTCCTCTTTACGACCTCCCGACGTGGATGGGAGGAACTCCTGAAGGTTTGGACGGATCTGAAAGAGTTTGTTATTCGTCTGTGTGTTCCAATCCTCCTGCCAGAGGTCTCTCACATAATCGTTAATTTGGGTTTCACATCTGAGCAGGGGATATAAGTTATGGACAGTTTCTCTCTTGTGGCGTTCTTGGCTAAACGTCAACCATTTCGTTCCCGCCGATGCCAACATGGCCAGGAACCCAAGCAAGAGTAATGTTGTAACCGTCCGCCTTCAACTTGCTAAAAAGTTCAAAAAAAAGTAAAAGTTCTGGATGCTGAAGGTTGCGGCCAGCTATGGCCTCCAAAGCTGACAGCGAATCCGACAGAACCAGAAAGTCCCTCCTCGAAGAATGGGAGATTATCTTCAAAGCCAGTATATGTTTCACACTGTGAGTGGCACATGACATGGAATGCACCACGGAGCTTCTTCATTCTTTAAAAGGTATGAATGGGTAAAATACGAAAGACCGGTGTGCAGCCGACACAGAACTGTTTCTTCTTTACGACCACCAGACGTAGATGAGAGGAACTCCTTAAGGTTTGGACGGATCTGAAAGAGTTTGTTATCTGCCCTGCGTATTCCAATCCTCCTGCCAGAGGTCTCTCACATAATTGTTAATTTTGGGTTTCAGATCTGAGCAGGGATATGTAAGTTGGACAGTTTCTCTGTTGTGGCATTCTTGGCTAAACGATCAACCATTTCGTTCCCTCCAATGCCAACATGACCAGGAATCCAAGCCAGAATAATGTTGTAACCACCCGCTTTCAACTTGGTCAAAAGTTCAAAAAGTGTAAAAGTTCTGGGTGCTGAAGGTTGCGGCCAGCTATGGCCTCCAAAGCTGACAGTGAATCTGACAGAACCAGAAAGTCCCTCTTCTTAGATTGTGAGATTATCTTCAATGCCAGAACCAGAGCTGTAAGTTCAGCGGAATAGACAGAAGCATCTGGAGGTATATTTTTCAACAGTATCTGAGAAGGAGTACCAGGGCAATAGCTGCACAGGCCACCCCATCCTCAGATTTGGGAACTGTCAGTGAAAATTTTCTGATAAGATGGAAATTTTGAACAGAGGTCAGCATATAATACCTTGTATGCCAAGGAGCTGGTAGACTCTTTATGAAAAGCTGCAAGATCAAAACGAATCTCTGGTGTGAAAAAGGTCCACGGAGGCTCATCTGGAAACGTGGAAAAATCGACACAATTCCTAGGTCAAGACCTGCATTCCGCGCGTGAGGCTGCATACGAAGACCAAACGGCGGAATACAGTTGGGGTTGTTTTCAAACTTACTTTGGAACGGAGGGTCAAAAACACAGTCATAGGCAGGGTTTTCTGGTTCTGAGAACATCGGATATAAAATTCAAGGATAGTTTCAGCCTGCGGTTGGACAGTGAGGGTTCACCTGCCTCTGCGTACAGGCTGTACACAGGGGTGGTGCGAATGCTCCAAGACAGAGACGAAGCCCTTGACCGGTGGATAGGGTCCAAGAGTTTTAGGTAAGACGGTCTTGCAGAGTCGTACACAGCACAACCATAGTCCAGTTTGGAACGGCCCCAAGGCTCTGTAGAGGTGCAGCAAAGTTTTGTTATCAGCGCCCCGGTCAGTGTGTGCTACGACCCGCAGAATATTCAGAGCTTTCTGGCAAGAAGTTTTGAGGTTTTTAATGTGGCTGAGAAAGTTGAGTTTCTGGTCAATAATAACTCCTAAGAATTTGGCCTCTTTGACAGCTGGAATGGGAGATTTCCCTATTAGAATTACAGGATCTGGAAAAAACTGACGGAAATTATGGAAGTGAATACACTGTGTCTTTGTAGGAGAAAAGGTGAAACCGTTTTCATCCGCCCACTGATGAATTTTATCCACACAAAGCTGGAGTCTGCGCTGGACACTCGGGTACAAGCTTCCAGTTGCATAGACAGCAAAATCATCCACAAACAATGAGCAGTCTGAACCCTGCTGAACTGACTTAACAATGTTGTTAATCTTGATGCTAAAGAGGGCAGGAGACAGTATGCTCCCCTTTTGGAACCCCAACTCCTGCTCATGAACATCAGAGAGAGTAGTGCCAACTCAGACCTGAAACTGTCGTTGTGCCAAAAAATTTTGAATGAAAAGTGGAAGATGACCCCGAAAACCAAGATCATGGAGATCACGAAGTATCCCAGATTTCCAGGTGGTATCGTAGGCCTTCTCCAAGAAAGAGAGAAAGATGGAGCGAGGGAGAAGAAAAGAAAAAGAGAGAGGGAGAGAAAGAGAGGGAGACAGAGAGAGGGAGACAGAGAGAGAGAGAGAGAGACACCACAGAGAGAGAGAGAGAGAGAGAGACAGAGAGAGAGAGAAAGAAAAAGGGGAGAAACTGACGTTAAGTCTCCAGCCTGTAAACACAGGACAAGTAGAGGCAAGCAAATAGCAAATTTTAATCAATGATTGACAAGTATTTGAGATTTTCAGCAGCATATTCCTCTCAGTGTTTGGGTCAGCAGAAAATATACATGGGCACATCCCATATATGACACTTGCAATTTCTTGACACAATAACTGCTTGTTTATTACATCTACTGTCTTTCAAGTTTGGGGCACCATATCTCCCTGATTAATCTGCACCATTCATGACGCAACAGAAGAAGGAAGTTTCTTCTGTAATATGTTTACATGACAACAACAAAAATGCATATGGACAGAACTGCTTCTAACAAAGCGTTCATCTTCAACTCATGTACACCTAGTCTGAACCTAGAAAATGCTGTTTTAAACTGGTTGATGGTTGCTTTCAATAATATTGTTAACCATGTGGAAGTGATTTGAAAGAACTACAGGAGCTAAACCTGTCACTGTCCCTGATCTTTGATAACCATGTCTGCTGGAGAGAAGAAAAAAAACTATCATTCTTTCTTTGAGTGTTTTCAAAAACACATTTTTATCGTTTCCAGCAGTTTCAAGAGTGTGAGTGAAAGAGAAAGAGAGAGAGAGAGAGAGAGGACCAGAGAGAGACAGACAGACTGAGAGACAGACACAGACAGACAGACAAGGAAACACAGGGACAAAGAAAGAGAAAAAAAACACAGAGACAGAGACAGATATGGAGAGAAGGAGAGAGACAGAGACAGAGAGAGACAGAGATCCAACGTGCGTGTGTGAGTGGGTGCAAGGATGCATCGAGCGTGTTCTCCATGCACTTACGAGCATGCATGATTGCAACTGCACATCTTCACAACAATCTGTTTCTGTGCAACTTCTTTGTATGTGGTGTACTGATACTTCACAAACTGTACAAGTTCTCTGTACATGGTGCACTGACACCCAACAAAACTGTGATATTTCTCTGTACGTGGTGTATTAACACTATACAAACTGTACAATTTCTGTACATGCCATAAATATTGACACAGAAGAAACTGTGTATTAACACTATACAAACTGTACAATTTCTGTACATGCCATAAATATTGACACAGAACAAACTGTACAATTTCTCTGTACATGGTGTATAGACACTCAACAAACTGCACAGTTTCTCTGTACGCGGTGTACTCACTACTGAACACTGAACAAACTGTACAATTTCTCTGTACGTGGTGTAATAGACACTCAACAAAAACTGCACAGTTTCTCTGTACGCGGTGTACTCACTACTGACACTGAACAAACTGTACAATTTCTCTGTACATGGTGCACTGACACTCAATAAACGGTACAGTTCCTCTGTACATGGTGTACTGACACCCAAAAAAAACCCGTACAATTTCTTTGCACATGGAGTACTGACACTGAACAAACTGTACAGTTCCTCAGTACATGGTGTACTGACACTACAAAAAACAGTACAAAAATTTCTCTGACAGGTTATCCTACACCTGATGTGACCTCCAAATCAAGTTGCTTTGTCTGCCGAACGTGTGGACACTGGCGTTATCTGCAACGCCTTATCCAATCAAACTTTTCATAGTCGAATTGTCTCCTCTTCAGTGCCTTATCAAATTCAACTTTTCATCGTCGAAATGTGCTGATCGCATTTGATCAAACTTTTTTCAATATCATGAAGTTCACTATCTTCAGCATGCAGCTCACTGGAAATATATACAACAATGTTGCTTTTTTTTTTTTTCTTAAACCAAGTAACTTGTAAGAGACCGGACAGCCCTGATGTGGCCCTTTGCGGTCGGCTGGGCTATAAGCAACATTATCTTATCTTATCCCAGGATCATTCTTGTACTCGCTGACAACCACGCAACTTCTCCGCCTGCAATATTCCTCTCTCTCTCTCTCTCTCTCTCTCTCTCTCTCTCTCTCTCTCTCTGTCTCTATCTCTCCCTCGCTCTCTATCTCTCCCTCTCTCTCCCTTGCTCTCTCTCTCTCTCCCTTGCTCTCTCTTCTCCTCTCCCTTGCTCTCTCTCTCTCTCTCTCTCTCTCTCTCTCTCTCACACACACACACACACACACACACACACACACACACACAGACTTTTGTCTCCTGGGTTGATCAAGTGTGTTGTCACCAACAGCTGGGACCCAGCATGATCGATGGAGTGAAGTTAGACAGACAGACAGACAGACAGACAGAGACAGAGGGAGAGAGTGTGTGTTTGCATACATATGCGTGTGCGTGTGTGTATGGGTGTGAATGTTTGCGCGCAGGCGCGTGTGTGTGTGTGTGTGTGTGTGTGAGCATGCGTGCATGCAATCGTGTATGCATGTGGGGAGCATGCGTGCATGCAATCGTGTATGCATGCGTGCTTCTGTGTGTGTGTGTGTGTGTGTGTGTGGGGCGTGTGTGCGTGTGCGTGCGAGCATGCGTGTGTGAGTGGGGTGTGTGTGCACACGCACCAACCATGCTTACAATGTGTAAACGTGTACATTCATATATATATATATATGAACGTATATATAAATCAACAAACATAACTACGGTATTGCACACCAGCCTTTTCTGGGATAGCATTCTTCTTAAAACTGAAAAGGCAGAGGAGTCAAATTACCACTTTCCGCGGTCACTGAGGAGAAACAATCAGGTTTCGAAATATCGTATCTGACCAGGAGTTATATGTTAGTGAGTTTCCCTCCCTATTGGAGGTTGTCTCCCCCTTGGAGACTATAAGCTTGCTGAAGGCTTATTTTGAGAAGCATTTATTTTATTTTCCCCATTCCACCCATTCAAGCACATACTGTTAGTTAGGCAGAATCATCTACCACTGCAGATATGAATGCTTATCTCCCCCTATTTCTTCAATCTAAGACATAAGAGCAAGCTTTGTTTATACCGGTAATTCAATATTTCTTGCAGTCATTGCAACACCAAGCTGCTCTGTAAGTTGCTGGAATGGTGCTCGGTAGTTATCCTTGGAATTTATTAGTTTGTTATATATATATATATATATATATATATATATATATATAATTTGTTAAAAGGTAAGGTTTAAAACAAATCTACAGCGCTTTTCTGCAATGAAATTCATCAGGTGTGGGGGTCTGTGCTGCCGGTGTTTTTTAATGCTGGGTTTTTGTCTTACACATGTGCCCTGTTTTTTTCGTGTGTTTCGGTTTTTTTTCATGATGGTTTTCCCATTTGTCCCTCGTTTAACCATTTCTATCCCGTTTTTTTAAAGTTGCCTTTGGGGTTTTGCATGTATTTTTCTTTCTTTTGAGCATGGGTTTACTCTTTTGAAATGTTGTTGTATGGTGCTGCCTTTCTATGATTTCCCAGATATTGTAGTCTATTTTTTTCTTTTTGGCTTCCGATGTTTTTTCTCTTTTCTTTTTGGTTTTTGTTTTTTTTGGGTTTTAAAATGATTTTTGGGGTTTTTATATCTTTTTTAAAATTGGTTTTCGTGGATTTTATTTTGGGCTTGCGTTGTTTAATTGCTCCTCAGTTGACCCCTTTAAAACCCAATTTTAAAAATGGCAAAATAAATTTTAAAACAATCTTCTAAAAACATACCTTTCCCCCCAACCTAAAGCTATTGAAAAGAATGTGAACGCAAAAGGTTTTCAAAACATGAGGGGAAAGCTTTTTTTTTTAAACCCAATGAAGAGAGAAGAAAAAACACATTGACTTCAAAACAGGCGAGCTCCCCCACCACGAAGACATAAGAAAATTTGAGGATAAAATAAAAGGGGATAAAACCCAATTTAAATTAAAAAAATCAAAACAATGAATTCCAAACACGTTAAAAAGAAATCAAAACAAATCCAAATCAAAAAATATTTGGAAGAAAAAACAGCAACTTTACAAAATGGAAACTAAAGAGTACTCACAGTTCTCGACAAAAACATCCAAAAAAATTCAAAAAAGTGATAAAACACTTGATAATTAGAAAAAAAAAAAAGGCTTGTCCCCCCCAAATGGTTAAGCGAAAGTGGGACAACAGCGCAAAGAAGCTTTCATAACACTTAAAGACCCCAAACCCAAACTTCCTGAAAAACCCAACTAGATTGAAAAAACCCATCCAAAACTGAATTGGGAAAAATCGCAAAAAAATCTTAGAAAAAGCCATAAAAAAAAAGAGAGAACACTGAACTCAACCTCTGGCACTAGAAGATAAAAATGGTTCAAGAACTAAACAAGAAAGGGAAATACATTTTTTAAATCCATTTGATAAGCAGACTTCTACCATCTATAGATAAAGATTACTCACCAACTATAAATTTGCCGAAAAATACACTGAAATTCGGGCAGATGGAAATCATTTTCCTTACAAAGAAACTCTTTTCACAGCAAAAAAAAACGCCCAAGAGGCAAACAAAATTCAACTTTTGTGTAAAATGGGTGATGATGGTCCCCAAAACTTGCGAATTTCGGCTATTCTACTATCTACTTCAAAAAAAAATTTGGGGAAAACATTGGACTAAAAGGGATGAGGGCCTCGCTGCGCTGAACGAAAACCCCTAAAACATTGAAAAAAGAAAAAAATGTGAAAATCCCAAAACCAAAAATTTAAAAATAAATAGAAGAAAAAAAATTTGGAACTCCTAGTTTAAAACGTTGACCCAACCAAAATTAAAACCATACAAAAACCAAATGATACCCTGTCTATGTAAATTCAAAAGTAACCATCCCTTCCAACTAAAAACAACCCCCGAGGCCAAAATAAGAGATTTCTAACCTGTCATGCAACGAAAAGCTTTAAATAACGTGCGCTGAATCCCAAGGGGTTACACGTGGTAAAAACTAAAACACAATTCCCCAGTAATGACATGAGCAACCAAAAAGAAAAGGAAAAGAAAATAATGGAAAAACCCCCCATAGACGGAAGATGAAACAAATATAGGAAAAAATTTTTTGAATCCAAACAATCTTCCCAAAAGAGCAAAAATTATCCAAAAATTAAACAAAAACAGCTAAAAATTTATCATACTAGTAGCCCCCCTTAAAAAAATTGTTAAACCCCAACCCAAAATGAAAAGCGTACGGGAAAAAAAACGGGGTGATAAAGGGAAATCCTAAAAACTGTTCAAGAAAACGTGCCCCTGAGCAAAAAATCCTCAAAACGCTTGTTACAAGCCACTGTAACATCAGGAACGCGAAGAAACAAAAATTTAGGTTCTGAAAACCTTTTTAAACTGATATGCAAACCCAAAAAACAGTTTTTTAAACAAAGAAAGTACAAAAAACCAAACAAATGATAAAACATCGAAGCTCAAAGAAAAAAAATAGAACAATTACCTGGAAAACCCTGAAAAGAGCACCCCATACAAACATTTAAAAAAGATGAAAACCTATGCTAAACGAAAAGTACATAATATAGAAAACCAAATGGCAATTTTAATACTGGGTGAAAGGGTTTTAACAACTGCGGGCACAAGGGGAAAATTCCATCATGAAAAGAACCGAAACACAAAAAAAACACAGAAGCCGTGATACGACAACACAACAGTTATAAAACCGGCCACAGCCCCACCCCCCTTTGATGATTTCATTCTAAACAGCGCTGAAAGTTTAAACCTTCCCCCTTAAAAAATGGGGCTCCCAGCGGGTTTAGCATTTTTTTTTAAAACTTGCTGGTATTTTAACCATTTTCAATATATAATATTATATATAATTTTAAAAAATATATATAATATATAGGTGTGTGTGTGTATGTCTTTGGTGGGGGTGTGTCGTTGTGCATGTCTTGTTTGTGTGTTGGGCTGTGTTGTGCGTGATGCGTGCTGCTTGCATGTGTGGTGGTGTGTGGGTGTGGTTAGTTTTTCAATTAAATCCCTTCACAAAAATAAAAAGGACATTAAAAGGGAAAGAAAGGAAAAGTTGAGGAGGGAAGGGTGGGGGAGGGGGGGGGGGGGGGAAAGTAGGCAGGGGATGAGGAGGGCAGGGGTAAACTTCATGTTCTGCACGCGTTCACCTTCCAATTTCCCCCTGGAGTGATTCGGGGGAGGGAGGGAGGGGGGGGGGGGGGCGGGGGGGGGGGGGGGGCAGGTGAAGTCAACTTCAAAAAAACCTAAAGCTGGCTTAAAAACAAAGGTTTCAGACAAAGGGAAAACTCCTCGATGTGAAAAGATCTCAAAAATTTCATAAAAATTTATTAAGAGCAAAAGCAAGTCCACCCCCAATGAATCAAAGGATTACTAGGGCTGGAATTTTTTTTTAAAAATAAAAAAAAAGAAAAAAAAAAATGAATGCAATATTTAAAATAAAAAAAAAAAAAAGTTCATGGAAAAGACATGGGAAACGTAATAATCTGGGAACTACTTCTTTTGGGGGGTAAGTTACCTCATTTTAAAAATAAACAAGTGGGGGGAGTTTGCTCCCTAAGGAAAATAACACGGAAATTTTATTCGCTGGCACAGCCTTTTAAAATTGAATAAATCAAAAAATAATTGACGAACAATCTAATAGGGGGAAAAAAAACGCAGGCCAACAATGAAATGTTGGCAAAAAAATTGGGCTTGGGGGGGGGGAGAGGGGAGTTTTAAGATAGAAATGGGGAAAAAGAATTTAAAAAAAAAAAAAAAAAAAAATTAAATAAAAAAAAAAAAAAAATTTAGATATGAAAACTTTCCTTTGTGCATAAGGAACCATGCAATCCCTTTTGAAGGGAAAAAGGGATTGCTGGCTGCTTCAAAAGGGATTGCGATGGTTCCCTTTGCAGCTAGAGAAAGTTTTCATTTGTAAAATTTTTTTTTTTTTAAATTTTTTTTTTTAATTTAATTTTTTTTTTTTTTTTTTTTTCTTTTCCCGTTTTTCCCTCTTCAAAATCCCCTCTCCCCCCCCTCAAGTCCAAATTTTTTCCCGACGTTTGTGTTTGGGCCCGCCTTGTTTTTCCCCCCCCTTTTGATTGTTCTTTTATTTGTCTGCTTTATTTCAAGTTTTAAAAAAGGGTGTGCCAGCGAATAAAAGTTATCTGTGTTGGTTTTCCTTATGGG
>CM031623.1:34905170-34909761 GCA_018398815.1 Conus ventricosus
TAACACATTTCATTCACGACTTTTCCCTGTTTTGTTCTGCAATTTTTATATTAAATGAACCGACCCTCCCACAAACTAATCTTTAAACTGAAAATTAGGGAATTGTAAACTTCATAATCGCAATATGGCGGCTTTCCCTGATGGAAGAGCTCTTAAAACAGTGAGGGCCTTCCATATATAAGTTTTCATCAGTGCTCCACTCATCCAAAATGAACAAAGAGTAATGAATGTAATGCAAATCGAGCGATTTTCTCCCTCCTAAGTTAGTTTTGTTTGGTGTAAACTCTAAATCTATATTGTCAGCTGCAAAGCCTAACATTTTAGCTAGCTTCTTACAAAATATAACCTGCTTCGTCATCAGGTTTTGAAAGGTCAGCATTGTTGTCAAATTTTGCATTGTTTAAGTTTGAGAGCAAGTCGCAGTTACCATTGCTTCCTTTAAAGCGAGCAAAACCCGTAATAACCAGCCAGGTTATGGTTTAACTCGCTAACTTTGGTCCCTGTTTTGTCAACTTTTAAGAACCTATTATTCTCCATGGCTTCGCTTATATTTAACCATAACGACTTTGAAGAATATTTCATGGAGCGGCGACCATTTTTGGCCCCGCATTCGTTATCAATACATGTACGAAAAACAAGGGCGGTCTTGGGGGTGGGATGTTTCAAACATTTTTTAAAACAAATAAAAAATAGCGCATTCAAATAAACTGGCGCAAAATATTCTGTTGGGCCGCACTACAATCTTAAAAATATAACAACAGACAAAAACAACTGACAACCCTTGACATTGCTGTGACCCAACGCCTCTTTTCATAAAAGGTGAGCAACTCCATTAAGCAGATATCTTAACCCCCTATTGATAACGACCGCATCAAGAAAGCGTGGTTTAGTCCTCCGAATGCAGTTTTATCTAGAACCAGTTAAACTTTGCTGTTTTTGCGCATCAACTGGGTGTGGAGTGTCGTAAGCTGATCATTTAAATCACCATGATCCTTTGTTGCGGTCAGTGTACAGATTTCATTACTATTACACCTTCAGACGTATTTTGACTGAATAGCAAGCTCCATTACCAAATGACAAAACCGTTTAATCCACTCAGCAACATAATAACATGAAGGCTTTTGAAAGGATCTGTAACGGATTCAATATTAACATCAAGACAGCTTTAGGACAAAAGTTTGGATCACAATCATGGCTAGCGACCTTTATTTTCCGGGGCCACGCACAGAAAGTATAAAACTATGACTGGCATCCTCCTTTCAAAACTTTCTTTTCAGGCCCAACTGTTCAGCCCGGGTCCCTACAGCAAGAGCATAAAACAGCATGGACAACATTATCTTAGACACTTCTAAGGGCCTAACTAGGGCAGGAATAGAAAACGAATAAACGACTCTATTCGTAACTTACGTTTGGTGTTTGCTAGGGTCGCAAGCACAGGCAAGATCAAGCATAAATGTCCTTCTACTGGCTTTTGAACGCGCAAAAACAATGACTTAGCAAATTTATAGGACGCCATTAATTCTACAGTTGATTTAACCTTCAGCATTAAAAGGTACCAAAATGTTTTACCATAACCAAGATCGAAAGTAGACTTTGCTGTTGGCACTGGTTTATACATGTTGCCTTTCTGACCTTAGACTCCAGTAGGAATAATAATAAACTAATAATAATGAAAATTCCTTATAGCAGGCAATGAAACAGAAGGTTGGGACAAAACGACATAAATTCTGAGCCAGTAATAATTACAAAGTAAACAAACACCCCAGATTAAGTCATCCTAATTTCCCCGAAGTCCAACCCCCAAAGTCATAGAAACTCAGCAAAGCTCGCAGACTCTGTTCGCCGATGACCATGAATATGAAAAGACAGCGGGTTGTTCTTGGATTACTGCATAGGATTACTCGTTCCTTTATCTTACTAAATATATAACCCAACTATTACTAAACTAATGCCCATAAGTGCTCGGCTAAAACCAACTTCCTTTGCTTGCAGTAGACAAAAGCCACTAACGATACCGCCTCATAAACGGGTAAAGCGTCTGACGGCTTTACTGGCTAATTTTTTTTAATAAACTCGGCAAATGAACAAGTTTGTTTTTTTACCATGATTTATCAGGCGGAGGCGCTGGCGGCTGGGCACTGAACATTGGCCCTCCACACCGCCTGTAATAGCCATTACTAGTTGTCTTATTGCAAATCCAAAGCTGTTATAAACGCTTGCTATGTGACTTTTCCTTGCTCCTTAAACAGTGATCGTATTCTTTCTGCTAGCGTTGTGTCTTCAAAATAAAATTTTTTCGATAGTTTTCTCTTATCTGATCACTTGAGGTTCGTAATTGGTCTCGGTAGTAGTCAGCACGTCTAGTCTTGCTGATCTTTCTTGTTCAAGATCTTTAAGTCTTTGGGTCTTATTTTCTTTAATATCAGCCCTAAGTTGGCGTCATCAGCCTCAACGAGTTTTTCTTTTTCTCTTTTTATTTTGCTTATCTAGTTCACCTAGTTTTGCTAAATTGTTTGTTAATTCCCCTCTAATGGTTCTTAAGCTGATCAAGGGCCGTTATTTTCTCGCAGGGGTAGCGGTGAGTCGTGTATAGTTTTTAAAATGCTGTTTCTTCTGAAAAACTGGTTTCTGCTTCTATTGCATTTATTATTTCTTTCTGCCGATTGTTTTAAATTCTTTAATTTTCCATGTTTTGTATTTGGTTAGCTGTTGGGAGTTCCTGCAGCGTGTTTTGAAGTTTAGCAACTGCATCCCTATCTAATTTTGGTCTAAAAAGACCAAGGCGATTTTGATCTTTTACACTAAGTCTTTGTATAATTGTACCTTGGCTAAAAACTTTGATGGGTCTGGTTAGTTGTAAGCCGAACAGATTCTCCTTGATCGCCCCTTACAAACAAATGACCATCTTCTAATTTAAAATCATTTGGTCTAAAAATTCGGGAGGTTCTTGGCCTAAACTTTTGTAAAATGCTCCGACCGCACTTTCTGTTAATTCACGCCGCATTGAGAGCGCTGAGCGATGCCGTGTCAAAGGGATCATTTCACTCATGTCGTCTCCAGGATCAAAAACATCATAATCTTCTTCAGCTCAATTCCTGCCATGTTTTTTAAAAAATTAACTTTTATTTTGTTTATAAAAAATGGCACTAGCACATGGCTCGATTTTTAACCCCTATAGAAGACTGAAAGAACCCGGTGGCGTGAAGGGAAATAAGCGGAATATTACTGTTCCAAATAATCCATCTACTATTGATGCGGATCAAATTCTTACTGTCAAATTTCCGCCCTAGGACGGATAAAGGTTGTGCCGGCCGGGCGGTCTTACTTTCAAATAGAACCGCTTCAACAACACCCCCCAACAGGAAGTTGTACAAATTGGGGCGGGAATCGTTAAGAAAATTTCTATAAATTGGGGGGGCAGAAAATTTTCTTTAACAATGAGAAAATTTTTTAAAACCTTTTTGATCTATGGCTAACTGGGAAGGGAAAGGGCTGATCTTGGTTTCAAGGAATTGAAAATGAAAGAAGCGCTAAAAAAAAAGAATAGGCGCCGCAGATCTAAGGGGGAAAAAATTTAGCTGAAAGTTTGCGTAGGGGAAACGTTTTTTCCTTCCCTTGTTTTTGAGTTAAAAGCGCATGCCCATACTTTCAAGGAGCTTTAAAAAAGTTTTCATAGGGCTAACTTTTAATGAATACAAAGCGTTTAAAATCATCAGACACCGAAGCAAAGTACAGCTTTTGACATCCGTAGAGTTTGACGTTTTTAGCAACCCTTTTTTGCGCTGTTGAGGACAAAATTTTATCCCAAAATTAGCAATATATTTGACAGAGTGTTCTCATACAAATATCCCCGGCAGGCAGACACTATAGGATTTTTGTTTTAGCCCACAGCAAGATCGCTTAAAAGGGATTTTATTGCTGTGCGAAGTGAAAAACCCTTCAAAAGGCAAGTGAAAAGTTTTTTAAACCTAAAATAACGAAAGTGCAAAGTACAAATTTACGGTAGTCCTAACCCAAAAATATGAGCGGGCTTAGCCTTATCTCATTTTGACAAAATAAAAAAATTGTTTGGGGGGGGGTGGGAGGGGGAAAATCCAACAGCAGACCTAGTGTCTAAAGATTTACATCTTCACAAGTTTTGGCTTGATGATTATTTAACAACAAATACGGTTTATGGATTGACCCAAGGTCAAAAGAGGATAAATGAGTTGTATGGAGCGGGGAGAGCTGTGAGAGACGTAATAAACCCTTTTAAATTGTAAAGAAGAAGAAGCCCATAAAACCCCTTTGACATTTGTTTTTAAATAATGCGCGCGAAAATTTGGGATAGCAGATTACAAAGGGATTTTACAAAATTATTTTTCATTTTTTAAAAAGCATGTCGGTTAAGGTTTTTCCAAATGTGCCCACGCAGGAGATGCCAAAAGAAGAGATAGCAGGGAAAACTGTGTTATAGAAACCCCCGAGTAAAAACCTTTTAGATTAACCAACATTACGCAAAGCAACAAAAAAATAGGCAGGACCTTTTAAAAAAAAAACCCCCCCAAATTTTTCGGCAAAAACAAACCCGAAAAAGGTTTCGCGGGGGGTT
>CM031623.1:34909861-34923709 GCA_018398815.1 Conus ventricosus
GCCCCACACACACACGCATAACACAACCCCCCCACCCACACAACACACGTGTCGCGCATGCCCCCCTAAACCAAAATAAAATTTTACACTCACACCAACGCTTCCAACAGTGTCTGTGGACTTCTCATCTAATTAACATGTGGCTTCCCCATGATGACACAAAAACACACACACACACCACACACACACACACACACACCACACACCGCACACACCAGCGCTCCACACTCATGATGTCCATGGACACTCTAATTACATGCTGGCATCACCCCATGAGGGAAACACACCAGCGCACAACGTCTACAGTCTACAGTATACGCTGGGGACCCTAGGAGATTCAAAGTCTTATCTCAGTTGACATGTCTTTCATCTTTTGTGTCTGTTATTGGAAAGGCCCAGTATGAGTTTTGTCCCAGCCTTGAAATTATTCAATGTTTGTTTGGTTTGTGATGTTTCTTGCTCTTCCCTTAAGTCTGGATGTGCGGCCACTTCCTCTCTTGATGTTCAGATCTGCAAGATGGTCTAGTGGCTTTGCACTTAATTGTTTGCTTAAGTGATTCTTCAGATTTCTTATCACATCAGATCGGCCAAGCAGTAATCCGTTCTTATTGTTGCCTGCCAGCCAGTGTGTCTGCTCTCTCATTTCCTTTAACTCCAGCATGTACATCCATATGAGTCTCTCCAATGGAAAGCTGCGCATTAGTTCATTCCAAGCAGGGCTTCCCGTTCCACTTTTCACTTTCTGAAGTAGGTTCATGGAGTCAGTCAGTATCATGGTTTGCTGAGTTTGAAACTGGCTTATGGATGTAAGCCAGTGGAGTGCTTGTGTCACTGCTTCTCCCTCCATTGTTAGACTTGAAGTTGTTAAACTGTGCGCACCATTGTCTTCCTGAATAGTTCGGCCATTTTGCTTCACTGTGTACCCCCAGCCTGACTTACCTTTGGTGACAGAACCGTCAGTGTATATTAAAATGTCATCTTTTGTGCAAAGGTCTTCTACCAGCGTCTGAATTTCTGCGTGGTTTTGCATCTGGCCATTCTCGACAATGTCTTCCAAGTTCTGGAGCGATGGCAATTTGGTAGAGGTGCTTCAAGCTGACTTCCGCTAACTGGCACACAAAGCTGTTTTACTGTCTTTGCTTGTCCCATCCATGATTTTCCACGTCCTAGCCGAGTGCCTTTTGTTTCCTTGACCGCTGTATGAAGTGGGTTTTGGGATTTTCAAGGGCTCTGAAATATGCCTTCACCTGTTCCAGCTTGTGTCTTGTCTGCATTGAAGGAAGGTTGAGCAGGTATTGCATAGTTTGAAACTGATGTGTCCTTTGTGGTTCCCAGGATCAATCTCATTGCTTCATTTTGAATTCTTTCTAATTTGAGAAGGTTGCTGTTGAACAGTATTATAAGCTCTAATCCATAATCCATCACACTGAGTACAAGTGCGTGTTTATAGACGGTAGAGATGCCTTTAGCTGCCATTGCTTTCATGGCAGATAAGCCTTTTTTGCATTTAAGAACAATATTCTCAACATGCTTCCTAAAGGTTAGCATTCTGTCAAAGCCAACCCCCAAATAGCGTAGGCTGTTAGTTGATTCAATTGGTATTCCACTGAAGGAAACTGGTGAGGGTACTTGTCCTGATGTCTTGTTGTTGAGAGTGCAGACTAATGTCTGGCTTTTGTAGGGTTGATGGGCAATCCAGTTCTTTTACACCACTGAGCAATGATGTTCAACTGTTGCTGAACTGCTTTCATTCTTTCTTCAGCATTCTTTGATGTTTTGCAGGCCGTCATCCGCAAATGTCATCACTCGAGCAATTCGTTTCTGTTGAGGTCTTCTAGGCCTTTAGTGTGGACATTGTACAAAACAGGGGAAAGAGGAGAACCTTGAGATAATCCATAGAAAGTTTATGAGGCTCAGAAGTTCAATCTCCAAATCGTAGAATGACGGTTCACTCCCAAAGTGCTGCTGCTATCCATTGTGTAAGTGTCTTACTGACTCCATAGTCAAGGAGTAGTTCCATGAGAAGCGAGAACTGGACTTTGTTGTATGCATCTTCCAGATCTATTGCAACAGCTAGTGTTTCTTCTTTCTTTGGAATCCTTCGTACACTTTATGGGCAAAAGTGGCCGCATTTTCCCATGTACTTTTACCTGTTCTGTAGCCTCCTTGATTTGATGGGAGGATTTGTCGACTTTAAAGATCTCTTGTGAGTTTTCTTGCTATGATTCGTTCCATGAGCTTTCTTCAATATTTTGCATAGTGAGTATGCGGTAGCCATTTAGTGATGATGATCTTTTCCTGGCTTTGGTAAAGCTTTCAGGTAGCTGTGTCCAGTCTTCTGGACATAGCCTTTATCAAAACTTTCCTGGTACAGACTGAAGAGTTTGGCTCTCTCCTCTTCTGAGAGCTGTTGATATCTACATAGCGTACTTTGTCTGGTCCTGGAGCACTATCCTTAGTGCATTAGCTATTGCATCATCCAGTTCAGATTCTGTGATTTCATCATCAATGCCAGTCTGAGCTAGGCGTTGGTTTTATCTTGGTCAAATATTTCTTCCTTCCTCCAGTTTCTTTGATCACTCTGTTCTATGAAACGTTTAAGTAGAGCCGACCCTTTCTCTAAATTTGTCTTCAGTTTTGTGATCCCATCAGCGTCTAAGATATCTGGGGTTGCGTTGTTTGGTTTTTTCCTTCCATGCGACTATAAAAGTGCCAGAACTGAGTCAGTGTTGTGTCATAATTAAGTGACAGACAAAACTGTTGCCACTTGGTTTCTTTTGCTTCTTCAGCTACTCTTTCGAATTTTCAGTCTTCTGATTCATGTCTGTTTTAATAGCTAGATCATGGCAAGGTTTTTTCCTTTCTCTCTGCCAAGTTCTAACAGACTGCGTTTTTCTTTCCAGGTGTTTCTGTGTCTATATTCCACCAAAGGGGGTTTGACGATTCGTTTGGTTTGTAGCATTGTTTCTTTTGCATCTTCTACTCCTTAACGTTAGGATAAGATAAGATAATGTTGCTTATAGCCCAGCCGACCGCAGAGGGCCACATCAGGGCTGTCACCACGTTAAAATCAACTCACCAGTCATTTAAAAAAAAAAAAAAAAAAAAAACTTTCACACATCTTTAAAGACACCTACAAACAAACCCAAAAAATTTTGTTAAAAAACCCTTTCTTCCCTTTTAAAATCTCAAATAAATGAAAAAATTTAAATTTTTTAAAAACCAAGACACTCGGCGGACATCCTGAACGGGAAATCTTCATGGTTTTTCCGCTAAAAAAATGTTTGTGCTCACATCGTGCAAGCCCCAACCCCCTTAAAAGAACATGTTTCTTGTGAGTGGGGCAACTGAATCACCACGACTTTTCACTCTTTAAAGGTAAAAATGGTAAAATAAAATGCCGGTGTGCACCGGGCACAAACATTTTCCCTCTTTACGACCACCCGAGGGAAATGGGAGGAAGTCTTGGGGTTTGGCGGACGAAAGATTTGTTATTCGTCTGTGTTTTCCCCAACCCCCTCCAGGGTTTCCCCTTTCACATAATCGTTAATTTTGGTTTCACTCTGGCGGGGGAAAAAAGTTTTGGACTTTTTCTCTCTTGGGCTTTTTGGCTAAACGATAAACCTTTTCGTTCCCCCCCCCGATGCCAACACCCGGGAACCCAAGCAAGAGTGATTTTAACCGTCCCCTTCAACTTGCAAAAATTTAAAAAAAATAAAAGTTCTGGATGCAAAGGTTGGGGCCCCAGCTAGGCCTCCAAAAGCTGACGCGAATCCGACAAAACCCGAAAGTCCCCCCTCGAAAATGGGAGATTACTTCAAAGCCATACTAAGCAAAAAAGTTCAGCAAATAAACAGAACATCTAATTATATGTTTCCAACAATACTAGAAGGAGCCCGGGGGCAGTAGGCTGACGGGCCACTCCATCCCAGATTTGGGAACCGTCAGTGAAAACTTTTGATAGGGGGGAATTTGGAACAGAGTCAGCAACAAACCTTGTACGCCAGAGAGGGTAACCCCTTACGGAAAGTGGGAGATCAAACAATTTTGTTGAAAAAAGGCCCCTGGGGGTTGATCCAAACTTGGAAAAATCGGAAAATACTCCCGGGTCTTTACCTCTTTCCCCAAGTGAGGCTGAAACGAAGCCAAACGGGGAATAATTTCGGTTATTTTCAAACTACTTTTGGAACGGGGGGTCAAAAAACACAGTCATGGGAAAATTCGCTTTCTGAGAACATGGGAGTAAAAATTTAAAACATTTTTTCAGCCGCGTTTTGGACATGGGGTTCACCTCCTCTGCGTACAGGTTTAAACCCAGGGGGGGTGCGGACCTCCAAGACAAGACAACCCTTGATGGGGTAGGGTCCAAGAGTTTGAGTAAATATCTTGGGGACCCACACACACCCCCGTGTCCATTTAGAACGGCCCAGGGCTGAGGGTGAAACAAATTTTTCTTATCAGCGCCCCATCGGGTGTGCTACGACCCGCAGAATATTCAGTGCCTTTTGGCAACGGGGTTTTTGAGGTTTTTTAATAGGGTAAAAATTTAAATTTTGGTCAAAAATGCCCCCGAAATTTGGCCCTCTTAACGCGGGAAGGGAGATTTCCCTTTTGAATTTCCCGATCGGGAAAAAACGACGGAGATTTGGAAGTAATACACTGGTTTTTGTAGCAAAAAAAGGTGAAAGTTTCACCGCCCCCCGAGGGTTTTTATCTACGCAAAGCGGGCCCTGCGGGGACAGGGGAAAGGGGCTTCCCTTGCGAACAGCAAAATCACCCAAACAATGAGCATTGAACCCTGCTGAACTGATTTCACAAGTTGTTGATCTTAATATAAGAGGGCAGAATAGTATCTCCCCTGGGGAACCCCCAACTCCTGCCGTGGACATCAGAAGAGGGTGCCAACCCGGACCTGAACTGTCTTTGAAAAAAAATTTAAAAAACGGAAGATGACCCGAAAACCCAATGGGGAGATCATGAAGTATCCCCGATTTCCAGGTGGAAACGTGGGCCTTTTTCCCCCAAGAAAAAAAAAAATTTCCCATGCATCGTTTTTTAAAAAAAAAAGGTTTTAAAGTGTAACCCCAGACGAATCAAAGGGTCAACTGTACAAAAGGTTTGGGGGAAACCACACTGTTCTTTCGCCAAAAGGCCATGGGTTTCGATTTTCCACATGAGCCTAGCATTGACCTTTTTTCCATCAATTTACAGACACAGCTGTCAAAGCTAGGGGACGTAGTTAAGGGATTAAAAAGATTTTTCCGGGGTTGGGGGGGATGGGAATAATGAGGGCGTCCCCCAAGAGGGGGGAAAAAGCAACCTGTAGTCCACACGGGGTTTTGTATATGTAACAGATTTTCGCCTTCTTGCGGAAGTTTTCAATATTTGATAATGAATGTCATCTAACCGGGAGAGGAATCGCGCAAGAGAGAAAGGCAATTTCGTCGTTTAATGTGAAAGGAAATTTAGTTTTCCATATTTCGGATAAAAAAGTTGCGGGGTATTTTTTTTGGGGCTTTGTGTTTCACAAAAGTGATGATTTTTTAGAAGGGAGGAATTCTTTTAAAGGTTGAACAAGCAGATTAGCAACTCTTTTTTCCGTTATTAAAGAACCCGAAACTGAGAGGTTCACAGTGGGCAGGTTTTCTTCCCTTTGATTTTTTAATGATGTTCCACACTTTTTTTTTTAAAATTTTTGATGTCACCCGGGAGCAAACTTCTCCAGGACCGACGTTTTACTGATTTTAAAAGTGTGTTTGATTTACACGGAGTTTCGATGGCCGGGGTTTGGGGACCCAAAGGGTCTTGGTAACCTGACGCGAGCCCCTTTTCTAACTTTAGAAATTTGTGGCATTTGATCGAACCCGGGTTTTTTGGCATTTGAAGTTTTTCGAAAAACACTGGAAAACAGGCCTTAGCACTTTAATCAAATGTTAGTCTGATTTGCGGGGCAGGACTCGAAAAAAAAATGTCCTGGAAAATCCTTAGAACAGTGGCGCAAAAAAGGCCCAGTTTGCTTTTTTAAATTTAAAAGCTGAAGACGAGACAGTTCGTTTTACAGGGGTTTTAGAAGGGGCAGGAAAGGTCACTTCTGCAGATCGCATGGAAGACCACCAAGTCCGGGCCAGCGAGGGGGCACAAAACCGACAAATCTAAAACGAAAGTGAACGGGAAGAATGGAGGTAAGTTCAGATCCTCGTTCAGAAAAACACAAAACCAAAACCCAAAGGACCTCCTCAACAGCGACCTCTGGGTGACAACCGGTACTACCCCAAAGAGGTTTGACCGAAAAACACCCAAACAAAAAAAGGGCGAGGAAGTTCCCCTAACAAAAGACAAGGTCCTGACACAAACCGGGGCGATGGGGTAGATAAAAAGAAAAGATTGTACAGTCTTGGGAAGTGACCCGCAGCTACAGCCGAAGGGAGGGAGACAGAGCCCAGGACTATACAAAAATTTTGTGAAGGGGGAAGGGGAAAAAAAAGCCCCACAGTCCCCAAAGGGGTTGGCAGGCTTTGAAAGAAATTAAACCAGAAAGAGTAAAGGGCTTCTGGCTTTTAATTTGGGTTTTCTTGAAGAGCCACGACAGAAGGTTTCATAGATTAACAGAACGCAGCTCCTCGAAGTTGGAATTTAGGGCACGGGAAATTTCCCAAAGGATTTTTGGGATTTTCCATGGGCAAGGGGGAAAAGGGAGAGATCAGGGCTTCCTATCAGCATCTGCGGCCCCCTGGAGTAACTTATTTTTGTTTTTTCTGGGCTGTGTTGGTCTTTGGACCGCTGGCCAGACTTCCGCAGGGACAAAAGGCCCGGGAAATTTTGGGGAAAAGGGGGAGGTCTGGATTTGGGGGTGGGGAGGGTTTTTTCCCTTTTTCCCCCATTCCACATGGATTGGGGAAATCCCTTCCCGCACGGGCACTGGGCAGAGGAGTTCAGGGGGAAGCTGGGTTTTTTAAACTGCCCCGCAGAGATGTTTTAGACTGCTGGGCTTGAGGGTGGGGATTTTTGCCCCCACCAGGGGCAGTCACTTTGGTTTGGAGGGGGTGGACCGCTTTTCCCCAGAGTACAGTTTTTCCTTGCAATGTTTTCGAAAACGTAAAGTTTTTCAGTTGACAGCAGACTGACCGAGTTGGAACTGTTGAACTTTCTTTTGGGGCCCCCAAGCGTACAAGAAGCTGTCGGCGACCTACTGCCCCCAACCTGCTTTCGGCTTCGAAAAAGGAATTTCCCTTTTTTTTTTAACCCTTTGTATTGCAGATTCCGAAACCACAGAGGACAATTCCGGAAAAAGGAGGGGGGTCGCCACCCCCCATTTGCACAATGTGCCGGGTCTTTAAGGGCCCCTCATGGGGTTTCCTTGCAGCAAATACCCCACACCTCCGCCCCGAACAACGGTCTCTGACAGGCCCAAAATTTTGGCCTCGGAAGCACCCAACGGGGGCGGAAATTTCAAAGAACCCGGGCAATCAGGGAGCCCACTTTATGACCAGGCAGCCAGGGGGGCAGAATGCAGAAAGAAAGGGGTTGGGGCCACTCTTTTGCACCCTTTTTGTAGTCACCCGCGCACCCCCCCAACCCTGGGGTCCACTCCCTTTTTATTTCTGCCCCTGAAAACACCGATAATTCCCTGCAGCGAATCACTCCTTTGAGAATTTTAAATTTTTTTGGGGAGTTACCCCCATTCCCCCGTCCCAAGTTTCGTTGCTTCAAGCTGTTTAGATTCTTTTTTGACTTACATTGAATAAAAAGGAACCCTTCCCTTTAACCTCTTGAGGACCCGGGGGCCCTGCATACCTTGAAAGCCCTTTTGGATAGCAAAACTCAAAACGAAAGGGTGTTCTTTCCCTTCCTTTCCCTAACGAGCCAAGAAGCCCAAAAACCTGTCTTCGCGACCTCCATATCCGAATCGCTGCGAATCGAAAACCCCTGAAATAGGGATCTGCCCCTTCCTCTTTTTTGGGGGGGTTTTTGAAAAAAACCTTGATTTTAGTTTTTATCCCCCCCTACCCACCCCCCCTTGGGGTCCAACTAAGGGGCCAGGGCCAAGAAAAAAATTCTTGACCCCCTTTCCCGGCTTTGGAGAACTACACAAAGAACAACCAAACCCCATCCCCCTGATCATGCTCAAAATCCCGGAACAAGAGCTGGAAATGCAGGGTTTACTTGGCCAGTGGGGGAAATGCCCGCTTGAACCCAAACCCCCAAAAAGGGGGGCCGATTTGTAACCCCCGGCCCAAAATGTACCTGTCCCAGGGGAGGCCGAGCCAAAAATGATGTGTTGAAGCGCTGGCCCTCTCAATCACCGGGGGCTCATTCCCCTCCGACACAGGTCGCAACGCACGGCAAACGCGGGGGATCTTAAGGAGACCACAGAGAGAAAAGGAGTGTGGAAAAGAAGACTTGAAGGGGAGACGAAGATAGAAAAGGGCCAAATAAGGGAGGCAGAAAACAAGAAAAGGAGAAAGGCGGGTTACTGTTAGTCAGGATCCTCACCCTTAGCCTATCTGACATGGGAAGCCCTACCAGGGGCATCAACTCCTTACCACGTTACGCTTAGGCCAAACAGCATCTGCACCTCTCAGCCTAGAAGCAGTGTGAAAAAAACAGCCTATCTCCAAGTATTGATGCCCCCGCCAGCAAAGCCTAAGGGATCACTGGACCACGCAAACCCTCCGACCACGACAAGGTCGCAACCCCCCGGAGGGCTCCTTAACGTTCCTATGAAAATCCCCTTCATTGTTGTTGTATTGAAAAGGGTCCTTTTGTTTCATCTGTGTAACTTTTGATGGTTTCTGTAAACTGAACACAACAGGGAAATGGTCACTTCCATGATGAAGAAGTGCTTCCGCACTCATACCTGCAGTGAATTTTGGTCCAAGAGTGCAAAGTCAATGACACTGTCAGTGTCACCCTGCCTCCCTGTATGTGTTGATGTCAGTGCACTAAAAGTACTTCATCCAACATCACTTCCAGTGCAATTCCTTGAGGATTGGTACCATGTTGATCCCACAATTTTTAGCATGCATTAAGATCTCCACATAGTATAACAGAGTCTCCAAATTCATGTTCTATTTCCTCCAGAAAGGTCCAATCCATTTTTGATGTGTGGGTACCTGGATGTATATATGCATTGATGACTACAAGGCTTTTCTGATTACCATCCGTCTTTCTAGCCTCACACCCATTACCTCACGTGGCTGCTACACCATTTTTCCCAAGTCTATCCTGGACAGTTTGTTTTTCAGGTTGTTTTTTATTATCATAGCTAGTCCTCATCCATCATGCTTTTGAATAAAATGAATTCATCCAATTGTAACGGTCTGTGGGCGCACTTCTAGTTACTTGTAGACACAGAACATCAAAGTCATATTCAGTTTTTCAATTGTAGAGATCCTCTTTCTGGCACTGCAGCAGTTCCAAGTACAAATCCTGAAACATTTCTTGGATAGTGTTTCAGCTTTTGTTATATTCCTTCCTCCCTTTCTTCTTCTCCCACCTCTTTTTCTACGCCAACTATTGTTTTGTGGGATCCATTTTTAAGTCCCAAAGCCTGCACCCGAAGATCCCCAAGGTGCAAGCGAGACAAAGTATTTTGAGAACCCATAAGAAGGTATTCTTAGTGTTGAGGGTCATAAGCGGTCGTCCTGACAGAGCCTCATATCAGGGAAGGGCAATGGATGTCCAACATGTGGGGAACGCCTGCACATATGAAGTCAATCAGTCTGGTGTTGCCCTAGGGCCAGACTGCATACGGTTTGAGACTGTTAACCCAACAGCCATTCATTCCCTCGGTACTGTATGAAAGCTTGGGTTTGGGGGGAGGTCGACTCCAAGATTTCAAAAAAATAAAATAAAAAAATAAATAAAATAAAAAGCGAAGGGGGAGGGGGAGGGGACAGCTGAGATTAAGATTAAAATTATAGTCCCGTCAACAGCAGAGGTTATCTCAGGACTGTCACCACGTTTCAAACTACCATGTATATATGTTAAAAAAGGATTAAAAGCAAAACCTTACCCAACCCATTAAAAAAAAATTAAAAGAACTAACCCCAGGATTAAAAACCAACAGTTTCAAATCACTAACTGCAAAAATCAAAACTGAGTATATAAAATCTAACACCACCAAATTCACACACAATGAAATAAATTCACTTCTTTTAGGAAGTCAAAAATATTGTCAGGGGAACATCATGAAAAAGAATCTTCATATCATCTGCGGGACAGCTGAGAACATGATAGTGAAAAGTGTGCCTCATTAAGTTGTCCTGTGTTTGTGTTTTCTTCTCTCTGTTGTTCTGCAAGCGAGCGTAGCAAGCTCGGGGGGCTTAGAAATGATTTTTAAAGCATATGCGAGACAAACCTGTGCAAAAAAACGAATCGGCTAAATACAGACAACAAACATGCCACATTTTCAAATGACATACCGGTCTCCCATTTTCTTTGTGTTTTTCTTCAAACCAGTCTATGCAGGCTCATTCAACTTGTGATCAAGAAGTTAAAAAACTGTGCCCAAGTTCCCATTGAGTCTGTGCATGTGGCCTCTTTCTGTCCTACCCTCCACCCCACACCCCACCCAGGGTCAAAAACTGTGCCCAAGTTCCTAGTTGAGTTGGTGTATGTTAGATTACGTTTTTTGTTTTGTTTTGTTTTGTTTTTTGTTGGGTCTTTTTTTTTAAATCTTTCTTTTCCTTCAGGATAATAAGATAGATAATGTTGCTAATAGCCCAGCCGACCCCAAAGGGCCACATCAGGGCTGTCACCACGTTAAAATCAAATCACATGTCATTCATTCACACAATTCTTTAAAATACATCGAAAAACCCATCCGAAAGTTTGTTAAAAATCTTTCCACTGTAAAATCTCAGATCCGATGAAAAAATGTTAATCTCTTTCAAGAACTCAAAGATCGCGTCAGGCGGAACATCTCTGAACAAGGTTTTCATGGAATCTGCTGTAAAATGTTTGTGTCTCACATCGTGCAAGTCCCAACACTCTAAAAGAACATGTTTCATTGTGAGTGGCGCATGACATGGAATGCACCACGGAGCTTCTTCACTCTTTAAAAGGTACGAATGGGTAAAATACAAATGGCCGCTGTGCAGCCGGCACAGAACTGTTTCTTCTTTATGACCACCAGACGTGGATGGGAGGAAGTCCTTAAGGTTTGGACGGATCTGAAAGAGTTTGTATCCGTCTGTGTATTCCAATCCTCCCTGCCAGAGGTCTCTGACATAATCATTAATTTTGGGTTTTCAGATCTGAGCAGGGATATATATGTTGGACAATTTCTCTGTTGTGGCATTCTTGGCTAAACGATCAGCCATTTCATTCCCTTCAATGCCAACATGACCAGGAACCCAAGCCAAATAATGTTGTAACCCTCCACTTCAACTTGGTAAAAAGTTCAAAGAAGTGTTAAAGTTTCTGGATGCTGAAGGTTGCGGCCAGCTATGGCCTCCAAAGCTGACAGTGAATCTGACAGAACCAGAAAGTCCCTCTTCTTAGATTGTGAGATTATCCTCAGTGCCAGAACCAGAGCTGTAAGTTCAGCAGAGTAAGCAGAAGCATCTGAAGGTATATGTTCTAACAGTATTTGAGAAGGAGCACCAGGGCAATAAGATGCACAGGCCACTCCATCTTCAGACTTGGAACTGTCAGTGAACATTTCCTGATATGATGGGAATTTTCAACAGAGGTCAGCATACAATGCCTTGTATGCCAGAGAGCTAGTACATTCTTTGCGAAAAGCTGCAAGATCAAAATGAATCTCTGGTGTGAAAAAGGTCCATGGAGGCTTATCTGGAAACTTGGAAAAATCCGACACAACTCCTAGGTCTAGACCTGCATTCCGAACGTGAGGCTGCATACAAAGACCAAACGGCGGAATACAGTTGGGGTTGTTTTCGAATTTGCTTTGAAACTGAGGGTCATAGGCAGGGTTCTCCGGTTCCAGAACAGTCTGATATAGTAATTCAAAGACAGTTTTCAGTCTGCGGTTGGACAGTGAGGGTTCACCTGGAGGGGAAGAACCCAATGGTCTTGATGGCATTGGTGGAGGCTTTCCCTGCACTCCACCAACGCCACTTTACTGGAAGCCACTGTCAGGGCTCCTCCCTTGGGAGGTGGTCTTGGCTTGGGGGCCGTCTCAGGGCGAACCCCTTGCTGGGCAGCCCGTAGAGCCACAGGCTTAGTGGATGCACTGGAGGTGCATCCTTTGGTGGGGTTTAAGGTCCCCACCAACGGCTGTTTTCCCTTGCAATGTTTTCGAAGCCGGAAGACATTTCAGTGGTTCAAGACCACATGGGTCTGTTTGAACACTGGCTACTACCTGAGGTGCTCTAAGCGATTTTTTGACCACTGTCCAGAAAAGGAGCGGGGTTCCCTTCTGCTCCTGCACCAACTTTTTCGCTTCGAAGAACGAAATCTTTTTTTCTGTTTTGTACGCGCTGGATTTCGCTGTCTACTCGCCAAACAGGGCAGTCTTTTGAAAAAGAAGGGTGGTCACCATCGCAGTTCACGCATTTCGCAGATTCACATCCACCATCATGAACTGCTGTGCTGCAGGTGGCACCCACCTCCTCTCCTGGGCATCTCTCTTTGACATGTCCAAACCGTTGACATTTGAAGCACCTCCGTGGGATGGCACATACAGGGCTACTTTCACTCTCAGTACCCCACCTTCATGGACACTGGAAGAGTCGGTTTGGCAAAGGTGAGGAACAGAGTGTTGGTCGGTTTCCTCTCCGCACCTTTCAGAAAGTCGCCCTCCTGACCTCTACCACTCCTTGATCAGCCAACTCAGCCTTTATCTCTCCCTCAGATATCCCAAACAACTCTCGCAACGGATGACACCTTTGGAGTTTTAGACTTTGTGAGGGACACCTGGATCGGGTAATTGACAAGACTTGCTGGTTTCAATAAGTTCTCTGAGCGGGCCTTTCAGTCAACCTGCACGAGAAGGGAACCATCCCTCAGCCTCTTCACTGATTTCAGCTCTGCGCCTACAAGACCTTTCAGCCCCTTTGCAACAGCAAAAGGACTCAATTTAGTAATGGGTGTTTCGCTATCCACCGACTGGATTATCAGCCAAGAGGGCCAAGCACCTATCGTCTTCCGGACTTCTGTGTCTGAATCTGAGTCTGTGTCCCTGGAAGGGTCGGAACCCAGTTTTCTTCTCTTCCTGTTTTAGTTTTTACTGAGCCATGAAGGTTTTAAATACTGGCAGAAATAAACGGTCCACCCCAGGAGAGCTGCCCGTGCTGGGGAAGGGAAATATGGCATCCCTGAGCCTGGTACCATCCCACATGAAAACCAGACAGTGCACCATAGGACTGAATAGGGATCAGCCACTCAGCCCTTTGCCAGGTAACTGTAACTTGGGCTTCCCCGCTGCTTACGGCAGCGACTCAAGTATCAGAGAAAAAAGAGTGTGGAACAGAAGGCTTGAAGGGAGACGAAGAGAGAAAAGGTCTGTTAAGAAAGGCAGAAGATAAAAATAGGAAAAGGTGGGTTCCTATTTGTCTGGGCCCTCACTCCTAACCTTTCTGACATGGGAGACCCTACCAGGGGTATCAATTCCTACCACGTAATGCTTAGGCCAGTCAGCAACTCGGCTATACAAGCCCAGAAGCGTTCACAACAACTGACCATCAAGTCGAGTACTGATGCCCCCATCAGCAAAGCCTAAAAGGTCGCTGGACTGCACAAGCCCTTCGACCAGCGCAAGGTTCCAACCCAAGGAGGTTCCTTTCAGAAATATTGTCCTCCATTTTACAGCTGGGTAAATCTAACCTAACACACTTTTCTGAAGGGGGAGCACCAGGTACACATTCGACTGATAATTCTGAC
>CM031623.1:34924709-34944709 GCA_018398815.1 Conus ventricosus
ACATTGAACCAGAGATCAGACGGCTACAGCATTTTCTACTAGTAACCCAGACATTGAAGCGTATCACATTCCAATGCCTGATCATCTGTTGGCTTTAACGGATTGTAGTTCAACCGAGGTCACATCTGTCTTGGCTGCAGGTGACAGGAGGGGCTGGATTTGTGGGCTCTCACCTCGTTGACCACCTGATGATGGAAGGTCATGAGGTCACGGTCGTGGACAACTTTTTCACCGGCCGCAAGCGTAACGTGGAGCATTGGATTGGCCACGAGAACTTTGAGCTTCTGCATCATGACATCGTCAACCCCTTGTACATTGAAGGTAGGTGGGATTGTCCATAGAAGAACTGAGAAATTCTGCATTATTATATTGTCAGTGCTCCGTATGTTAAAGGCTAGTGGTATTGGTCTTGAACTTCTGCATTAGAATATCATCAACCCTTTGTACAGTGAAGGTCTTTGGGCTTGGCCTTGAGAACATGGAGTGTGTCTGCTTTATTATGCTATCAACCCTATATGCATTGAAGATAGGTGGGATTGGAGAAGGGAGCTCTGAGTTTCTGCGTCACAATATTGCCAACCCTTTGTACATTGAAAGTGGATAGGATTGGTACAAAGAACATTGTGTTAGTACATTGAAAGTGGATAGGATTGGTACAAAGAACATTGTGTTTGTACATTGAAAGTGGATAAGATTGGTACAAAGAACATTGTGTTTCTGCATTACGATATTGCCAACCCTTTGTACATTGAAAGTGGATAGGATTGGTACAAAAAACATTGTGTGTCTGCATCACAATATTGCCTGCCCTTTGTACATTGAAAGTGGATAAGATTGGTACAAAGAACATTGTGTTTCTGCATTACGATATTGCCAACCCTTTGTACATTGAAAGTGGGTAAGATTGGTACAAAGAACATTGTGTGTCTGCATCTCAATATTGACAACTCTTTGTACATTGAAAGTGGATAGGATTGATACAAAGAACATTGTGTTTGTACATTGAAAGTGGATAGGATTGGTACAAAGAACATTGTGTGTCTGCATCACAGTATTGCCTGCCCTTTGTGCACTTAAAGCAGGTAGGATTGGTTGTGGGAACTTTTGAGTTTCTGCTTTACAATACTGCCAACCTTTTGTTAATTGAAGGTAAGTAGGATGGTGTAGAGAACTTTGAGTTTCTGCATCACAGTATTGGCTACTCTTGTACAATGACACTTGATAGGATTAGTTCAAAGAACATTGAGTTTCTGCATCACAATATTGGC
The DNA here is from genome assembly GCA_018398815.1 of Conus ventricosus. Taxonomy (NCBI): domain Eukaryota; kingdom Metazoa; phylum Mollusca; class Gastropoda; order Neogastropoda; family Conidae; genus Conus; species Conus ventricosus. The sequence continues at coordinate 34,925,978 of CM031623.1, forward strand.
TACCCTTTGTACATCGACTCTAGATAGGATTAGCTCAAAGAACATTGAGATTCTGCATCACAATATAACCATCCTGTGTTAATTGAATGCAGGCAGGATTGGTATGGAGACCTTTGAATTTCTGCATTGCCAACCATTTGTACATTGAAAGTAGGTGGGACTGGTGGAGGGATCGTTGAGTTTCTGCACTGGGATATCGTCAGCCCTTCGTACACTGGCCAGAGAAATGTGAATTTCTGTATCACAATATCACATTGTCCACTACCAAAAATGACAGACACAAAGGTCACTGACACACACAGGAAGATGAGGAACATGGTTTCTCCAAATACACTGAAATGATCTTCCCCTCGGTAGGAAACAGTTGAAAATTCTGATCTCAAAAAAAGAAAGAAAAAAAAAAAGAAAAGAGAAAAAAAAACAAACCAACAACACTGAAATGAAATGGGTTTTTTTTTTACCCCCAGACACACTGAAATGGGATACATGTTTTTCCAAACGCTTTAAAACTGAAATGCAAAAAAGTTCTCAAACACATTGAAAGGAGTACAAGGTTTCTTGCTATGAAGCACTCTAGAATGAAATGCAAGGTTTCGTCAGACACTTTGACACGAGAGACAAGGTGTCTGAGCCACACTGAAATGAGATGCAAGGTGGTGTCTCCAAGCGTCTGACAAAGGAGATGGAAGGGCCCTTTCAGCGACACACAAGTGACGCCCCAAAGTTTTCTTCAAACAAGCCGATACGAAAGGTTTTCTTCCACACAGACTTAAAAAGAGAAAAGGTTTCTTCCCAACATCAAAATGATACACAAGATTTCTTCATCAAAGCTAAAACGTGATGCATGGCTTCTCCAAGCACACTGAAATGAGAGATGTGTGCCGTGCAGAAATATTTTCGATTCCTTTTTTTTTAATTTCTAAAGCCTATCTATTATTAGTAAATTCACATTATTGCGCTTTAGTTTAAGGGTTTCTCCCTCCTAGCATTTAAAAAAAAAAAAGTGTTTTAGAGTAGATTACCCATGAACGTGACATCACAGTCACAGAGCCAAGGTTCTCACCAACAAGATGCAGAAGTCCACTCTGTTCAGCCAGGGAAATCCTATGAGATGAATTTTTGGGGTGTGTGCACAGTGAGCGTTCCGGGGCCAGTTTGTCTTTCGACTTGGTGTCCCCCATAATGCGTCAGAACTGTTCCCTGATGTAAGTGCTCTGAATGGTGGTGGCCTTTCACTACCAACTGGGCAGAGCATATGGGTAGCCAGACTCTGGCACCGTGACACTTGGGCTGGATTCATTTTCCATTTTCCTCCTTTTACATGAGATGCAAAAAAAAAAAAAAAAAAAAACCAAGGGGGGGGGGGGGGGGGTATGGAAGGGAATGTGGGCCAGGGAACAGGGCTAGGGAGGCCCTTGCTCATCCCTGTCTCAGAAAGTCAGTGGATGTTTTTTTTTTTTTTTTTTTTTCCACTCAGTGGACGAGATCTATCACCTGGCATGTCCGGCGTCCCCACCACAACTACATGTACAACCCATCAAGACCATCAAGACCAGCACCCTGGGCACCATCAATATGCTGGGTCAGTCTGTTGGTCTGTACTGTCTGTGTCTCCCTGTCTGTTGGTCTGTACTGTCTGTGTCTCCCTGTCTGTTGGTCTGTACTGTCTGTGTCTCCCTGTCTGTTGGTCTGTACTGTCTGTGTCTCCCCGTCTGTTGGTCTGTCTGTCGGTCAGTCAGTCTGTATCCTTCCTCCCCCAGGGACAGATGCAGCAGCAGCAGCAAGACCATCAATGTCCCAGCGCTGTGGGCACACCTGTCTGTAGAGTGGTTGATGTCAGTAGTGACCAACACTGTGGGCACACCTGTCTGTAGAGTGGTTGATGTTAGTCGTGACCAACACTGGGCACACCTGTATGTAGAGTGGTTGATGTTAGTAGTGACCAACACTGGGGGCACACCTGTCTGTAGGGTGGTTGATGTTAGTAGTGACCAACACTGGGGGCACACCTGTCTGTAGGGTGGTTGATGTTAGTAGTGACCAACACTGGGGGCACACCTGTCTGTAGGGTGGTTGATGTTAGTCGTGACCAACACTGGGGGCACACCTGTCTGTAGGATGGTTGATGTTAGTCGTGACCAACACTGGGGGCACACCTGTCTGTAGGGTGGTTGATGTTAGTCGTGACCAACACTGGGGGCACACCTGTCTGTAGGGTGGTTGATGTTAGTCGTGACCAACACTGGGGGCACACCTGTCTGTAGGATGGTTGATGTTAGTCGTGAGTACGTACACAGGTGTCAAAAGATGAGATGTACTATGCAGAAATCATGTGGTTTTTTTTTTAGTGATTTGTATGTATAGGTGGCAGGGAAAGGAGGTTGGGGGAGGATGTCTTCTGTGTAACGTTTGTCTCTACCTGTTTGAAAAGTGATTTTCCATGCTCTTGTCACTCTCTTCGAGTCTGATTGTTTTAATTTTTTTAATAATTAAAAATTTTTTTTAAAAATCTTCAATGTTACTGGCTGTTTTTCCTCCTGTGAAGGTCATTGGCCTGTCTGTGATCCAGAAAGTCTTCCCACTGTTTGGTGTCCTCATTGGACAGTTCACACCATGCTGCTTTCTCATGGTGTTGTCTGGTGATGAGGTGCCAAGGGCTGACCTCTGTCTGTGCACTCTGTGGCGCCCATTGCTGACATACTGTTTCGTTATGTGCTTTTTGTTGTTGTTGTTGCGTTGAAATATTTTTAATCAGTGATTTGTTCACGGATTTTTGTGTGATGCACTTTTGTTTTTGTTTTTTGTTTGCATTGAAATATTTTTAATCAATGAATTCTTCACGGATTTTTGTGTGATGCACTTTTGTTGTTGTTGCATTGAAATATTTTAAATCAATGGTTTCTTCACAGTTTTTTTTGTAAACTGGTTGCCATAAACGAAGGACAGTGGTTGGTGGGCTCAGACAAAGCCTGTTTTTGTCTGCCCTTTTTTTTGTTTTTGTTTGGTTAGCTGTGCATGTTGATATTATTGTGGTTTTTTTTTGACAGGTCTAGCCAAGCGAGTGCGAGCGAAACTCCTACTGGCGTCCACTTCAGAAGTGTACGGAGGTAAGGAAGCTGCCAGCCTTCCCAGAGCTTTCAGGAATGCATGCCCCTCTTGCCACACTCCACCTTACAATCAGGACAGGGGTGGGAAAAGTCCAGGATTTCAGGTTTTTTTTTCTTTTTTCTTTCAGCAAGGGCAGATGAATATGGCAGACTGTGATCACAGTGACGTTCATTCAGATGACCCTGTAGGTCACAGTTATTGAGTTCTCTGATGACAGTGCCTTGGAGGGCCTCATTATCTCATGGTCATTTCTTTTCTTTTCCCCGGTGTACGCAGGCTGATACTCCTGCGGACACTCACTGAATAGACAGGCAAGGATTAATCCCATCTACCCAACACAGGGAGTGGACTTTTGTGTGTATGACGATTTTTTATCTGGCCATTAACTCAGTGCAGACGTAAGTACTAACTTTCTGCCACAACCGTGACATGCTGAGACGCACTATTTTCGGTATTTTTACAAACAATATACAGACAGAACCAAACCGAATACAACAATAAATATTATGTTTTTGAAAACTTCAAATCGTGTTCTTTTAGAAAAAAATACTACAGTCCTGTGCTCAGTACACACTTCACTCGCCACTGGTTTGAAAAGTGTAGGCAAACAGCTATGAGCAAAAACTTTTTCTCCTCGTAAGTATGGATGAAAAATCAATATGATCATAACTGTAGTCAACACAATGTGTAGCAAACACATAAAAACAATGTATCTTTCACACACACAGCTGTGTGCATGGTCTAAACCTCAAAAACAGAGCCCCCTGTCACATATTTGAAGGAAAAATGCAAAAATTTCATCATCATTTGGTATGTGCAACTCACCATCGTCACTCATATCCTCTCTGTCCGATTCGGCAAGTTTGGAAAACAGTTCGGAAAAGTTCCACAAGTTTGGAAAACAGTTCCAGTTCTTCATTTGATCGTTCTTCCATTATTCTTTCAATTACTTCTTGAAATATGGTGTTTCTGTTTGCTAAGACTCGCTGACGCGTCGGTGCCAACAACATGATGAATACGGGCAGCCAGAGTTATCTCCAGCTATCCCATAATCTGAGTGAAAAAGTAGAATCAAACGCAAGATATACACCATGGGAGAGTACCAACTAATAGAGGAGATCCTCAGCTTTCTGTAGATACCATGATTGTTTCCCTTAGATCGCACAGCTGCATGTGAAAATTCGAGTAAATCGTCGATCACCTGGCAGGCGACGTGTCTGTGCGAAGCACTCAACCCGTCGCCCGCCAGGTGATCGACGAGGCGGCAATGAGTTTTAAGGCAGCCATACTCCAACTTTGGGGAAGGTGCATGCTCTGTGTAACATGTCGTCCATATCAATGGCCAAACTGTCCATTCTCCTCGGAAAGTTGGTGATGGGATTTTTCATGTGTGCAAGATGTTATGCGTGCGTTCACACACACATTCGAAGGACTGTATGGGAAATGGAATCAGAACCAGTGTTAACTCGGAGGGAAAAATCCCCCTGTACCAAAACGGCCCCTGCAGAGAGTCGAACCCGCAAACCCAGGATCGCCAAGATTACGAGTCTGGCGCTTTAACACTGAGCTCTTCCGGACCCCCCATCTCATGGTAAATAAACAGCACACAGAGAAGAAGTGTTTGGAAGAGTGGTGGACTGATGTCACACCGGCAACGCTTGATTCAAAAACCAAAGGAATGATAGCTGCAAAGGGAGGCGACTGCAGATGGAAATTGAAACACATTTTTTTAAAGAGAAATTGTGATTAACCTGCGGGACGAAAGGGACAAACAAAGTTGTCTTTGTCTTGTAATTCATTGATCCCTTTTGCCCGGCGGATGAACTGTGATTTCTCTTCAAAGAAACGATAACTGATGTCTGGAAAAACAAACCACCTCTCTCCCCATGGTCCATCAAAGGTCAAGGAGTTGAACGAGTTGAATCATTCAAGTCTGTAGGTGTGTTTGTCTTTTTAACTCACTCAGCTGGGAAGTCAGCATCACAAGAGCTTGCTAGAAAGCACAACAGAGGCTGTCGTTATGACGTCGACTGATTAAGTTTGGTATTAGTTCTGGAGTCTTGACTAACTCTGTCGATCTGTTGTTGTCTAGTATAGAGCTGCCTCAGCCAGAGACGGGAACAACAACAAAATAAATTGTCGTAAATGCTGCCTAAAAAGATTATAGACAATAAACTTCTGCATTTTTAAAAGAAATTGTAATTACTCCACTGGACGAAAAGGACAAACAAAGGACAAGACAAAGCACAACGCGTTTCGACCTCTTTGATCTTCTGGCTCATTAAACGACACTCAGAACAAGGAAAACAAAGGTTTGTGCCCGGGTTTGAGAAGAGAAGTGATTGCTTGTTCTTCATTTTCATTGTCCTGGATGTTGTTTATCTTGCCCGAAGAAGACTAAAGAGGCTGAAACGCGTCGTGCTTTGTCTGGTCATTCCTTTCAGTGTCCACCTGCAGCCGCCTCACTTTGAAACGAACCCTCTCCATTTTGATAGTGTCTGCAAAATGAGGTCAAGATGCGAAACAAGATCAGTTACATCAGATAGCACAGGCCCAGAAGGTGTGCAGACCAAATGGCTCGGAGAATAGCCCCGTCCCCTCCCAGGGCCATGAAAACAGTCAGTCTGTCGACTCTGTCACCTCATACCATAGCAAGTGTCAGGCTTGCTCCGTTATGTTGCACTGCAGTATTGATGGCTGTCATTTGACTTAGTTATGGTGTGTGTGTGTGTGTGTGTGTGTGTGTGTGTGTGTGTGTGTGTGTGTGTGTGTGAGTGTGTGTTGTGTGTGTGAATGTGTGTTGTGTGTGTGTTGTGTGTGTGTGTGTGTGTGTGTGTGTGTTTAAATTAAGAGTCTTACAGTTCACTCCTGTGTTCTGAAGTTTTAATCCTCTGGCATCCCAATGTCATGGTGAGCATTGCGTGTTGCTGTCTGTGTGCTGGAATAATGCGGATGGCTGACATTGTCTTTCCTCATTCTTGTTCTTTCATTGGCTAATGAAGCATGCAGATGTAGCAAGTTTTGGGTCTTGACGGGCTGAGCAAGGTGGTTTCAAGCATTGGCTGAAATTGCCTGCTATATAGTGAGTGGATAGTTGGCAGATTAGAGCGGCGTTCTGTTCAGGTTATGTTCCCCTACCAATATCGCTTGCTGTTGTCCAATCAAAATCCCTGTGCCGGATCAGGAGTAAATAACCCATGCAAGGCTTGTGCCCCTTTTGAAATGACAACTGGTTCACTGATGTTAATCCAGGAATAAATTCAGTTACACAGAGTAGTCATGAGTTCAGACTTACCGAGAATTGCAAAGACTGAATAACGCATGCAAAGAAGAAGCACATGCGACTACCTAAAATCTGCTGAATATGGAAAAGCATGTTTAAACAAGTGTGAGCCTTTATGAACCAACATGCAAGCAGGCTTCTAGAGCGATGATCGATAATACATGTAGGCTGAATATCCAAGTTTATGTGCAGGTATCTACGTTGGTATTAAAGCATGATTTTCTTACGGCTAATGTCCGTCTGCTGCCAAAGTTTTGTTCTGAACTGATCTGACAGTGACTTCAATTTTTTACGCTTGATGGGTGGCATTCACGCTTGGTGCGTGCACATAAAGCAAGGTGAAAGGTCAGGAATGCGAAGGTTCCAGCAGCGTGTCTTGCGTGTGGCTGGCTGTGTCTGCGGAGTGTGATGTGTCTGGCAGCTGTCTCATCACGGTAAACATCTCCTTCGTCAGCGGGCCGCCTGATGAAGAATCCTGAGTCTTTCTCTGCTTTCTGTCTGCCCTCCCAGACCCGGAGCAGCACCCACAGACCGAGGATTACTGGGGTCACGTCAACCCCATCGGCCCACGGGCGTGTTACGATGAGGGCAAGAGGGTGGCGGAGACCATGTGTTACGCCTACAAAAAGCAGGTCAGGGGGCTCGGAGCGCCGTCTCCGTGTAGAGTGGCGAATGTGTTCAGTTTGTGTTCTCTTCTTTGCTCATGTGACCTTTGCCCCTGTAGGCACGCTTTGTCTTCAGGAATGGGGGGGAAATTGACGTTAATGTGTGTGCGTCTTATTCAACCCTCTAGGCACACGATGGCCTATTCTTGTGCACATGAATGGATTGGAGGTGGGGTTTTGTTGTTGTTTTTTTAAAAATAATTTTTCTTCTTTAATGCATGTGTTCATACACACTATCTCTCTCTTTCTAGACAGGTGTTAAGTTGCTAAGAGCAGGCCCCCCACTGATCCCCAGCCCCTGGAGTCAGACTTTGATGTGTGAGGGTTTTAATCTTTTTTTGTGTTTTCATTTTCTCACAGCCTGGATTAGAATTGTGCCTTTGCTGGTTACTAAATTAAATTGCGATGCATGAACTCAAACCTGGAATGCACTTTCAGGTCAGCTTCCCTGCTGTGTTCCTGTGCAGTGTTTTTGCGATTTGAAAGCAACATGATTGTCAGACAAGAAAGGTTTTACTTTTGGTTGAAAAAAAAAGATGAACTCTCATTGCATGCAGAGTTCTATAAGCGTGTTGATCATGATGTAAGTTGCCCCAGTTCAAACAAGCACATACACACGTGAATATGCATGTATATGTGTGTTTGCATGGTTGAAAATGCACACACATGCAGATGTGTGGCACACACACACACACACACACACACACACACACACAACACACAGAGTCGATTCATGAGTTGTGACAACTGAAGCATGCAAAAGAACGGTATTAATATTATCCTATTAGCATTCTAATCAAGCATTCTGCAACAAAAAAGTACACCTTTATGGTGTGATGACATTCAGTGCCTCCTGACCCTCCCCACCTCCCTTCCCTTCCTGCATTCATGCCATGTGCTGACAATGATCTGACAAGGCCTGTTTACTCTCATCGCCGTTCCTCAAATAGGAACCTCATGCTTGAAACACGATACGGCGTCAGCTGTGGATAGGAGCGATGCATGAACACACCGAGCGCACCTGTCTTTAGAAACAAGCAAAATATTCAAAAGCAGCGCAGCTTGCTGTGCTTCCTGGGTTGAAAAGTGAAGACCCGTACGTTTGAAGCAGTAGCTCGCCTTCGTGATCCACATTTTCACAGCGGCAGTGTGGTCAGAATACTTTGCTAGGCTTAGATTTCCATTGGTGTTGCGCTCCACAACGTTTTGAGGTGTGGACTTCACAGAAGTGTGTGGCAGAGTTCTGTGGCAGTGCTGAACTCTTTTCTGTTTCACAGCCACAGAATTCTATGCTGTTTTTTTTTTTGTTTGTTTTCTTTTTTTTTGTCACTTGGCTGGTGTTGGTGCATGAAAAAGGTTTTTTTTTTTTAGAAGAAACCGAAATATTGCAACTTAATTCATAGGTGTGTTGTGTACCTTCAAGTTTTTTTGTTTTTTGTTTTATCTTCTTGTCTGTTGCTAGTCTGTGAAATGTGACAAGTCCATGTCTGTCTGTCTGTCTGTCTGTATTTCTCTTTCACTGTCTGTATCTCTTTCTGTCTGCCTGCCTGGCAGTCTGTCTCCCTAGATCCCTCTCAGTTTGTCGGTCTGTTCGATAAATCAAGGGGAGTGGCGCTCTCTGGCACTGCCTTGTCTTATCAACTAGAGAAATGTCAATAAATTGAGCCACCATGTTGTGAACAGTTTGTGTAGTTTGCTTCTTTTTTGGAATGTCCTTTTTTTTTAATGTAACCCTTTGAGGATGTAACGTTTTTTCAGGATGCAATCTTTTTCAGGATGTGTAACCTCATCAGGATGTATCGTTTTTTTTTTTTTTTTTTTTTTTTAAAAGAACAACATTGTGTGGCCAAGGTGCTTTCTCCTGTCAGTCTCCGGGCCCTCCGCCTGGAACCTTGTTCCCTGCTCTGTTCATGACATGAGTTTTACTCCCAAGCTGTAAGCCCATGTCATACTGTGCCATCTCTCCTCCAGGCGATAAACATGTTTTTTCTTGCGCTTCCTCTCTCCGTGCCTCACTGTTCTGCGATGATTTCAGGAAGAGCAGCCGCTTGGCTATGGCTGGTCAGCCAATTGACATGCAGAACCCAAGGCTACTCAAAATGTTGTTATGCTCTCATAGTTAGTCGGGATTTCTTCCTAGTCGTAGACAAGCTCCTAAGCAAACATTTACATGATCTCCGAAACCCCGGAAATTCGGAGTGGTGGGTGCCATTGGCGGTAGAAAAAGTCACACACGTAATGATTGTCGCCAGCTGATGCATGTGTGCCATAGGTTCAAATACTTCGGTCGATGATCCCTGGAGTCTTTACCAGGGTACACTACATACAAAACACCAACCGAAGTAGTTTTCGGAAGCAGCATGTATGCAATTGACTTGTCATGTGGATCAGAACTCTTCCTCAAAATCGGGTTCATTGAGTGCACGCTGAGACATCCTGATTTCTTTGTCCCATGGTAAGACACAAGTGACAAGCGAATCTCGTTTGAACAGAATTGAATACGATGATGAATTCTCATCTTGGTGGAGTGAGACATTAAAAACACAGAGAAATCGTTGTTCAGAGGAGATGGGGAATTGTGGGTATCACGTAACCCTAACAGAGAATCGTTGTCAGAGGAGTGGGGAATTGTGGGTCACACGGACTCACCTTGGCTGTGCTGAAAAGTCCCATGGACGAGTCTTGTTGTTGCCTTGCTTGCCAGGTGGTCAGCAGGTTGCCTGTAAAAGCCAGGGTGTATGAGCGAGAACTTGCCTTTTGTGACAAGGCTTTAGGACTTCTCTGAACATCATTTTTCTTTGAAAAAGCCATTGAATATTACCTTCTATTTTGTTCATTATCTTTGTGACTGTTGTGCATGCCTTGTTTGTGTGTGTGTGTGTGTGTGTGTGTGTGTGTGTGTGTGTGTGTGTGTGTGTGTTGTATGCATGTGTGTGTGTGTTTGTGTATGCATGTGAGTGTGGAGTGTGTGTGTGTGTGTGTGTGTGTGTGTGTGTGTGTGTTGTGTGTGAGTGAGTGTGTGTGTGTGTGTGTGTGTTGTGTGTGTGTGTGTGTGTGTGAGTGAGTGTGTGTGTGTGAGTGTGTCTTTGTATGCGCATTTGCATACATGTGTTAACGATTTGAAATGCACTTGCGAGGAACTTTTGTGTAAGAACTTGACAAATGTTCTCTGTCATTGGTGCTATGATTCCTATGTTGACAGAGTTACTGTTGTGTGTTGCAGGAGAACCTGGAAGTGCGAGTGGCCCGGATCTTCAACACCTACGGGCCACGCATGCACATGAATGACGGGCGGGTCGTCAGTAACTTCATCCTTCAGGCTTTGCAGAATGAACCGATCACAGTGAGTGTGCTGTTAGTTGCGCGTACGTCCTTCAGAGGATTTGGGGTTTGCTTCCAGCATGATAGTTGACGTGAGTTAAAGGGAGAGACCCGTTCCAACACATCAGAATTCCACTGTGGGAAAATTTCTAGTTGGGATCACCAGGTTCGGGAATAGCTTCAGAACCTGCTGCATTGTGAGCATACCATTTTAGGAAATATGAACTAGTCGAAAAAAAGAAAAATAGAAAAACTATACAGGATGCGTTTGTGAGTAATGGCAGTGACATCTTCCTGTCAGCTTGATGGGACGAACAGGCAGGCGGGTAATTTGCTGGACTGTGTCATGTGGGAGTGTCTTCGAGGCACATAGTCAGCCGCAGATGTTGCTGTGGAAGCAGCTCCGCAAGGTGGGGCCCTGATTCCTTTGTTCCTCTGAGTGGTGGTCTCCCTGAGGGCACAGACGTCTCCAGCAGACTGTGTCAAGGGCAGCCACTCTGTTCAGCTTGAATGTATCCCTGGTGACACAGACATCTCCAGCAGACTGTCAAGGGCAGCCACTCTGTTCAGCTTGAATGTATCCCTGGTGACACAGACGTCTCCAGCAGACTGTGTCAAGGGCAGCCACTCTGTTCAGCTTGAATGTATCCCTGGTGACACAGACGTCTCCAGCAGACTGTCAAGGGCAGCCACTCTGTTCAGCTTGAAGATCTCCCTGATGACACAGACGTCTCCTGCAGACTGTGTCAAGGGCAGCCACTCTGTTCAGCTTGAATGTACCCCTGATGACACAGACGTCTCCAGCAGACTGTGTCAAGGGCAGCCACTCTGTTCAGCTTGAAGATCTCCCTGATGACACAGACGTCTCCTGCAGACTGTGTCAAGGGCAGCCACTCTGTTCAGCTTGAAGATCTCCCTGATGACACAGACGTCCCCAGCAGACTGTCAAGGGCAGCCACTCTGTTCAGCTTGAATGTTCCCCTGATGGCACAGACAACTCCAGCAGACTGTCAAGGGCAGCCACTCTGTTCACCTTGAATGTTCCCCTGATGGCACAGACAACTTCAGCAGACTGTCAAGGGCAGCCACTTTGTTCACCTTGAATGTTCCCCCGATGGCACAGACAACTCCAGCAGACTTGTGTTGAGGGCAGGGTCAGCCTGGGTGGCTGTGTCCCATCACATCGCTTACAGCTGGCCTTCAGTGAGTTTCTTTTCCCTCATTACAGGTCTACCTGAGTTATGCTGCCCCTGTCAGCTGCTCACACTGGAGCATTTTGTGTAACGACTGCCGGATTTAGACAGGTCACTCAGCTAGGAATAACACTTGGAGCTTTCGACAGACCTCTGTCCGTCTTCTTCAGCAGTGGTGTTGCTACTGGGTGAACTGGAGTTCAGTGCACATGACCACGGGTCGAACCCTGGTCATGTGACTGAACAAAGAGGGAGTTGTACACCGATGGCAAGATGTGTCTGCCCCGGGCCCGGTTGAGTGTGGGGTTGTTGGCATCAATATGTATGGCCTCCTTCACCCCACGCTGAAACCATTTGTTGTCACGGTCGAGAACGCTGATGTTGTCATACTCGAACTGATGTTGCTGGGCGTGTAGGTGGGCGCCTACTGGTGATGATTCCCTTTTGTGTTCTGTCAAGCGTTTTCGAAGGTTTCTCTCAGTTTCCCCAACATAGTTCTCTTCACAGTCACGGCAGTCTATTTGGTAGATGACTCCAGACTTGTCCAGTTTGTCAGTTTTGTCCTTGGGGGCAGCCAACTGGCTGCGGATGGTGTTGATAGGTTTGGGATGTATGGAGACGCCGGTTTTCCTGATCTTCCTGCTCAAGGCTTCAGTCACACCGCGGACATAGGGGATGGTGACATGTCCTTTACGCCTGGTTTGGTCTTGTTTGGTGGTAGGATGCGGTGTGATCTTCTTGCTAGCCAGGATGTTCCACGCCCACTTCTCATAGCCTGATATGGTGAGAACCAGTTTGAGGTTTCCATTTCCTGGTCTTTGGCATCCTGAGTAGAGCAGATGGTGTTGGCCCGATGGGTGAGAGTGCGTATCATTCTGAGTTTGTGTTCCAGCGGCTGGTGGCCTTCAAACTGTAGGTACTGGTCGGTGTGGGTAGGTTTGCGGTACACACTGAAGGAGAGGCTGTCCTCTGTCCGTGTAATGAGTGTGTCTAGCATGGCAATCGAGTTGTTCTCCTCCACCTCATGAGTGAATTTGATAGCAGGGTGTTGACTGTTCAAATGGTTAGTGAAGTCTTTCACCAGCTCCCTCTTGAGGATGGTCATGGTGTCGTCCACATAGCGGCCCCAATAGCGTGGAGGAGAATGGTAAGACGCCAGGGCCTTCTCCTCGAAGTCCTCCATGAAGAGGTTGGCTACAATGGGGCTGACTGGAGAGCCCATGGCCGCTCCTGCGGTCTGTTGGTAGAACTTACCTTGGAAGGTGAAGTAGGTGCTGTTGAGACAGCAAGCCAGGAGCTCGCAGATGCTGTCCACGGAAAGCGTAGTACACTGGGGCAGAGTGTCGTCAGCCTGGAGTCTTGCTTTGATGATGTGGATGCTTTCTTCGATGGGGACGCTGGTGAACAATGCCGAAACAACATATGATACCAGGCACTCGTCAGGAGAAAGGGTGTAGTCTGCCAGTTTCTGAACCAAGTCCGCACTGTTGGTGATGTGGTGTGTGTGTGTAGCATTTTGTGTGTAACAACATGGAAGAAAAGAAAAGCTGACTAAGTATAGACTTTGAAATCACTCATTTAAACCAATGTTTGTGTATTTAACTTCATAAAAAGAAAAGAAAAAAAACAACACTGTTTTACAAAATCTTACCAAAACCAAAGCTCTGTGTCAGAACCGTTATGAGAGGTCTTTCCTCAGTAACAGATCGTTCGTTCATTGTTTGTTCCTCTCTCTTCAGTAGTATTGGTGAAAATCTCACAGAACTGGGGATTTTGTTAGGAAATCCAGACACAACAAGGTCATAGAGCTGTTTGGTAATAATAACCTGTTAGCAGAATTACAATTTTTCCCCACATCACGTACCAGACTGGAAATAATGTTTATTCGTTCACTTTTTTTGTGTGGTAAGATAGTTTCATGATGTGAATTCAGCATGTGATCAAACGATGCATTAAAAATGGATAATTTGACAAGCTAAATCAAATCATGAGATACCTGTTTGTGTATGCTTGTATGTATGTTTGTGTATGCATGTGTGTATGTGCATGTATGTAGTGTCTGGCGTCTGTGTGTGTGTGCATGCACAGCATACGTATACGCATGCATGTGTGTGTGGTTGCGCACAGGTGCACCTACGCTTTATTGCCCATGTCTGCTGTGTGCAGATCTACGGGGACGGCACCCAGACCCGGTCCTTCCAGTACGTGACGGACCTGGTGAACGGCCTGGTGAGGCTGATGAACAGCAACTACTCCCTGCCGCTCAACCTGGGCAACCCCGACGAGCACACCATCATGGACTTTGCCCAGATCATCAAACGCTTCGTCAGTAAGTGATGCTCTGCCTCTGCCTGCAAGTGGACCCCATTCCCAGCCGCACATCCCGTATTTGGGAATGTGTCCACGTCTTTGTTTTCATCGTTTGTTTCGTTAAAGAGTTTTGCAGGAAAGGTTGCTTAGGTGAGGAAGTGGGAAGGATATACATTCAAAAGAAAACAAAGAAAGAAAAAAAAAAGAAGAAAAATCCGCCCACCCACCAAGAATCATGCAGGGGCGGGATTTTTCCTCGGATCCGCAGATTTCCGCGGTAGATCCTTGTTCATTCCACGTAACAGCGTGTCAGTTTCGCGGGAGCAATCTGTGATTCATGTCTTCAAAAACATCGGGTGTCATTTATCTACAAACTATTCGAAATTCTTAAACGGCTTGGATTCGCAGTTAACTTGGTAACTTTCTCCTTCCGGTTTTGCATCTTCAAAATGGCGCCGCATCGAAGAGACGTCGTTTCACGCGGAGAAAATGCTTCCTGCGACAGTTCTTTGAAGAACAAGTGGAAGTGGGACTGGTTGGAGAGTAAGGTGGATGATGATGAAGTGATAGGCCAGTTCATAGCCAAACTTAATGCCTGTGGCCTTGCTTACTGCAAACTTACTGCAACGTAATGGCATGCAAAAATTAATGCAAGATGTCCAGCTCCACACTTGGGAGCTCGATATCTTGCATTATTTTTGTGTGCCATTAGGTTGACAAGGAACTCCTGTCATCTACACTTGGTCCAAGTTGTGAAAGACAGTAAGTATAGTTCATTTTTATAGCTTTTGTGTAAAAAAAAAAATGGTTGGCTTTTTTCCTTTAAAATTTGTTAATTTCAGTCTCAAAATGCACCAGATTGCACAGAGTTGAATGTAGCAACCCAAAATTTTCCGGGGGGGGGGGGGGGGGGGGGCATGCCCCCAGACCTCCCTAGACCCCCCCCCCTAGACTGTTTCCTCTTTTTTTCTTTATGGAGAGTCCCACCCCTGATGCACATAAGCCAAGCAGTTTGTGCATATTTGTTGCTTGATTGGGGGGGGGGGGGGGGGGGGGGGGGGGGTGGGTGGAGTCGGTCACAAGCAGGGTCACCACTTTCATTGGATCTGCGTGGACATGTTGGTCCTGGGACAGTGACGGTGCTGCAGACCCTGCGTGTGGCATGGGGTGGGGGTGGGAGCGATGACGACGGGTTACCGGCAGATTTTGTTGTGTGGCGGCCTTCCTCGTGCCTGAACAGAAAGCGAGCCTGAAGTCGTCCATGTGAGGAGTTGTTGCCATGGAAATGAGGGACTCCCAGGTGCTTGATGCAAGCTTCATGTGAGGCAGGTTTTTTTTGTTTTTTTTTCTACCCCTTTCCGCTGGACCTTAAACAATGTTCTGGCTGCTAGTCTTTCAGATTGCAGTTTCCCTGTGGGGCAAGCACCTTGTGTATGTAAAGTAACCCAGGACAAGAGAGAATTTGTGTGTGTGCATGCATGTGTGTGTGTGTGAGATTGGACGAAGCTTCCTTGTCCCACCGTAACTGGTGAGGATGGGTATCTGAATGTTTCCTCTCCCCCCCTCACCCTCCTTTTCATCGCCTCCAGCATCGTATCTCTTTTTGTTTGTTTGTTGCTTCCTCCATTTTTGTACTCCCAGTTCTTAAAGAACAGGGAGTACTTTAGAATGGGAACGAAGAAATGCTGTCTGTGTGTGTGTGTGTGTGTGTGTGTGTGTGTCCATGGTCAAAAATGTGTTCACTCGCTCCAGACAAAACTACTGGGCCGATCTTTCTGAAAATTTGTAGGTGTGTTCATTATGGATCAAGGATGATGCCCGACATTTTAGTTTACCGTTACAGCCGTTACTAACGGCTGTAACGGCCTGTAACGCTTTTTCTTCTTTATGGAATATCTCAGAAAGTACTTGGCCGATCTTTCTGAAAATTTGTAGGTATGTTCATTATGGGTCACAAATAATGCCCAATGTTTTAGTTTACCGTTATAACTGTTACTAACGGCTGTAACGGCCTGTAACGGTTTTTCTTCTTTATGGAATATCTCAGAAAGTACTTGGCCGACCTTTATGAAAATTAGCAGGTATGTTCATTATGGGTCACGGATGATGCCTGATGTTTTAGTTTGCCCCGTTATAGCCGTTACTAACGGTTGTAACGGCTTGTAACGGTTTTTCTTCTTTATGGAATATCTCAGAAAGTACTTGGCCAATTTATAAGCGGTATGAATGATCTTGTGACAAATCGGATCCTCTGTCCATATGTAAGTGATGTAATGCTGAAAATGGATTAAACAACCGTTAAAAACCGTTATTCTGCCGTTATTTCTTATATATAGGTCGATTTTAATGAAAATTTGGTATATAGAAAGGTTATCACACACAAATGGCACTTCTATATAGTGTTCCAAAATTTGACCGTTAAAAACCGTTATTCTTGACATATTGTCCAGTTTGGATGAAATTTGATATCTACACAGGCTTTAGCCCAGTGAGGACTAAAATACCGGTTTCAAAAGTGCATATCGGTTATATAACCGTTAAACCGTTATTTTGCTGTTATTTTTTATATATTGGTGGGTTTTAATGCAATTTGTATATAGAAAGGTTATCACAAACAAATGGCACTTCCATGCAGTGTTTCAAAATCTGACCGTTAAAAACCGTTATTCTTGACATATTGTCCGATTTGGATGAAATTTGGAATGTACACAGGCTTTAGCCCCAGTGAGGACTAAAATACCGGTTTCAAAAGTGTATATCGGTTATATAACCGATAAACCATTATTTTGCCGTTGTTTTTTATATATTGGTGGATTTTAATACAATTTTGTATAAAGAAAGGTTGTCACACACAAATGAAACTTCCATTCAGTGTTTCAAAATCTGACCGTTAAAAAACCGTTATTCTTGACATATTGTCCGAATTGGATGAAATTTGGTATGTACACAGGCTTTAGCCCAGTGAGGACTAAAATACCAGTTTCAAAAGTGTACATCGGTTAAATAACCGTTAAAACCGTTATTTCGCCTTTATTTCTTATCTCATAAAGCACTTGGCTGATTTATAAGCGGTTTGGAAAACTGGGAGTACGTTTATATGCTTCGCATCTTGTTTTTCTTTGCTTCTTTTTCTTTTCTCTCTTTTGGTTTTTTTTCGTTCTTTATCATATCAGTTAAAAACATTGCACAGCATCAAACACACTGCAGCTGACATCAGGAGCAACTCTGACAATTGCACGTCTGATGTCATGCTTCTCTCTCTTGGTCTCTCTCTCTCTCTCTCTCTCTCTTAAAGTCTCTTTCTCTCACTCTCTCTGTCTCACTTTCTCTCTCTCACATGCTCTCTCTCTCTCTCTCTCTCTCTCTCTTCTCTCTCCTCTCTCTCTCTCTCTCTCTGTGTGTCTCTCTCTCTCTCTCTGAGACTGGATGATTTGTTGTGACAGATGGGAAAAGCGAGATTGTGCAAAAGCCAGCCATGCAAGACGACCCCCACAGGCGACGACCGGATATTACACGGGCCAAGAAATACCTGAACTGGGAACCAGAGGTGGGTGGGAAACATGGAACATTGTGGAAGGATTGGTTTCTGGATTTGTGTTTTAACTCTTTCATTCCTACTTTTCTGTGAACCATTACTTCCTCTTGTTCCTACATTCTTATCATACGAGTCTTCCCTTCATTCCTGGATTCAGAGAAAAAAGAAGTGTAAAGTGAGAACTGCCATGCATGCAGTAGCAAACCGGCCAGAATAGAGCGACAACCACTTTCCCAGGCTGTAGGGGCCGTCTGGCATCCATTCCGTTCATCAACACTGCCCCGCAAGCGACCCGGTCATGACGTGTACCGATGACGCGAGTCGCGCGAAGTTCAAAGCGTTTACCGCGAGAACCGATTTTTCCGGGCTGCAGGAAGGAAAGGAGGGATTTTGTGCTGCCCGGTTTTCCGGGCTGCAGGAAGGAAGGGTAGGATTTCTGCAAACCTGAAAACCGGGTTGTAGGATGAAAGAGTTAGAAAAAGAAAAGAATTTAAAGTAAATCTGCCGCCCCTTAGGTCTTCTTCAGGCAAGATAAACAACATTCAGGACAATGAAAACGAAGAACGAGCACAACAATTACAAGTGCTCACCTAAAACAGAAGACGTTCAGCGAAATACAAAACAATGAAGGGTGGCAGTCAGTATGAATCCAAGTTAGTTTCAAAGTATGAGGTGAGTGCAGGTGCAAATTGAAACGAATTTTACAAGGAATTTACAGTAAGTCTGCCATTCAATGTGGACAGACAAACTACAAGACAAGACATGACATGTTTCAACCTCCTGGGTCTTCTTCATTCTGGATTTGGGTTTATTTTTGATCTGTTATTTCTTTTTAAAGATTTTTTTTCCTTCAGATTTTACGTGTGGGAAGGGAGTGAAGGTTTTGTCTTGTGCTGGAGAGTATGCCGACAAAGAGTTTACTGATGTAGAAATATAAGAAGGGTAGAAGTCTCTTTCAGAGAGATGAACTTTCACTGCGGATTTGACGACAAAAAGACTTCAGCGAAGAGGTAAAGGCGGTCAGGACAGGTCTTCCAAACAAGACTCGAAAGACACGATGCAGAGGATGAATCGTGAGCATTGCAGAAAAGGCTGTCGTTCGTATTTCTGAACGTTTTCAAGTGAGAAAAACTGTGGGTCAAGATGGTATTCATTGAAGGTCATTCAGGTCATACACGCTTCTCAACTACCTGACCAGGCTCCTTAATGGCAAGCTGTTTATACGGTGTTTGAGAGAGGGTATTGTTCCAGCCCTATGGCCACGCTCTCCTGTTTGCCCTGTTCCTAAGAAATGCAGTCCTTGCTGTCTCAGTGCTT
>CM031623.1:34947209-35002209 GCA_018398815.1 Conus ventricosus
TTCCACCAGCCCGAGTTCTTCAAGGTGTAGCACCACCTCTCGCCACCACCCCCCCCCCCCCATCCCCACCCCCTCCACCCACCCCTCACCCCCCCCCCCCCCCCCCCCCCCCCTTAGCTCACGTTGCAAGTTTGACTGGCAGTCCCTCATCATCACCAGGAGAGTGTGCTGGTTTTCTTTGTCTTTTTTCCTCCTATTAATGTAATGGAAGAATTCTTAGCTTTTTTAATGTGATTTTTATTCATTCATTTATTTATTTACTTATTTATGTTGGCTGCCCACTGGGTGGCGTTACCACCACGCCACCCCTTCCAACGCCTCCATTCACATCCACACCCAGCTGGGTTCTGACACGCTCCCGGCGCCAGAGAGCATCAGCGGGGGAGCAGTCTGCATCAGGTTGCCATGGGGCACCCCATCGGAGGAGACTCTGCGCTGCTGCTGAGTCATCACCATTCAGCGCTGCCTGCTCTGATTCAGCCGTTGCGCCATGTACCACCTGTTAAGCTGCCTGCTAACGAACCGTTGATTGCTGTGTGGAGGAGCCGGCGTGAGGAAGGGACGTCTGTTTTCAGGGTTGTTTTTTTCTTTTCTTTTTACGATTTTTGTTTTAATCAGGTCGCCAGGAAAGATGGATTGGGGGGGGGGGGGGGGGGGGTTGAGGTGACATTGAAGTGTTCGGGGATCCTTGGGGGGGAAGAGAAACCAACAGGACATGAAAGCTTGTGTCCTACGATTGAGTCGGTGAGAATGAACGGATGGTCAAGTAGCCCATCTGTATAGGTGTTTGCGTTTGTGTGGGTATGTGTGTGTTCACAGGTGTATACGGTACATGTGTGTTCATGGGTGTTCACAGATGTATGTAGTTGTGAAAGAAATCACATTAATACATGAGCATTGTAAACTGAGGTGGTTTTATTGCCTACCCCCCTCCTCACCCTATCCCAGGTTGCTCTCTCTCTCTTTTTTATATATTTTTGTGTGTGTGGTTGCTGTCAGTCTGCTTTTTTTTTGGGGGGGGGGGGGGGGGGGGGGGGGAGGGGGGTGGCAGGAATGAGAAGGAACAGAGAGAGAGAGAAAAAGGTGAAGAAAGAAGAGAAATTAGAGAGAGAAGAAAGAGAGAGAGAGTGGGAGAGATGGAAATGAAGGAAGAAAGAAGAGAAATTAGAGAGAGAAGAGAGAGAGAGTGGGAGAGACGGAAATGAAGGAAGAAAGAAGAGAAATTAGAGAGAGAAGAGAGAGAGAGTGGGAGAGACGGAAATGAAGGAAGAAAGAAGAGAAATTAGAGAGAGAAGAGAGAGAGAGGGGGAGAGACGGAAATGAAGGAAGAAAGAAGAGAAATTAGAAGAGAAGAGAGAGAGAGAGTGGGAGAGACGGAAATGAAGGAAGAAAGAAGAGAAATTAGAGAGAGAAGAGAAGAGAGTGGGAGAGACGGAAATGAAGGAAGAAAGAAGAGAAATTAGAGAGAGAAGAGAGTGGGAGAGACAGAAATGAAGGAAGAAAGAAGAGAAATTAGAGAGAGAAGAGAGAGAGTGGGAGAGACAGAAATGAAGGAAGAAAGAAGAAATTAGAGAGAGAAAGAGAGTGGGAGAGACAGAAATGAAGGAAAAGAAGAGAAATTAAGAGAAAGAAAGAGAGAGTGGGAAGGCAGAAATGATGGAGAGAGAGTAAAAGAAAAAAAGAGAGAAGAGGAGAAAGGGGGAAGAGAGTGGGGCTGCCGTTAGCAAACGCTCCAACTGCTGGACTGTGGTTCTTTGTCAGCAGATGTCACTCAGACAAAACCCTGTGGAAAGAAATCCACCTTGAACGGCGGCACAACATTTCATATTCATTTTTTTAAGCTATTGAACAGGAGTGTTCATCTTTGATACGACTGCTTAAAAAGAGCAAATTGCTACATATTGTATAATGAATTTAACGTAAACTGAAAAATAAAAACCGTAATGATGTCGTATTTGATATGAACTTGTCAACCCTAGCACCCCCAGTGGAACGGACAGTCTTGACATACATATTACATGAGAATACAGTCATGCCAATCAGCATCTCTCGCTCAGTTGCAAAGAAGGGCGTTGTTGGCACAGCGAAGCTGCTTGTCTGTCAGAAAATATTTGACATGACCTTTTCGAAAGGTGGTTGAAAGGATTTTAGCTTCCCTGCTCAGGTCTCCCGTAGAGGAGGAAGAGGAGGAGGAGGAGAGGCTCGGAGGGGAAAGGAAGGGGTGGGGTGGGGGGTAGAGGGGAGGAAGAAAGAGAGGGGAGGAGAGGGGTTGAATTACGTAAAAGCGCAGAGGCAAGCAGTCTTTTGTTGTGTGTGTGTGTGTGTTTTTCAGAAAAAAAAATGTGGACAGCTGCCCTTGCAGCTGCTAGAACTTGTGACCTCTGAAGAGACTGTCTGGTTTTATCAGTAACACTGTTGGCGTGGCGGCACCGTCTGGCTACCCTTCCTTCCTGACCCTCATTTTCGTTTATTTATTTATTTGTGCTGTCTTTTTAAAAAATATTTTTTAGTTCAGCTTTTTGTGTCGGCAGCTGTGATTGATTCCCGTGTTCTCCTGAACTTGCGTTGATGTTGTGGTCAATGTCTTTTTGAATTTAGGGACCTGGAACTTGCGTGTTGATCAAACTGTCTGACCTTCACGCCTTGTGAAACTTACAACTATCCATGACTAACGGTTTTTAACTGCCACACATTTTATTCTGGTAGCGGTGAAGGCTGTGACACAACCATGCTACAACTAATTTTGTTTCCAGTTTTCTTTTTCTTTTTATACGCTGATGTGGTTCTGGGGCGATTTGAATTTTTTGTTGTTTTTCTTGTGGGTTTTTTGTGTGTTGTGTGTGTGTGTGTTTTTTTTTAATAAACTATAAATCCATTTGACAAGGTTTTTTTTTTTTTTAAGACAAGTTGTTAATGATATACTCTGCCAAGCGCTTTGTTTTTATGGTGAAACACCATGTGTATGTGTGACAGGGTGGTGGTTTTATCGACAGAAGTCCCTCCATTTACCGTGTGTGTGTGTGTGTGTGTGTGTGTGTGTGTAAAGAGAAAGTGAGGTTTAAAGGATATGCAGAGAGGTGCAAGTCTTCTGGACTAAACCGGAAATCCAGATCAGAAAGAACTGCTAAAACTTTGTGTCTGAATCAGCGGGGGGACTGTGTTTGTGCAACGTGTCTAGTGTGGCAGGATTTTGTTGGGGTGCTTTCTGGTGTGTAGATGTTTTGGGAATTGAGAGTTTTCTTTTTGGTTAATCTTGAATAGACTTTATTTTTGGAGGCTGTGTAAATACAAAATTAGCATTGAAAGAATATTATTCGACAGGTAAACTGTCATGTGGTTAATTTTTATCATAAATCTTAAAAGGACTGTCACGATTATCAGAACAATTTTTTTAATCATAAATCTTAAAAATGCTGTCACGATTATCAAAGCTCTTAAGTTGGGTATGGTAGAAAAGGGTCTGAAATCAGTAAAACGAATTCCTGACAATCCAGGGATGGAAATGGAAGTCAGTTGATTCGGGAACATAAAAAAGAATTAAGGATGTGGAACAACAGAATGAAAGAAATAGATAAATTAATAAAGGATGAAGGAGTTCACAAGATTCAGTAGCATACACTGAATCGATGAAAACTGTGTGAAAAATTGCTGAAAATGGGTGTAGCTTGACGAACTCCGTCAAGATGGGTTGATCTGGTGCAGAGGGGGAAACGAGCGCAGACTAACGATTCCTCCAACATTACAGTATGACATGGCACAGATTGATTTCAAGAAAAGATAATAAAAAAAAGGCGAGGAAGGGGGGGGGGGGGGGGGGGGGGGGGGGGGGGGGATGTTGAAAAAATAGGAATGAAAAGAAGGCATGATATGAATTATGAAATAATTCCCTGGCTGTGAAATGGGACCACGATAGAATATCTTGAAAACAGAACTGGTTTGTATTGCTTGCACCATGTACGTATTTGCTATTTTGATTGAATCGGCTTGCTAGCGACGCTTAGTCTGGTCCCCATGACCTCTGAGCCAATCAAAATGGTTTGTGAAGGGGGAAGCAAACTGTCATGGGGAAATAATCCAGGTATGACAGGAACATGACACGGTGGCTCAATGCGTTTCTTTTGTGTGTGTGTTGATTTGTTCTGTGTGTGGGTTGTCTTTCACAATATGGATTTTTTTTTTTTTTTTAAAGAAGTCTTTCATCTTTTTATTCATTTCAGTCTTTCTTTCTGGTGTGTGTGTGTGTGTGTGTGTGTGTGTGAGATATATAATTAACAAAATTATAAATAGACTTGGATACATATTGTTGTTCGTGTGTGTGTGTGTGGTGTGTGCGCGCTGTGTGTGTGTGTTGTGTGTGTGCGTGCGCTGATGTTGTCTCGGCGCGGGCCAGCCCTCATTTTGCGATCACACGTAATCAGATAGACCACGCAATAAAACGGTTTGTCATGCGAACATGCTTCATATCCCATTGTGCAGATTTTCTTTTCCATCTTAGGAAAGCGATAAAAGTCACTTGCGTGATCTTTGTTATCTGCTCCTGCCTCTTCAGTGTTCCTCTCTCGCATAATTCCCTCGGCAGCTCATGTCGGGCAACCTGACACCGTCACACCAGGTAACTCTTGTCAGAGCCTCAGTGCTGGCATCCAGGGAGAGCAATCAGTCTGGGGTCAGCACGAGGCAACCTACCAGAGGAGACGCTGCACTGCGGCCGTCAGTGGCTTGGGTAGCTTTCTGCGGTGCCTGTGTGGATCCAGCAGACATGGAACACCACTTATGGCGTCACGTGATGAAAACAGATAGTTGCCTCACTGTGGAGCCAGGGTGAATTTGCTTTCATTTTCGGGAAGGTGGAGCCAAGTCCCCCAAAGCGACGTTCGCCATGAGCTTGCCATTGCCGATGAGTTTATGACGTGCATTCACCACAGGCTTGGAGGTAGGGAGGATATTGAACAAAGAAGTCCCTACAGGGGTCGAGATAAGGGGTGACAGAATTGGATTTTTAAAATTTTTTTTTTCATTAATTAGGGTTGACGTTCATACGATCTTTACAGGGTAACACAGGCAGTCTTAATGGCGTATGTCAGATGGTATGTCACTTGTAACAGTAGCGTCTCTTGATACATGGTCGGGAGAAATCAGTGGGAAACTGGGTGTGGAGTAGGATTTTGGCATAGATAAAGAAATTTCTTGAAAACAAACAAACAAACAAACAAAAAGCTTCAAAGGGAACAGGTATTTACTGAGAGGTAGATTTTGTATGAAGGAAGGGAGGGAACATCTATTGGCAGGTAAATCTAGTGTTGACAAAGATGAAATGAAACCTCCCCCCCCCTCCCCATCCGCTCCCCTCCCTCCCTGAGAAAAGAAAGTTTTCAAAGAGAGTGAGTTCTTTATTAGGAGGCAAATCAAGAATAATGACTACCCTCACCCTCCCCCCCCCCCCCCCCCCCCCCCCCCCCCCCCCCCCCCCCCCCCCCACCCCCCCCCCCATCCCCCAAAAAAAAAAAAAAAAAAAAAAAAAAAAGGAAGTTTTTTTTAAGGGGAGGTAATGGTTATTGGGAAGTCAGTCTTGTAGCGCGTAGAGCTCTTCGGGAAAAGAAGTCTGCGAGATGGATGGTTGTTAAAGAGAGGTTTTATTATATTGCGTTATTATCAGTCACCCAAATTACAAAATCATATCTTGCATTGAAGTATATATCATTTTTATAAATTCTATCAAATCGCTTTTCTTTTTTCTTTGTGTGTGTGCCTGTGAGGTAAACTGATTTCTTATGTGAGGGTGTGGATATTTTCACAGGAAGAAGAAAATTGTTGCTACTTTTCAGCACTAAACTGTCTTCGTTTTGTTTGTTTGTTTCTTGCCATTTCCCCCATGTCTGTTTATGGTCCTGTCAAAACAGGCCATTATTTGAAAGTTTACCGAGGATAAGCTATTTACGTTCTTCTACTATATCTTGCATGTATTTCCCTTTGCACCCATTGAACACGTGACATACTGTGAACATTGCCTTTACATCCTTTCAGAAAGAATGCTATGGAAACAGCTCATAATGCCTTTGATGTGGTCTGAGGTGAAGTTGTGTGTGTACTGATTGGAGTGTAGACCATTTCAGTCTGTGAATGCCGAAACATCTTCTGCTAATGGCATTGTCGTATGATGGAGCGAGCATATCATGCTGGTTTTAAGACGCTGAAAGAACAATGGATAAATCTACATCAAATTTTTTTTTTAAAAAGTATTTTTTTTTTTTTCACCTTAGTTCATGGATACTTCTTCAATATTTCAGTCTGACAGAAGAGATGAAAGTGGCTGATTGTATAATGTCAGTGACAAAATCTGTGTAAAGAGGTCATTTTACCTTGAAGCTGGGAAAGTGGACAACGTTTTGAGCAGAAAATGTTCTGGAAATTAAGAGGCTGATAGCTTGAAAACTTTGATGTACATACTTGGTTTGTGTTGTGACTCCTTTTCCCCCCAAAATCCTTTGAATTGAGACTATAAACGAGGGTCCATGTGTGAACGCATGCATAGCATCTTGCACACATGTAAAATAGCTTCACCAGTTTAAAAAGATCAGACCAGATTGGCCTTTGGCATGCATACAAGACAGTGTATGTATATATATATATTTGTTGTTGTTGTTGTGGTGGTGGAACACAGGTTTTGGTTGTCAGGGTTTGAGAGCTCACAGGGTGAACATGTAAATACCTGCAGTGGAGACAACAGCATGGGTTGATGACTTTTACTGATAGATTTTTTTTTACGGGAGCTTATCATAAATATCCACAGAAGAAAACCAAGCCTGGATTGATGACTTTTGCCCTTAGTTTGATTTTTGCCTAGCATATGCTGAGGTTATTATGATTTCTGATGTTTGTTTTGGCATGTGTCGTTTATTGATCACATTTAAAGATATTACTCAGAAGTAGATGCATTATGAGGACTAAGATCGTTCTGTCAATCCGTGAAAGCATGTTACTTTTAGCAGTGCGTTGGGGGGGGGGGGGGGGGGGGGGGGGGGGGGGGGGACACAATAACGGCAAAGTGTCATTATAAATGTTCTCTGTTCTCATGTCCCGACTTATCTTGTTTGTAGTGACGAAGAAGCAGATTTTAAAAGCAAGAGCAGCTTAGTCAGAGACTGGTCCTTTTTTTTTTTTTTTTTTTTTGGTGTCTGTTATTGGTAAATACAAATTTGATGTGTCTGGTGATGCTGTTTGGCAAATGTTTGATTGGAATCTGTTCATTAGTTGGCTGTGCAGATGGCCATGAGGGCATCTGTAACAGATGGGGATTTAAAAGCAAGGCCTGCCCCCCCCCCCCCCTCCCCCCTCTGTCTCTCATCTGTCTGTCTGTCTCTCTCTCTCTCTCCTCTTTGAGTCTTTCTTCATCTGTCCATCGGTCTGTCTCAGTTTTTCTCTTACTGTCTGTAGAATAGTGACGGCAAGTATGGAAAATGGCTAATTAAGCCAATATGTTTACCCCCCCCCCCCTCTCTCTGTCTGTGTGTGTGTGTCTCTCCCCCCCTCTCTCTCTCTCTCTCTCTCACTCCCCCCCTCTCAGAAATACGCTTTTTGGTGAGAGTTCTTTCAGTAAGTATCGGATAAGCCAGGGCTCTTGTATTGACTGGGTTAGGAGTTTTTGAACAGCAGTGGTGTGTGTCAGCATTTCCCTCATGTTGTGGAATGGGTGAAGATGTAGTCTGCCTATATCAGACGTGTGCTTCTCATGTGGATTATCACATGTAGTCGCAATCAGTGTGCAGCCTCCTTGATATGACATTGCATATGCTGCTTCAGTGTGTTTGTCAGTGTGACCAGTGTGCACACGCTTGAGTGTGTTTGTCAGTGTGACCAGTGATCACTGTGCATGACAATAGGGTTGTTGGTATGAGTGTGAGTGTGTGTGTATGTGTGTGTGTGTGTGTGTGTGAAACAATATGACACTAAAAGGTGTGTGTGTGTGCGTGTGCGTGTGAGGAATATCATCTGTTGGACAGTCACGTCCAGTGAATACGGGATTCACGTTTGACAAAGAAATGAAGGGTTCCCCCTCATCTGTCCTCGTGTTGTCATTATACATCTCATGCTTATACATTTTGACATTCCATCCTTTGACTTGTGCTTTTCTGTGTGTGTGTGTGTGTGTGTGTGTGTGGTGCGTGTGTGTGTGTGTGTGTGTGTGTGTGTATGTGTGTGTGTGCATATGACACAAAAATGCACATGTGGAGTGTGTCTGTTGGGAGAGAGGGTGCTGTCTGCCTGAGAGTGAACTCTGTGTGTGTGTTTTTCTTTGTGTTAAGCGCGGGAGCAGGCACTTGGGACTGGTACTTTATAAGTATTGACGATGAAATCAGTCGATGATCAGGAAGAACAGTATGAGGGCAGATAGAATCTGGAATGTGATAATGAATTCACTTTGTAAAAACCTGTCGCACATGTTTTGTGTAGGTGTGCATTGGTTTTGACTTGGTTTAGGTTTGTTTTTGTTTGGTTGTGTGTGTGTGTTTTTTTTAATGTTTGGAGTATTTTGCTTGAAAGTTTTAAGAGTGTGTATGTGTGTGTGTGTGGTGTGTGTGTGTGTGTGTGTAGCGCTACCATAAACATGCCTGCTCGTGTATCGTTTAATCGTTCAGTGCCTCACAATAGTACAAACAAAGGTGTTCCCAGGTGCCAGGGACATCTCATGGTTTGGGGGTGATAATTAACAAAAAATTCTAGCTCAGAAACTACAAAAGATAGAAAAATGAAATCTATATCATTTTTGAAGGAAATTGAATGAAGATTGTGAATCTGGGCTTCTTTTGTTTTAATTTTGATAATAAAAAGTATTTAGGCTTTTTGATTTGGATTAGATTTTTTTGCACGATCAAAACATATGTATTTACCACATCCAAACAAGAACACACAGCAAAAAAGTTGAAAATAAAGTTTGTATTGTCACACTACACCTGTAAATGAAAGTAAAACAGTTTGGAAGTCTATCAAGACGCTCACACTCGATGCAGACTGACCAGTCCACGACACCCCGCCCCCCCCCCCCCCTCTCCCCACCACACCCCCTTGCTCAACTTCAACCCTCTCTGTCACCCTCATCTTCCCCTACTTTTCCGTCTGCACTGTGTCACGCCGCGAGCAGGCCACGATCCTCTCTCGCACTGATATTCACACCACTGGACACCAGCACGCGGTGCAGAGTACACACTTGGCTGGCTCGTTCGACTGACGCTGTCAGCTGAACACACACTGAGGTCACAGAGCCCTACTCAATAACTGACGAATATGGTCGGCAATTCCACCACTATCATCATCTCACCTTCATGCTCGAGTTAGTCGTTGAATGAAAGATTATTGTGTTTGTCAAAAATCATCAGCAGAGCCTGCTCAGCTGTGTAAATACGTTGATTTGGTCGCTGGGCTTGTCGAAGGTTGCGCCGCCATCTTTGCAAGCGAGACACGAAGTGCTGGCTGGTCATCCAGTCAGTGATGAGAATAAATGGGCTTTCCCCTCACGTGTGGTCATTTACATATTATTTTAAGACTACAGACATATAAGGCTTTCTACGCAAACTCTATTTGAGTCCGTTGATAGAAATAGTAACGAATGAAAACTCAAGAAAAATGCATGACGTCAGGGGACAGCCCATAGGCACATGGAAAGCACTTTTATTTCCGCGTCAGCTGACCGACTAAAGGCGCTCAACGGGTTAATGTTAGCTTGACTGGGAGCTCATTCACATGCATGGGAACATGTTCTGTCAAATCAGATATCTGGAGAAATAATGCAAACCTCAAATGAAAATGGTGCATTTCTGTGATGGCGATAGATGAGTCGGCCTCAGTTTTCAGGTTTGTTAGCATGATTGTTGGGAACTGCTCAAATGTTTCACCTGTAGTTCAGTAATCTAGCTGAAATGTTGTGGGAGAGTGAAGAAAATTGAATGGCATATCGTAAGTCCATCATGGATTAAAAACATACTTCACAAAGAGAAAATTTGTCAGACTTTTGTGAGGAAACGCTTTTTTGGACTCCTTCTGCATCTTCAAGGAGAAAACCACGTTTTGATGTCTGTTTCAAGATGCAAACTCTCTATTGGCACCTAATAACAGAGAGGGTCTCACGTCAGACAGCTATTTCAGTTATAACACACTCTGATAGGATACGTATTTCAACAAGAAAATGGCATCAGACGTTTTCAAGGACACATTTCTATCAGACATCTTCTTAGAGATGAAAACGTTATCAGAAAGGTGCTTCAAGAAGAAAAACTCTTATTGGACATGCACTTCACAAAACCACTCTTACTAGACATCTGCTTCACGAAGAAAAATGTCAGTAGAAACATTATTGCAAACCTACTTCAAGACAAATGTTATCAGAAATTTACTTCAAAAAGAAAACTCTATGATTAGAACCTTACCTCGCAAAGAAAACAATCTTCTCTGACATTGCTAAAAAAAACAAAAACAAAAAAAACAACGCTTTTATTGCACACTACATCAAAAGAAAACAATCTTTTCAGATGGAAACCTACTTTATTTTTAAAAAAAAAAAAAGGAAAAAAAAAAGCCAACAACAGTTTTATCTCTGGTCTGGCGGGTGTGGACCAATCAGAAATGGAACATCTACCATGCTAAGGTTTCTGATTTAGCAGGTATAGACCAATCAGAAATGGAACATTACCATGCTAAGGTTTCTGATTTAGCAGGTATAGACCAATCAGAAATGGAACATCTACCATGCTAAGGTTTCTGATTTAGCAGGGATAGACCAATCAGAAATGGAACAATCTACCATGCTAAGGTTTCTGGTCTGACAGATAAAGACCAATCAGAAATGGAACATCTACCATGCTAAGGTTACTGATTTAGCAGGTATAGACCAATCAGAAATGGAACATCTACCATGCTGAGGTTTCTGATTTAGCAGGTATAGACCAATCAGAAATGGAACATCTACCATGCTAAGGTTTCTGATTTAGCAGGTATAGACCAATCAGAAATGGAACATCTACCATGCTGAGGTTTCTGATTTAGCAGGTATAGACCAATCAGAAATGGAACATCTACCATGCTAAGGTTTCTGATTTAGCAGGTATAGACCAATCAGAAATGGAACATCTACCATGCTAAGGTTACTGATTTAGCAGGTATAGACCAATCAGAAATGGAACATCTACCATGCTAAGGTTACTGATTTAGCAGGTATAGACCATCAGAAATGGAACATCTACCATGGTAAGGTTTCTGATTTAGCAGGTATAGATAAATCAGAAATGGAACATCTACCATGCTAAGGTTACTGATTTAGCAGGTATAGACAATCAGAAATGGAACATCTACCGTGCTGAGGTTACTGATTTAGCAGGTATAGACCAATCAGAAATGGAACATCTCCCATGCTAAGGTCCAGCAGGTATAGACCAATCAGAAATGAAACATCTACCATGCTAAGGTCCAGCAGGTATAGACCAATCAGAAATGAAACATCTACCATGCTAAGGCTTGGCAACATGCCTGTCCAGCCGGTCGAATCTGCCGCCTTAATTCAAAGCAAGCATAGCACCGCCTGTTGACCATTGGCACTGTTCTCTGGCGGTTGTAGCACTAACTGGCCCAGCCGGCACTAACTGGAAATCATCATTGAATAGATGTTGAACAACATTAAAACTATTTGTGAATTTCTGAACTTCTTGTTTCATGAATGATAACGCAGTTCTTGTTTAACTTCATATTTCTGGAATGATAATGCAGTTTTTGTGTGGTTGAAACCAGTAACCTCAACATTGATTTCATTTTTTTTTTTTTTTTTTTTTTTGCAAGGAAATGGCTTGAAAACATTAACAGTTTTGCAAGGAAGTAGTTTTAATATATTTCTTTATGGGTGTAGATGATGGCAGCACACCTTTCTCATGACGCCAGTTTCACGACACCTTTCACTGTTGTACGACATGTTGGAAATTAATGAAAACAGGCACAAAACAACTTCAGATCATGCTTGTTTTGGAGCATAGGAAATTGCTGTTAGGGGGGAAACGGGGGAGCGAGGGAGGGGTTACAAAGTATTTTGAAACTTAGTTCGGCATGAAACATTGTTCGATGACCTGTGATCTGGGGCCAATGGTAATCACAAGATTCTGAGCAGGATTATCTCTCTTTGCTTCAACTTTTAGGCTTCTTTTACCTGCTACTTGGGCCAGAGCTTCAACCGATTTTTTTTTTTTTTGTCCTTGAAGTAGTTTTGGTATGTACAGCCAAGAGCTTCACTGATCATTTCAAGAGAATCTTCTGACTAGTTTTTTGTTTGTTTTAACTTAGTCTTTTGTTGTTTGTGAAAAAAAGAAACAAAAGTCCCCAGCAGGATCTAATCGATGACACACTGTTGTGCTTGGCGTTTTAATTTGAAAAATAATATTAAAAGAAAGTAATATTAGCATTCTTGCGCAGTCATTGGTGGCATTTTCAAATGTTTGTGTAGGTGTGTTCCAAATATGTTGTGTATCCTCACAATACATAATCATTGGTGTGTTTGAAAATGTTGATATTTGTATGTATATATAGATATGTGTGTGTGCGTGGCAAAAGTATTCACATGCTTGTTGAGGGGCTTCAAAATGCTTCTCTGTGCAAGGTTTGGCACCTTATCATCTTTTTTTTTTTTTTTTTTACTTTCTCCTATCCATACGTGTTCCTATCCCAGTTTCTCCCCCCCCCCCCTCTCTCTCTCTCTCTCTCACACACCACACACACACAAATTTGATAACTATGTGCCTCTAGCAGGATAATGGTACATTTCTCTGTTTTATAACCTGCCCACCCACCCCTCACCCCCTTTTTAAAATATTTTTTAGATCAGACTTGTGCTTGGTGATTATTTTTCCTCTTTAACTAAGAGCCAGAAGATTCCCAGGTTACCTTCAACAAAGGTGCAGACTGTTCCCTTTGTAGGAATAACAGGTTCATCCCCATGGAAAAAGACTTCGGTCAGATCAGAAAGTGAGCCTCCACAATTCATGATCGTGTGTGTGTATGTGTGTGGCGTACGTGTGTGTGTGTGTGGTGTGTGAGTGTGTGTGGTGTATGTGTGTGTGTGTGTGTGTGTGTGTGTGTTCAAGCACAAAAAAGAAAAGGTCTTTGCTTTCAGTCCCAGACACTTTGTTTCTTTCTTTCTTTTTTTTTCCCCGAAAAGAAATTTTTGTCAATTCTATTTTTGCTTGGATTGCTTGCCTTTTCACGTCTTGTTGAACTATTGTATGCGTCAAATAATGAAATAAAGCAAAGAAAAACATTGCCTTTCATGTATGGCGTAAATATTGTGGTTTTTGTGTGTGTGTTTGTTTTCTAAAGATCAGAAACCAGTATGTGTGTGATTCTGTATGTAACACAGCTGTTGTTGTTTTTTTTTCCTGTAATTTTTCATGGGTCGGCATTTACAAGATATTTTTTTTTCCTTTCCCCCATTTGGAGACAAAAAAAAGTTCTTTTCACACCTGTTACAAGATTGGTTCTGCATTTCACCTTTTAAAGAAAAAAAAGAATTTCTTCACACACTTTTTTGCTGTGCTGATAATCACCTTGTTTGTGTCTAGATATCATTTTCATTCTGTGTGTGTGTGTTGGGTTGTGGTGTGTGTGTGTTGTGCTTGTTTGTGTTGGGGTGCATGTGAAGTCTTTTTCTCATCAAACACATTGTGGTAAACATGCTAATTATATTTTGTTGCATGCAGTGAGAGATTACCTTTATAACAGATGGTAGATGTCTGTTCCACTGTGCTGTTAGCAAAGGTAATATTAAACCCGAAAGAAGTTTTCTTATTCCCCTGAATTTTTCCCATCTCTTTTTGTCCCTGTGGGTGATAATCAAGCGAAATAGTTGGCGTCGTCATGATGTAAGGAGGTTACTAGTTAAGATAGTGTGCAATTAACTCAATGCGAGTTGCCTGTCTACCCACAGCAGTCGAGAGTATGCTAGGAAAGGGAGGTAACTTGCGCTGAACTTTTTTCCTCGGAGATGCGCTAATTTTGCTGTGCAATTCAAAAGAGTAGGGTTTTCGAAAGTAAAAAAAAAAAAAATTTAAATGTTTTTTTTAATGTGTGCATTCAAAGAGTTATGCCAGAATGAAATGACGTTTGCGTTTGGCTAGCTTAAAAAAAAAAAAAAGCATCATGTGACAGGAAATGTTGATACACAATCATTTTGCAATAACTGCCTCCAGTAAACACTTTTGGACTGAGCTTCCAAAAAGAAAAAAAAAAAGCATTCCATGTGACAGGAAATGTAGATACACAATCATTTTTCGTTTAACTGCCTCCCAGTAAACACTTTTTAATGAACTCCCTCTGCCATCCATGAAGATTCAGCCAAAATGGCAGGCAGGGGAGGCTATCCGGGATGTACATTCTGAAGAGATGAAATGGTTATCAACATCAAATTTGGTGTCCATGGATTGTTTTTGTTTGTTTGTTTTTTTCCACAGTGTGCGACACCATCGCAAGAATCCTCTCTCTCTGCTTGGCTATACTCCATTGTTAAGCATGTTGCGTATTTGTTCCATGTGGGGTTTTTTTGGTGGGGGGGGGGGGGGGGGGGGGGGGGTTGGTCCTTTTAGTGAACAGAAAGAATGTACTACCATCATGTTTATTCCATCAGAATTGATTTTTGTTTTTTTGTCGATGTGATCACATGTCTTGCTAGGCATTTTCATAATATTGATGTATGTGTAATGGTTGGGGAGAAACAGGGTGGGGATGGTGGTTGGGGATCGGGGGGGGGGGGGGGGGGGGGGGGGGGGGGGGGAGAAGAGAATTTTTTGCACTTTTTTTTCTTCTTTGATGCAAGTGATAGTCTCTGGCAATGTATGTCGTATCTGGGTGTGAGGTTTGTTATTGGCGCTTTGTTTTACAACATGTTCTAGCCTTTTTGTAATAACGGTTCTTTTCTTTTGCTCTGAAGTGTTTTGAACTGGAACTTCTTGGGGGATTTCATGGTGTTTGATTATTTTGTTTTTTTGGCGATTGTTTCATGAAGAAGGTATGAGAACACCTGCCACAACGCTTATTTGATGCCTGTTGTTCCAAAGCAATCCATTGAGGAGCTGAAGTTCTGTCTGTCTGTACCCCTCCTTGGTCATGACCGTATGTGAAATAACTCTTGATGAATGATGGTTCAAAGCACATTAGCCGGTTCGCTTAATCAGGGGAGAAACCTGTCACTCGACCATGCAAAAGGACAAGCCTTGTTGTCCACAATGGCTGCTTCGTTGTCAGTTTGTTTTTGTTTTTGATCATTTTTTTTTGTGTTTGTTTCTGGGATGGAATGTATCCATTTGACAGCTGTGGAATTGAGAATGGCAGTTCAGAAAATATGATTAACTGACGAACAACATAAATACACTGCATATCAAATCAACACAGCTGACATTCTGTGTGTGTGTTGTGTGCAAGCAAATGTGCATATGTGCACTGGGCTACAGTCAACCTTTTAACCACATTATCCATAATCTGCTGATGAGAAATGATTCACAGCTGCAGAATGGAATTAGAAACAACTGGAAGCCTGAGTGGGAGGCGGAATGAGCTGGGGGTGTAGGAGGGAGAGTGGGTGGGGTGGGTGGGGGGGGGGGGGGGGTACTTGAGTGGCACAGAAGATGAGGCAGCAGCTACAACAAAAAAAGGTTGAGGGTGTGTGGGAGCTTTTCGCATCACACAACAGTGTGTGGCCTATGCAAAAAGGGATAGGTTGTCCTCCCTGATTGCCGAGTACGGTTTGTTGTCTCCTGTGATTGATGAGCAAGGTTTGGTTTATTTATATGTTCAAAGACCTTTCCTGCTGCCTGAAAACAGCCTCCCAAGGAGATAAATGTCTTGTTGGGAGAAGAAAAAAAAGAAAAAAAAGAATAATTTTACGAGAAAATCAAAGATTGTTTCAGGTCAGAGGAAGAACATACAGGGTATAGTCTCCTCTTGTAAGTCTACTTTTATTTTTTCTCTCCTAACACTTGTTTTTAAAAAAAAAAAGGGTTTGTTTTGGGTCAGGCGACACAGTGTAGGCTGGATCATATTCAGTGGAAAAGGACTCGACTTATTAGATAGATTTGATCAATTTTGCTCAATTTTGTCATTCTTGCACCTCTTCTCTCTTTCTTTTTCTTTGTTTTGTTTGTTATTGAAGACGATAATTGAGGGCTCTTCCCCCCCCCCCCCCCCACATTATATTTTCTTTCTTTCTTTTTCTTATTTTTTTATGTACTTATTTATCTATTTGTTTTTTTTTAATTTTTTAAAATATTTTGTTTGTTCTTGAAGTTGCTAATTGAGGGTTTGCCACTCATGGTCAAGTGTGGAAGGCTTGCTTTCGTTGGTGTTCATTTTGTTGTTTGTTTTTCTCATTCTTTACATTCGGCATCACAGGGCCTTGACTGCTGGATACAGTGGGATAGACACTGAATTGTTTGAAGCCAGGGCTGATTGGAGAACCACTGTTGTCCATAGTACACTTCATCGGTGGATGGTATCCAGCTGACAGGATGGGGGGTGGGGGTGGTAGGGGTGGGGGGGCAGGGCTTATGGAGCAGAACCAGGGATGGGTGTGTGTGTGTGTGGGGTGGGGGGGGGGGGGGGGGGTATTAATTTGTCTCCCTTTCATGACTGAATTTCTTGTTTTGAAGTCAAGGCCTTTGTAACATTTTATTTGCCTTCAGTATCGGCACGAAGAATGATTGGAGGAAAACAAAAATCTTTTGAGAGTGTTCTCTTTGTGAATGAAGCTTGACAACAGATTTGGGGGAGAGGGTGACAGTGGTGGTGGTCTGATAGAATGTGTGTGCATTATATATGCAAGTGATTTTCTTTTTGGTTTGAAAATCTGTGCTGCGAACACTAGAGAAATGGCAGCCTGTCTGATAATCTGGATTGTCATTCAACAGGATTCTGCAGTCCATCATAAAAGCTCACCTACACCCATGATTCTCTTCGTCATTCTTTGGCGAGCACTTGTTCACCACTGGTTGTAAGATTTTTTTTTTAATTTTAAGTCTGCGTTGGTTATTAATCACACCATTCAGGTATCTGCATTCCGTCTTCATGGATGATCTCTAAAGACAACATCAGAAAGTATTTTCTTTCAAATGTGCGTGTCATTCATGATGGATGCGTGATACCCTCTTCTTCCATGAAATATGGAGCGGGATTTACATACGTGCAATTTTTTCCCCTTTTCCATGCATGTATTCATACGTAGGATCTGGGGTTTTGAAATTCAGAACAGTTCTTCTTCTTCCTTTAACTGGACAGGGAGTCCTTTGAGCAGCCCACAGAAGAACAGTTCACCAGGTTCCTCCAGGTCTGTCGGTGGTGTGCCAAGGCCCCATTTTGAGAAGATAAGCGATTGCTTGTTCTTCGTTTTCATTGTCTTGAATGGTGTTTCTCTTGCCTGAAGAAGACCAAAGAGGTCGAAACGCGTCGTGTTTTGTCTTCTGATTTGTTTGTCCTTTTAGTCTGGTGGAATATTAATTTTTCTTTCACCACTGCCAGACAAAATTCATCACGTCTGATCCAACACTCAAACAAGGCAGCACCAACCAAGTCCCTGACTGAGGAGCAGCCCTTCTCAGTTGCCGAACCTGACTGAATGTTCTTGACGAATCTTTAAAAAAAAACTGTTAACTCGCCAAACTACGTGGACAAACAAATCATAAGACAAAACACAACGTGTTTCAACCTCTTAGGTCTTTTTCAGGCAAGATAAACTACAATGCAGGACAGGACAACAAAAATGAAGAAGGAGCAACCCTTCTCTTTGTCAAATTGGGCACAAGATGGGTATTGCAGTTGCCTCACTTCACAACTGGTTTTTTTTATCTGGGAGGATACCATGTCACCTGCTTCCGTTAATAGAAGTCCCAGGATCTGCTGACACTGATCACTCTGACGCCAATCAATCCAAACTTTGGACATAGGTGGACAATGAAATGGCAGTTTCTACGCATGCTGGGTCTCGTTTAAAGCTGAAACAAAACATCAGTAGAGATGCCCACTCCTGACGCAATAAATCACAACCCTCCCCTCACTTTGACAAAAAAAAAATCTGACGAAAACGGCCACACATGCCATGAACACATCAACAAGGTGGGGGGAGAAAAGCAAGGCTGACGTCCACACCAAAGTAAAGGGTGGACCAAGAGGAGGATGGCTCCAAGGTGGAGTCAGCAGGATGCTGTGGGGCTGGGGGTTTTCCTCAATATCATTGTTTGGTTTGGGTTTTTTCCCTGACAATTTTTTTACACTGTTGTTGAATCAAGCTATACATCTGCATTGCAAAATAGTCTCTGATGCTTTCACAAGTTCCAGAGAGCATTCTGAACTAATCCCCTCCCCTTACTTTGGGGGGTTGGGGAGCATAGGGAAAAGAAAGGAGACATGGAAGCAGTCACCCTCCTCTTCTCAACTACCATAAAACATGCATGAAAATAGGCGAAATGGCATCGTGAGCAGAAGACATGACTGATTCTAAATCCCACTTAGTTATTGTTTGGGGAAACAAATCAACATCCTTCAGCCATCCAAAACAAAGGTCACTACATTATGAATAACCACTGCAATCAGTAATAGATTTAATGTAATCATAAGTCAAAAGGCTTTTCCATATGCAAAGGGTGAAAGAAAGAAGAGATTTGAGGATGAAGTCATAAAAATCCAGTTGGAGCAGGTTCTGCTCCACTGGAGGCAGACAATCTTTGCACCCTGATTGATGCATACATATATTTACATACCTGCAAGTGTTATCAGTGCTTCTACATGCGGACCCAGGTGACATTAAATTGTAATACAATTCACGGACTGCCTCAGCTGCTTAAAGTTGGAATGGAACGGGGGGAGCGACTTTGAA
Organism: Conus ventricosus; assembly: GCA_018398815.1. Lineage (NCBI taxonomy): Eukaryota > Metazoa > Mollusca > Gastropoda > Neogastropoda > Conidae > Conus > Conus ventricosus. The sequence continues at coordinate 34,966,096 of CM031623.1, forward strand.
GTGCATGGGAACACAAAACTTCTGAGATCAGTTAATATGACTGTTTACCAATACTTCAGGCAACGAAGAAGAAAATGACCTTGGCGACTCCTCAACATGTGCCCTGTGAGAGATTTGGAAACACACTACTGTGCTTCTTCTTCATTTTTTCACCTGCATTAATACTCAACACCTTTTCTCTCATCTTTTCAAGGTCAGACTGATATCTTTTTTTTTGTCCCTTTCTCCCGTTTTGCAGTTGTCAAACCAACCAAACAAATTCAATCAAAACCATCGACTCCTAAGTTTTGGTCATGCTGTTTTCATCATGACTGCGCTGTGCTATCAAGTAAAACTTCAAAATATGATGAGTGCAGAAGTCACGCTTTGACCTTTCTCTTAATACCCAGCAATAAGCTATGCAATGTAATGAAGTTTGTAACATTAAAATTAAGCTGTGCCACAATCTCGGGTCAGCAATGGTTTTAAGCATGCACAGAGCAGGCGACTGTAGGAAAGTGCGGAAGTCATCCTCTTCAAATTACGGGGGGGGGGGGGGGGGGGAGTGAAAGACAAGTTGTTCTACATTCAGTGACCAGACTTACACTTGTGGGGGAGGGCATGCACTGATGACCCCGACCCCCCCCCCCCAGGCTGGGGTCGCTGCTTGCATCAGAGTTTGACGTGGACCTTCTCCTTCCTGCTCTGCTCAATCCCACAGTGGAATGGACCATCAGAGGAACTACATCCTGTGCTCTCTCTCTCTGGAACTGTTCCCTCTCCCCTCTACCAACACTCAGAGCTGCCAACCTCTGAAGAGACTTGAGAGGACTGTTTTTGAAAACTGAGAGGAATTTCTGACAGTTAAGAGGAATACCTACACTATGGTGCCCCAAACAAAACAACGGCATTCCAGGCACTTTATTCTCTTTCCTTTTGTCAAGTGCTTTCATGGCATCACTGTCTCTGCCAATACATTGTTGCTCTTTTACATTTTTGAAGAACACTTTGTCACTAAGCTTCATTTTATGACTTGGCTCATTTTTGCACTGCAGAATTATAAGTGCCCGTGTAGTGTCTTGACCCAAGGTGGGACAAAAATCTGTAAAGTTCTTCCTGACATGGCTGAACACTGTCACAGGCCGAAACTGCTGACTGGGATCGGCAGCACTCCCATCTGACAGCAGAAAGCGACCTGAATCTGCACTTCTGTTTTATTTCTTTGTCTTCTTTTCCGCCTCAGGGTCAATCGATCCAGCAGGTCGTTTCGACACATGGCACAGAAGAAGCTGAACCAGAAGTTTCCGTATAGCTTGTTGGCTATATGAACGGCAGATGTGCAAACTCTGCAAATAAATGTTTTTTTTTTTTTTTTTTTTTTTGTGAGCAGAGGTTTTTTTTCCATGTCAAGTGGAATGACGTGTGTTTGAGCATAATCAATTTCCCTGAAAGCGGGATGGTTGGCAGCTCGGAACACTTCCAAGGAACCCAAACATGTTCCCTTCCACTGAAAAGTACGGTTGACAAAAGGCCGGGGCACAGTAGGTCCAGTACATGAATGAAGACCGCTACAATCCTGCTGAGGCCAAGTGGTGACATGAAAACATTAGTGGGACAGAAGCTTTTTTGTTTTCTTTTAGGTTTTTTCTTTTATTTTGGGGACATCCTCTAGATTAAAGCGGCGTTTGTCACCTGCTAGTTCATACTGGCTGCTAAAGCTGAAGGATGAGGATGGCAATGCATATGAAGCCAAATTCAATCTCCACATATCCACTCATTTTTTTTTATTATATACAATAATCTTCTTTAGATAGCAATACCACATCCCCTTGAAACAAACTTAAATAAATAAAAAAAAGAATCTAAAAATGTTCACAATAAACCATCCAAATCTCAAGAACTGTCAATCTAAAAAAAAAAAAAATCTCAATGAGAAAAAAATAAAATAGAAAGAGAATGATTCTCAAAGACGTATAAAAACAGTAAATGGTTTACATGTCAACAGATGGGGGAGGGAGAGAGGAGGATGGATTTATGAAAGGATGATGGAAAAGTGAACCAAGGGAGCAGAATAAAAGAAAAATAAGCTGAAGGAAGTTTTGTTTGTAAAGGAAAAAGAAGAAAGAGAAGTACTTATACAAAAGCACTGATCCTGGCACAAAGCCAGGTAACTGAAGACTCGAATCAGTGTCACAGGAGTAATGCACATGCAAATTGGGGGGAAGGGGGGGGGGGGGGGGGGGGGGACAAGACGTGTGCATGCATATGCAAATTTACTTTTCCAGTCAGAAGGGAGGAGCACAAGCACATGCAGAAAATAAATAACTCACAATAGTAAGGATAATAAATCAACGATGAAGAAAAGTTGGTGACTGCCACAATCCATTCTGATGAAAGACTAACAATAAACAATAAATAAACCCAATGTACATTAGCCAACGGATGCAAAGAAACTTGGAGACGTTATGACACTGACAGGATGTGTACATGGTGATACCCTCTGTCATAGTGGCGGGCATGCCAGTGCAAGCCTGGCAACCTGTGAACACAATGGCACGATCATCAAAATCTTTGTTTTTTCCGCTCAATATTCTCTTCTGGCCTACATCGCAGCATGACATTTCCAGATGAAACACGCTATCCCCATAGGTGGAAAAAGAATTCATTTTCAAAGCTTCTTCACCTAAGGCATGTCTCACAATGAAATATCGAGAGCAAAAGACCACAGGTCTAAAAATAAGTTTCACTGTACACCTAACTGCGAACAAAATTAATCCTCAGAACGATCGAGGTATAGTATGCTCTGTAGGTCACGTGGTCTTGGGAATAAATGGATCGGAAATCAATCCATCATTTCTTACCACTTTAAGAATGTGCAGAGGGCATGTCCAGTACTCGTCTGCTATTTGATTGGCTAGTATGGCGCAGTTACATCTCTACCAGCAGCGCATTTCACTGGCTCATGGTGCAAAATACACTGGATTTTGCTGAAGCAGAACATGTCATGAAATTGCTTGATAGTTTATGGAAAAGAGCTTGGAAACACGTTTTTACAAACATGTAACAAACATGAACTGCAGGACACACTGTGCCGTTTGCTTATTTCCGCATTAAACGTTGTTCTGCAACTCTGTCTTATATATAGACTTTAAAAAACAAATGATGAAAGAGCTGGACCAAATTTCTAAGGCGTTTAAAACATGATTAAAAATGCATTTGCTTTGATGTTTTAAAATCTTCCTCCTTGATCTTCCACATGAATGCAAACACAATCGCTTACAACAGTACACAGAGATGCATTCGTACATTAATTCATGGACATGCACACACATTCGTTCTCACATGCCCACTTCATCAGAGTCTATTGTCAGCTTTGGTGTAACTGCTATTGATTGTTGTGTTACACATATACACATTTATGTTTGCACAGGCATGAACGTATATGCGCTCACAAACTCTCACTCATTTTATTGGTTCTTTCTCACTCGTCCTTTACAACAAAGACATTTCTGTTTCCGCTGTGGCTCGTCCACAGACATGAATGTAATCTTCCATTTCACTTGCATACAGATTGAAAAGACAAGAAATGCAGCCCACTACATCAAAAGACAAACTGTGCACAGGACTCGGCACAACATTTTTTTTCTCTATAGTCATAACCACTCTCTCTTCATGCATCAAGCAACTGGCAGTGCTATAAAATCCAGTTCACATGGTTGCTCATGATTATCAAGTCTCCAGTTACACAGACTTACACATGAATAAAAAACATACAGTGGAATTTACAACAATACCAGTCACAGTCACTGTGAGATAATTGGAAGGAAAACACCTTGACAAGCACGACATACACACACACTTCTATGTACAGACTAACCACCACAAACCAAATCCAAAGTCCACTACTGCCTTCTTTTTTTTTTCTCCCCTCTCCCCAAGTGTATGTACACGCTGACTAAGTCAGAGAAATGACACAATTTCTAGACAAACTTCTTTTTCAGGGTTCACAGCAAATCTGCATTCCTAACATCAGCTGTAGCAAACGCACATTCGACTAAAACAGTCTCACCCCAACAAACTAGAATGAGGCATTTCTGACTTTGCACATGTACATTACCTCCGTCTATCGATCCAACGACATGTGTGTGCATATGTATTATGTGCCAGTGTGTATGCGTGTACAAACTGGATTAAACACTACACTGACTTGCGTATTGCATTCTTCCAAATTATACATGTTTCTTAAACAGTAATGACTTTCCAGGAACAAAAGTCATTTTCAAACAGACAAAACCATGCAAAGTCAACTTTACGCACTTTGCAAAAGCAATGAAAATAAATCTACCTGCCAAAGTACTTCCAGGTAGAGAGAAAAAAAAATCTGTATGTTGCAATTATCAGGAACAAGGGAAACAACTTTTACCTGCCAATGTTTTATCAATTTAAACAAGGGAAACAACTTTTACCTATCGCTGTTTTATCTTAGTGTAAAAAAGAAAAATCTGCTGACATTTTCGGGAATATGGGAGAAAAAATCTGCCTGTTGAAGGTATTTCCAGGAGCAAGGAAAATGATTTTTATTTGGCAAAGCGCTTCCATGAAATACTATGAAAACAATTCTTCTTTCTGTGTAAAAACACACTTAAAGATCACAGATTTTTTTTTTTTTTAACTACCGAGACATTTTCCAAAAATACTGGTGAAGCACTTTAAGAGCAAGGAAATAGATTCTTCTTCATCAAACACTTTTCAGTGTCACCAAAAAAAAAAAAAAAAAAAATCATCTCAGAAACCACCTTCCAGACAGCAAAGGAAAAAAATGTTTGTCAGGCAAAGCACTGTCAAAAAAAAAAGATAATATAAATCCAAGCAAAGTTTTTTTTTTTTTTTTTTTTACTAAAGTGTCAGAATAAAGAAAGAAATCTTTCTGCAAACGCTCTTACCCTCAGGGTGGGAGGGGGGGGGGGGGACTCCTACTTAATCACTTTTCGGTCATAAAGGAAAGCGTTTTTTTCTGGCAAAGCACTTTTTAGAGAGGAACCAAGGGAAATCTTGCAGACAAAGCCACTTTCCAGAAATCAAGGGAAGATTACTGTTCCTGGTACAGCACTTCCTAGACAGAAACCAAGGGAAATCTTCCAAGCAAAGCCACTTTCCAGAAATGAAGAGAAGATAACTGATCCTGGCAAAGCACCTTCCATAATAAAGGGAACAAAATTCTCCAGGGCAAAGCATTTTCCACAAACGAAAGGGAAACAATTCTGGCAAAGCACTTTCCACAACGAAAGGGAAAAAATTCTGGCAAAGTACTTTCCACAAATGAAAGGGAAAAAATTCTGGCAAAGCACTTTCCACAAACGAAAGGGAAAAAATTCTGGCGAAGAACTTTCCACAAACGAAAGGGAAAAAATTCTGGCAAAGTACTTTCCACAAACGAAAGGGAAAAAATCTGGCAAAGTACTTTCCACAAACGAAAGGGAAAAAAATTCTGGCAAGAACTTTCCACAAAGAAGGAAAATGGGAAAAAAAAAAATTCTGGGAAAGTACTTTCCAGTGACAACGGTTTGAAAATCTTCATGAAAAAGCACAAACACACCCCAGAGGGGAAGGGGGGGGGGGGGGGGGGGGTTTCCCCGGTAAGATTTTCAAGGGTAAAACCCTAAAAAACCCTTGTTTTGGACTGAAATGGGTTTGGGGGTCCAGGGGCCCCCAAAGGGCCCTGGGGGGTACGGGGCAGTGCCCCTTTCGGGGGGTTCAGGGGGCAAACCCCCCTGGGCAAAATTTTAAAAATTAACTTTTTTTTGGCCCAATTTCTTTGGTTTCTCCTGCACCAGAAAAGTTTAATTGTAAAAATGATTTCGCAGAAAAAATTTAAACTGTAACATCCTTTTGTGGTTACGGTTAGACTTTCCGTTCCATTAATTCATTTAAAGGGGATAAAAAAAATATTTAGGGTTGTTGTCCCCCCCCCCCCAAAATTGGGGAAAAGGGTTGAAGTCTAAAAGGTTTTGAAATAAACCAAAATAAAAACCAAAAGGGAAAATTTTTAAATTTTTTTTTCTCCCCCAACCCTAAACTGCCCCAAACTTTTCCAAAAAATCAACAAAATTTTTCCCTTTCACAAAGGGTTTAAAATGGTCCCTTTACTTTTTAAAATCAAGACTGTTTTAAAAGGGTAAAATATTCGGGGTGATCAGCAGGGCTTCAAAGTTTTTTTTTTCCCCCGTTCGCCCCGAAATGAGGGGGTTTTTTTTAGCAAACGTTACAGAAACTTACGAAACACGCCGGGCCCAAATTTCTTTTTTCCTGGCACCACTTGCGGTATTCATTTACCGTGTCATCAGTTTCTTTTAGCCATTGCCCATTCCATTTTTTTTTTTAATTTGGCACTCCGCGGCTAGGGATCTCCTTCTTTAAAAAAAAAGCCATGACAAATTTTAACCCAGAGCCCCGTGCAAACTTTCGTTGTCACCCAAACCCCCAAAGTTAGTCGTGAAGACCCCAAAAAAATACGGAAACAGTTACTTCGGTAAGAGATCGAAAGTTTGGGATCGAAACAAGATCAAAGCAAAAATCAGTGCGTTTCTTTTTTAATTGACGGAATTTCCATCAAGAAAAAAAAGGTCATTTTGAGGGGATTTCCGTCAAAACAGAAAAGTTTCCCCCAAGCACTTACTAGCAGCATGGGGGCGGCAAAGCTTTTTTCTTTTACCAATGTGGGGAAATAATCGAAAAAGCAAAGCACTTAAAAAAACAGCCGGGGAATTTCAAAATTTTCCCTGGACACACTCCCCAAAGTAAAAAAAGAACCAATCTTTTTACTAAAAAAAAAAAAAAAAAAAAAAAAAAAATCTTTGGAAAACATTTCCCCCCAAATTGAAAAGAAAAAAAAAACCCATTCTCCCAACCCAAAAGATTTTCCTTAGAAAGGGCCCAAAAAAAAAAAAAATCTTCCGGGGAAAAAACCTTTTCCCCAAAGCAATGGAAAAAAAAAAAAAATTTTTCGTTGAAAACCGTTTTAAAGGAACACACACCCACACAACAAAATCAAACCCCAAAAGGGCTTTTTTCGGGAACACGAGAGATTCAAAAAAGCACCTGCCCAGCCCAAAGAAAAGAGGGACAAAACCTCTTTTGCCTTTCCACTCCCAAAAACAAAAGGGGGGTGACCCTTTCAGGGCAGACATAAAACCCAAAACCCACCCGGGGCCGGCCAGCAGAGCTATTTTTTTGGTTGGGTGAGAGAAAAAACCACGCTAGAACACAACACATGGGTGGGAGGAAAAAACACCCCTTCAAGCACTGCAGTCCCAACTTGGGCCCCCCAGGGCAGAGGACATACCCCCCCCCCCCCAAACCCAATTTCCCACCCCCCAACTCCCCCCCCTCCCCCCGCCCCCCTCCTTTTTTTTCTCCCAACTAACTCCCTCCTCTCTCGGAAAAAAAACCGGGGAAACTTTTTGTGGCGAGGGAGCTTCGTAAAAAGGGGTGAAAAAGTATGACACGGATGCAGCCCCCCAAAACCCGTAACCCCCAACAAGAACAAAACAAAAAAGGGGGGGTTTTAATGGGAAAAAAATTTGTTGGAAGAGTTCCCAAATTTTTTTGCCCGGGGGAAAAACCCTGAAAGTGCACAGACCCTAGGGGAAAAATTTTGATGGTGGGGTTCTGTGGCGACTTTCCCCCTACCAGGGTTTGAAACTCTGAATTGCCACAGTGAAATTTCACGGCAATAAGTTAAAGCCTACAAAAGAGACCCCTTTTAAATGATAACCAAAGGGGTTTTCCCTTGGGCACACTGGGGCCCACACCCAAAAAAAGAAAAGTCCCCCGGGGCACCCCACCAAAAAATGAAACCCCAGACAGTTTATCCAAAAAAAAACCGATAAAGGCAAGGACAGGGCGGGATTCCTACCCCCCCCCCCCCCCCCCCCCCCCCCCCCCCCCCCCCCCCCCTCCCCTCCAGAAACTATTCAAAACAAAAACAGCACAGTTCAAATCCTGTTTTTTTTTCCCCCCAAATAACCAGACACACTGCACAATGACTAAAATCAAATCAAACGCAGCCGTTAGAGACCGATGACTTCCCTCCCCTCTCCTCCCCCCTCCCCTCCCCCCAACCAACAGAAGAGACAGGAGAGACTCCCTCTTCCTGTGTAACTGACTAGCCCAGCCAATGACTCAAGGATCCACTCAAGGTGAAAAGGAAAAATCACCTTCGACATTTGATTAGAGGGTGATTCGATTTTATTAAGCCAGTTTTCTTCCCTGATGAGATCTGGTGCTTGGTCAAGTTGATAAAAAACAACACATGCTGTGGGAAAACAGAAATGATTTGTTCTACATTTCAGTCTGTCCAGAATTCACTTTCTACAGTAGCAACAGCTTCTGATATCATATACAACTGCACTTCTCTCTTTTTTTTTTGTATTTTGCTCTAGAGATAGGATTATATATATATATATATATTTTTTTTTTTGGTGTACATAAGCTTACGCACTCTCTCTCCCTGTCCTTTTTTTTTTTTTTTTTTTTTGCCGAGAGACAGGATTGTATAAATTCATATTTTGTGCACATACGCTTCCCCACACTTTACAACAGTTCACATCTGACCTATTTCAGAGGTAGTCCGCAGGCTGCAGGAATTTCCTTTCTTAGCACACACATCAGTGTCTGGAACGCTCTACAACAGATCCTGCCTGAGATGATTTTCTTTCTCTGTCCCTTCAAACAGAAACATGTCTAAAAGTGAATGTTCGTCTGTGGTCTGAAGACCGTGTTCCAGTGGTCTCCCCTGTCACCCCAAAAGTAACCCCCCCCCCCCCCCCACACCTCACCCCCCTGTGCAGGCTGCCGGTGTTGAACACACGTCCAGAGCCTTGCTCCCCTCACACAAGCGTGCAACTTCACCACGCCCTACACCGCCATAAACCCACCAGGAAGCCACCGCCAAAGCCCACGGCCAGGACAGGTTCTGCTGGACGAACTCCTGGAGCTGCACACAAAACAGAAGGCAAAACCCGACACCCCCGGAAACAGTTCTGTGGAAATGAGTGTGTTTTTTCTAGACATAATTTGTAAAAGTAAAGGATGTGTGTGTGTGTGTGTGTGTGTGTGGGGTGTGTGTGTGTGTTGTGTGTTTTGTGCACGTATATGTGTGTGTGTGTGTGTGTGTGGTGTGTGTGTGTGTGTGTGTGTGTGTGTGTGTGTGTGTGTGGTGTGTTGTGCAAGCGTGTGTGTGTGTGTGTGTGTGTGTGTGTGTGTGGGTTCATTTGCATCACCATCAGAACAGAGAACAGTAGTTTGTATTACTACAGAAATAGTTTGTACTACTACAGAAATAGTTTGTCCTATTATAAATTACTTTCAAACCCAATTTGTACCACTACAGAAATAGTTTGTACTACTACAGAAATAGTTTGTACTACTACAGATATAGTTTGTATTACTACAGAAATAGTTTGTACTACTACAGAAATAGTTTGTCCTATTATAAATTACTTTCAAACCCAATTCATCAGCATACTTTGAAACAAAATCAATCTTTCCTGCCAGTTAAAAAAAAAAATTTCTGCAATTTTGTCATCCAACTTCCAAAATTTTGGCATGGCAAATTCAAACGCCCCCCCAAAAAATTGGGAAAGAATGAGGCGCGGTCCAAAGCATGGAAAAAGGGGGTAAACATTTGCAATCAAAACCTCCAAAGAATTTTTTCAATTTTTTGGACCTTTTCTTGTAGTTCAACAAATCACATCACCAACATGTTCAAATAGGGGGGAAAAAAAAGGGGGAACAACCCTGGATTTTGCTGCGTTTGGGACCATATGGGGCAGTAAAACAACCTGAAATTTGCATGCACCAAGGAAGTTCCATAAACTTTCCTCCGTCATGCACTAAAAAGGTTCTCCCTTCCTTTGCTGTGGGTGTTGTCTACGGAATCGTCAATAATCCCACACCAAACGGAAAGCTTTTGGGCCCCCCCCCCCCCTACCACAAAATCCCCCCTCTGACCATAGCCCCATACACAACGTCGCATAGCCCAAGGGGACACAGTATTGCTTTCCCCATAGAGTCCTACAATGGTTGTCTTTTCCCCTCTTACTGTTTGCATTCCCCATTGAACAGTTCTGACGTTGTATAATGCTCCGGTCGCAATAGAGCGAATGCCCCAGACGAAAACGATCCGCCCCAGTCGCCCCAAAATACCTTTTCCTTTTTATCCCTTGGATTCACAGTCTGAAAAATATATCCCCAAGTCGCACGTTAGAGGTCGCTTGCCCTTTGATCACAGTACTTACTCCAATCCCCATGGATTTAAGTCGCCCTCAATGCCCAGTCTTTTACATTTACGAGTCATAAAGCCCCAGTTTTCCCGAAACCAATATTGACGCCCTTTTTCTATCCCATTTTCGACCACGTACTACTCAAGCCCCAAATCGCTAAGGAAAAGATGTACAATGCCCATGACCCAGTTTTTAAACGTTCGGTATACCCAGCACACGTTGACGTCAAAACCCCCTTTTTTTCGTCACGTTTTGAAATTTAAATCATTTATGCCCACAATCCGTGGGGGCGTCGTTTTATCCCCGTCATACATACTGACGAAATGCAATGGTTCAGTCTGGTTTATCATATGCCCCAGTGGATCACAGTACTGCGTCGCCCAAAATGCCCCAGTCGATCACAGTACTGATGTCATCATATGCCCCAGTGGATCACAGTACTGACGTCGTCAAAATGCCCCAGTCGATCACAGTACTGACGTCATATCCCCATCGATCACAGTACTGACATCGTCATATGCCCCAGTCGATCACAGTACTGATGTCATCATATGCCCCAGTGCATCACAGTACTGATGCGTCATATGCCCCAGTCGATCACATACTGACTCGTCAAAATCCCCCCACGATCACAGTACTGATGTCGTCATATCCCCAGTTGATCACAGTACTGTGTTGTCATATGCCCCAGTCGATCACAGTACTGCCCGTCGTCATATGCCCCATGAATCACAGTACTGATGTCGCATATCCCCGTCCATCACATGTTTTTCACAAGCCAAAACAAAACAGGTGGTGGTCATCATCTTCTTTTAATGAAACTTCGCAACCTTGTGCGAAAGAACATATATAACAGTGGTTTTTTTTTTTAATACTCTTTTCTTTATTTCCAAAAATTTTTACCAAATCAAAAAAAACAACAAAAAGCTGAATTTTCAGCCTCTGTTTGGGAAACTACACTTCATCAAAAATGTTGCTTCACCAGAAAAAATATTACAAACAGATCAAGAGAAGCAATCAGGGGGGCAAAAAACATTTTAGAATGGGAAACCAATCAAAGGGGAAGGGGAGGGGGGCAAAAAAGGGGTCAGGGTGAGGGCAAAGGGGAGAAAGTGGAGTGGAGGGGGATAAACCAACCATTTCCAGGAACCTGTTTAAACTCTTCCACTCACATTTCTGCCCCAGGCCGGGTAGTTCTGTTGGCCGACCTATGCACCTGCCGCTCTGCCCGTCGCACGGAGGAGCGCACACGGTCCCCAGTTGATCTGGATGTAGCCCTGGGGCTGGGGCCCCCTGCACACAGCAGACCACAAACACACATTGTACACAGAGTCCCCGCTAACACCACATGTCAACATCTGCATGGAAACTGACAAGATGTTGCAACAGGACAGGTCACATGGTGCTGGGCCACCTGCAGAGAAGAGACCAGACACACACATTACCCACAGAGCCACCGCCAACAGACATGTTGATGCCTGCAAGGAAACTGACAGACGTCGTACCAGGACCGTTCCCATGAACTGCATTTCCCCAGAACCTTTACCTTTCACTGGTCTCATGACCCCGAGTTTCCTGCTGTTTATATGCGATTTATGTATCTGTTATGTGTGTACCAAATGACACAGCATCGTGTCTGGTTTGTGGTTGTGTGTGTGTGTGTGGTGTGTGTGGTGTGTGTGTGTGTGGGGTTTGTGTCTGTTTTGTGTGTGTTTTGTTGTGGTGTGTCTGTGTGTGTGTGTGTGTTTTGTGTGGGGTTTGGGTCTGTTTTTGTTTTGGGGTTTTTTGGGTGTGTGTGTGGGGTGTGTGGGTGTGTGTGTGTGTTTTTTTGTTGTTGCTGTCTGACAGGGCCCATGCAGAGTACTAGAACGAAAAACACACACACAAAAAACAAAGAAACAAAACAAGTAAAAAAAAAAATAAAACTCCTCTTTAAAGTCCATGAACACTAGCAGCAGTGACCCCAAAATTTGACTTGGGGAACCTACGGCATTTCTTGCCATATAAAAAGAATTTAAAAAAAAAAAGAAAAGGCAGGTTACTCGCCTGCCTCAGCAAATTACATGAGAAACATCAATCCTAATGTCATGGCACAAAACTTCCACTCAGTCATGCATTTCCTTTCAAGACCTCTACACAGTAGTGTCTAATGAAACGATAGCTAGTCACAGCACATCGTCTTTTTGGGCCTCCCAAAACTACACACACACACACACACAAAACACACCATACCACCATACACACCACACACTGAATCAGAATCACAGGCCACCATTTTTCCTTTCACCCGACAATACGGTTTCACACCTATGAACAGACAAGGAAAAGAGAACCCTGTTAGAACAGACTGACCTGAATCAGTAGCACTGTTTTTCCCAAGTAGCCGCAGCCACCTTGCCACCTTGAAAACAGCCCCGCCTGCACCCTGCCACACCGGACACATTCCTCTGTTAGGAGACCCAAACACAGCCCAAAGTGTGAATACATGCATCTCTGAAAGGGTGTCCACACATACAGCAACGGGGGTACCATGTATCTCGTTAGGGTGCCCACACATACAGCAACGTGTGGTACCATGTATCTCTGTTGGGTGTCCATAATACAGCAACGTGTGGTAATCATGATCTCTGTTAGGGGCCCCCCCCACACACGGCCCAAAATGTGGTATCATGTATCCCCTGTTACGGTGCCCACACACACAGTAACATGTGTACCATGTACCCTGACAGGGTGCCCACACATACACAACATGTGGTAAACATGTATCCCCTGTTAGGGTGCCCACACAACAGCAATGTATGGCACCATGCATTCTGTTAGGGGGGGCAAACTACCCGCAACATATCTCTGTTAGAGTACCCATACATATAGCAACATGTGGTACCATGTATCTCTGTTAAGGGTGTCCACACACATAGCAACATGTGGTATCAGTATCTCTGTTAGGGGCCCACACACATACAGCAACTGTGGCACCATGATTTCGTTAGGGAGACACACACACAGCAATGTGTGGTAACAGTGCCCTCTCTTGGTCCAGTCAACAGAGATATATATTTTACCACACAGTCTTAAAGGCTGATACCATGTGCCATCTATTGTGTCCAGTAACCAGGATATATATCTTACAAAGAGCAATGGAAAGGCTGGATGCCACGTATCACCTATTGTGTCTAGTCAACCAGGATATATATCTTACCACACACAGCAATCTTATAAGATGGACAGCATGTATCATCTGTTATGTCCAGTCAGCCAGGATATACATCTTAAACCTGTCAGCAACATGGATAGGACGCTACTGAAAGATTGCAGATTCATCATCCGCTTGGACTCCTTTCTCCTGGATTTGTATGTTGCATGTTAATTCTCCTTCTACGCCCTGACAAACCTACGCATGGTTTTCATAACCTCAAGTCAATTACCAGCGCATCAGATGGGGTATAAATCAATTTCCAGACAAGCAGAGTGATTACCAGAGTGAAGACAGATAAGTGAGCAATGGCACAACTGAGTTATGGAATGCACTCTTTCCTTCAAACATGTGACCAAGTCAGAGCAGCCTACACATGTGAAGGGGGGTGGTAATACAGATGCTTCTATCAGATGAAGTTTCTGCACCCGAGGACACAGGTGTCATGTCACCTCTTGAAGCCTCATTGTTTATGGCTACGTCTGTGCATCACCTGTTTGATTAACGAGTTCAAGCTGTCCTCTACATAATGGAATCCATGCTACATTTCAGCCTTCATCATCCTGATGGTTGTCTCTTGCAGGTTGGGTTTGGCAAGGGAATTATAGACAAGATATATATATACCTGCCTGAGCATGCGTGTGTGTGTGTGTGTGTGTGTGTGTGTGTGAGCTGTGTGTGTGTGTTTGAGTGTGTGTGTGTGGAAGAAGAGTGCTGGGGCAGAAAGAGTTAGGGAGGATTAAGCGGGTTGTACAGATAAATCATATTTCTAGTGACCTGGCAGCGACTTCTGCCACCCTGATGTTTCCTGACCTGAATCAAGTACCTATTTTTCTGCTGACTGACCTGCACAGAGGGGTCTTCAAAACGTCAAAGTCTTACCCCACAAACAGTTTGAATTCAGCACCTCAGCTCCCAAGCCAAGCACTCTGATCATGTGACTGCCAGCCCCTGTGCCTCACTCTCAGCTGACAACAAAACATGAACACACACACACACACACACACACACACACACACACACAAGCCAACACCATAAAGAAGTACTGACACCCCAGTGGCACTGCCCACTCCCAGCTGTTTGAGGGCCGACTGACGTGAAATGTCTCCCAGGGTTTCTTGGTGATCTGTCGCAGCCAGTTCTCGTTGATGTTTGACAGGTCTAGCACCTGCAATGGGGATCACAATCACTTCATCAATACCATCTCAGATTGTGAAATCAACAACAGTGGAGTGGGAAGGCATCAATACAAAATAAACATCTAAAGAGAAATGCAAAACCTGTCAAACATAATAAAAAAAAACGTATAAAAGCATCAAAGCAAGTTGAATGAAATTCAAAATTTCTTGTCAGAAGAACGCCTTGCTTTATGGGGACTCACTAATTTTTTCCCCAGTGCACTATGATTTTTAGGATTTCAGTGGCCAAATCTGGGCATTTACAATCCCAGCAGATTTTGTGTCTGGTATCCCGATTCTTTAGATAATCTAAGATTAATCACTCATCGTCACAACCCCCCCCCCCCCCCCCCCCCCCCCCCCCCGTAAAACAGATAACATCTTTTTAAAAAAGCATTTTTAGCGAGTCCACCAAACAACAGAGAGATAAGATTTATAATGTTGCTTATAGCCCAGCCGAAAACAGAGGCAAACAACAGAGGCAAACAAATTACAAGACAAAACAAGACGCCTTTCATCCTCTTAGGTCTTCTTCAGACAAGATAACCAATATTCAGAACAATGAAAACGAAGAATGAGCAATCACTGATCTCAAATTTGGCGCAAAATGGGCGTTGGCCCCCAAGAATGTAAGGAGTACAAAACCTGCCTGAGTGTACTTGCCTGAGAAGAGTTTCTTCTCCTGAGACCTGTGTCAAGCTCAAGTTTCTCCCTACTCGCTTCTTCACTTGACAAATAGCGATATTCAGGCCACACTATCGGGTTATATGTGAGAATCATCTCAAATTCATGGCCTGTACATTGAATCCAGTGATTAACGACTCACAATGAAACAGTTTCATTTCCCCGAGAAGGAAGAGTCTTTGGTTGACTTTCTTGCACACACTGTTTCAGATTTCACTTAAAAAAAAAAAAAAATGGAATGCTGTGGCTCTGGAAAAGCTTGACAGGGTCTTGCTGCTTTGATGAGCTTGGTTCCCGTTTCTTGAAGAGTCCAGCTCATGGATCTTCATACAATGATAACTAGTATCTTTTAATACTTTCAGAATGGGATGCAGTGGCTCGATCATCAAATGAGACTGTGCTGGAAGGAGACTGGTTCCGTTTGACTTAACCAGGAAATATTTGCTAAAATGGTCTATAGTCTTGACACTATATGGACAATGTTAGGAGACCGTTAGGTCTTGAATCTCGCCTAAATGCCATACATTCTGTTTTTCTGTTCAAGAAAAGCTAACATTTTTCTATGTTGACCAGATGGTGCTATTGTCAAACATTCTCATCTGCTTTCATAACCAAGGCAATTGCAAAAACAGGCATGAAAGTGCAGGAAAGTCCTTGGGTCATGCTGAGGTCAGGGTCTCCAGGGAGGCCGCATAGGCCCCCATGGCAGGGTCAAGGGCAGTGCCCCTGTGGAGGTCAGGGAAGCTGAAGCTGTAGACTTTTTGCAATTCACTGGTGTTCCATGGCACTTGCCAAATAATTTTCACAATTGACATAAACCCACTATAGTAAAAGTAAACATTTTAAAACCAAGAGTTTACTTTAATGCCCAATACATAAATTCTCTCTCTCTCTCTCTCTCTCTCTCTCACACATACACACACACACACACACAACACACACACACAGGACACCACCACACACACACACACACACACACACACACACACACACATATTAAGTGCCAACCCAGCTACTGTCTTGAATACATTTTCACTCTCTCAGTCTCTGACAGTAACAAAACTGCCTGAGAATAGTAATACTAACTTTTACCTTGGAAAATCAAATATGTTTGTATTAAGAAAAAGATGGCCACTGGGGAAAAAAACAACCTAACTGAAAATAAACAAAATGGTAACGCAGCTTGCTTGAATGAAAAATGATGACATCAGCTATCAGTCTTTCATCATCTGTCTACTTCCAGCTGATGATGTGGTTTGCCTGGACTTGTTCACAAGACTCAATCAATAATCCAGCCTTCATAGCACGTTTCATCCCTCTCCCACACTCATCTCTTTTTTTCTTTTCGTTTTTCATAACATCTTCTTTGTGTGGACAGCAAGATGGCAGTCTGATGCTAAGTGTTGCAAACCATTCTTAACTTGAAATCAGAAATGGCAGGTCTGCTCAGAGACAGAGGGGGAGAGAATTGGCCATACAGGGGAAACGACTAACAATCCCATTCTCCCTCTCTCCCCTCCGATTCATATAATCAACAGCTTCTGGCAAAATGATCAATATCTTACTTTGCAAAGTACTGTCTTAAGAGCATTCTGTAAGTCTTACATGATTACTGTTTAACGTTGCATATTAGTTGATAGGCATAAATCTGCAAGTCAAATGGTCCACCTGAAGTTTGAACATCATGAACGCAAAAAAATCAACTTACAAGAATGCAGAGTATGCGAGACCAGGCTGTCACAGCTTTCATATCTTGTCACTTTCCTAAATGATTTTTTTCTCTCATTCAAATCTCTTTCATAAGGCAACTCCAGATTTACCTATTCCCAGTTTCATTTAAAAAGACATCAAGAATTGTCAAAATCAGCACTTAAGCGACAGTGACTGACCACTGATTCAGTGCCACTGCAATAAAGAACGATAAGGCTAAAGTGAAGCAGAAGTCAAAGGCATATTGAACAAATTGTTAAAAGAGATGATTAATTTGAGAATGTATGTCCATTACAGTTTTGGCAAGGTAACTCCTCCCCCCAAAAATTATCATAGTCATAATCGATTGTAGCAGAAACCCATCCAGTTGCAAATATGACCAAGGTCAAATGGCTTTCATGCCTGCAAAAACCGTGCTGGAGATTTGAAAACATGAAACAATTAACATCTGAAATGCACCAACAATGACTGATACATACAAAAAAAAAACCAAATCACAAAAAAGAAATCAAGTTTACAGTGTATAAAAATCATCAAATAACAAAACAAAATGTTCAACAAACAGTACCTCATACTCCTCAGACACTTCAGAATCTGAATTGGTGGCCATGGCAACAGACTTTCAGGTGTCCCTTCTGTGACGTCCAGCGCCAAACTAACAAGACGTGTCTGGTTGCCCTTGGCTGGTCCCAGGTAACACCTGGTACAAAAAAAGCACCAGATCCATTCCTCCATTCTACAAAACACAATTTACTGTTCATTAATAGTTACTGTTCATTGTCAAAATCTGCAACAATCTAAACAGTTACTATTCACAATTCTACTGTCAGCCTTGCCATGATAGGAACCAATGGACAATACAACTTGCAAGAAGCAGAGTGGGAGAATGAGAAAGCAGGAAAATGTGGATGGTAGATGATAGTGAGGAAAGAAAAAATGGAATAAAAATGCAGAAGAAGTGATCCTTCAGTCTTGTCAATCAATGTTTTTGCCAGATCTTAGCTTTTGACATTTTGAGCCTGCAGATGTTTTTCAACTTTAATTTGAAGGTGCAGCTGAAGCACTGACAAACCAAATTAGAGTAATAATCAACTGGTTTGAGAATTTGAAACCTGATGGTTTTAATCTTTCATCCCCCCCCCCCCCCCCCTTCCCAGTTTCTCAGCAGATTTATGCAATTCTCAAGAAGAGACTTGGAGACCTTTAAAAAGCCTGAATTCAGGCTAAAGCCTGAAATGTCTCATGTCTTAGTATGCGATGGGCAAGCGATTGTTATGCAATGTCCTTCAGATGCCTAGCACTGAGCTTTAAAATTAAATTGCACTGCAGAACATGCGATATTGTCTCTTGAGCATACGGTTTACTACAACTTGCAACGTGTAGAAAATTCCGAGTGAGAAAAGTAAGAACAGATGTTAAGTGACCGTGCACAGGGAATCTATATGATATGATCTGGAAATGGAAAATGGTAGCGTACCGAGTGTGAAAGACAGGGAAGATATTTCATTACAAGCAACATAATGAACCTGCTAGCATTTCACTGATCTTGCCGCCTGATCACGTCAAATCAATGTACACAAAACTACAACTGATCGTATTCCCACTGTGATCCGTGATTCTTGGCAATGCAATTATCAATGGTTTGTCTGTTCGTTTCAGCAAACTATGCTTACATTGGCTGCAACACGGCTGTTGTACTTACTCCACCAAGTCCTTACTGCGGCACAAGAGATATAAAATAATATATTCCTTATTTCTCGTTTGTCCAAGGTTTCAGTTAGAAATAAATTTCCTTGTTCTATCTGTCTCTTCGTATTCTTTTCAGAAGCAAACGAGAATAATGATCAAGTTTTTGTTAAAGTCAACTGATGAAAGGACAAACCTCCCCGGGGATCTTGTTCCGAATCGGAACGTTTAGCCTTAAGCTACCAGCGTTTCTGATTTGATTACGATTGAGGATAAACTTAATAGGAATACATAAAATAGGAACGAGAATATCAGGAATCCTTTGAAGTTTTTCTTCTTCTTCTCGTCGCTCTTTGTCTGTTTAATTCACCCGCCTTGCCTTCTCAACACTTCACTGTTACAATTATGACCGAGTTTACTTGTGGTGTTAGAACAACAATATTGGCACGTTAGTTTCAGTTTCAGTTTCATCAAGCCTGGAGCACAGAAGAAAAGGGGCGACATGATAGACTTGCACAAGTTAATACATGGTATTTACCGGAGTGACAAACCACCGTTTGAATTTTTCACCAACAGGGACAGCATATCAACTCCATCTGGACCAAAGCCAACCACGCCCTGGGGTTTCTCGAACGTAATTTGAAAATCAGCTCCCCTAGCATAAAGGCTAAAGCCTATAAAACGTTTGTTAGGCTTCTGCTGGAATATTCGGCATCCATCTGGGACCCCTATGAGAAACAGCACAAGGTGAAGTTAGAACAAATCCAGAGTAGGGCAGTCCGCCTTGTGCTTAACCGCTACCAACGTACTGCCAGCGTTACCAACATGCTGCAGACTCTAGGTTGGATGTCCCTTGAGCACAGAAGGAAGAAAGCAAGGCTCTCCATGTTCTATAAAATCAAGAACAACCTAGTCAGCTGTCCAAGGTTGAAACAGCAGCTCCATCCCCCCAAGAAAAGAGAGCGTCGAAGTCATGATCAGCAGTTTAATCAATTAGCTGCAGACACCGACTACCGGCTGATGTTGTTCCTCCCAAGAACAATTGTGGACTGGAACTCCCTCCCCCAGGATACTGTTGATGCCAAACCCCCTGACACATGTGTGTCACTGGTCAACAGGCATCTTCAGAAGATTTCTACATAAAGCTGTCTTGTTGTGTGCATGGATGATGGAAGGATGTTGCGGGCCTGAGCTGCCTACTGCAGCCTGGGGCCAGCTAGTCCATAGTAATGGATGAAAAGCGACCGTGGTAGCCTTCTCGCAGCTCCGCACGCAGCTTTTACCTTTTTTGTTTTGTTTTGCTTTTTTTGGTGTAGGCTAGTGAGTAGGCAAGATAGGGTGGGGGTGTCACTTTGTGGTATGAATGTATGTTATTTCATGTTAATGAAATAGGAATTAGAATAGGTTTGTTTTTTTCCCAGCAGATCCCCCGTTTCACAGTCTCATAATAATCAGCCTGTTGATTGTGGAGACTCTACGGAAGAAGAAGAAGAAGAAGCAGAAGAAGAAGCAGAGGACACTCCTCGAAATTATCCAAAGTTCACCACAGACTGAACATTAGGGGAAATTACTTTTCTCTTCGAGTGATTGATGTTTGGAATGGTCTTCCTGACTCCGTAGTAGGCCTAACAGCCCCTACAGTCAACATCTTCAAATCACGATTAGACACTCATTGGAAGGAACTGCCGACAAAATACAGTCCAGAATGTTTATCGACCTAGAAAGTCTCAGTCTGTGACTCTCTTCCTTCCACGCATGCGGAGTTTTTTTTTTTTTTTTTTTTTTTAAACCCAGATATCATACATTAGAACGGCGAACAGGCCTCTTAAGGCCTCAAACACCTAAATGTTCAAACTCAAATTCAAGTTCAAGGAGGTGTCACTTCATGCGGACTAGTCCGCTACACCTCATCTGCTAATGTTTCGAGACCACATTGCACGCCGATTTATCGCTGATGGGTAAATGAATTGATGACTAAGATGAGAGAATTCAAGAAGAGGGTCACACGGCTACGACCTAGCAGATGTCTGACCCACGCATTAGCAGAACGCACTGGTCAGACCTTGAGTACCACCAAACATTGGCTGTGCCTTTATCGTCATTGTATGTGTTATTGTGAGTGGATCTGGGTCTGGATCTGGATCTGGCTGTTTTCGTCGCTGAACCAACTTGATTATATTGCGACGGAAAACTGGGAGAGCGTTAACCCCCCCCCCCCCCCCCCCCCCCCCCCCTTTTTTTTTTTTTTTTTTTCTTTTAAGGACTAGAGAGAACGGGAAAACCTTCATTCTGGGCCACCTTCGCCCTCAACCAGTTTCGGGCGAAAGTGGCCCAGAATAAAGGTTTTCCTGTTCTCTGACAAGTAAGACTTCAATAACTAAAAAATAACGATTATTTACAAACAGACATACTGTGCAGGGTTATCCGTTTTTCAATACTAATTTACTAAACTTTTCAGATTTCAGTTTTTGTTTAATCCTGTGTTTTTTCCTGGTCATTTTTCAATAACATCATTTTCGCGCAAACATTCTTCAAATGAGTCTCTGTCTTTCATGTGAAATAAAACTACAGTTTTTAACTGTTCTCTAAAGTCTTTTAAAACCGAGTTATATTTCTGACAAAAAATCCACACACTTATCCCAGCATGTCTTCCACTGAAAGCTAGTTTTGACAAAGTGTTTCTCTTTTTAACTATGTCTCTTTCTGCTGAGCAGTCATCTATAATAAATAGTGTCTGCGTTCCCTCAAACAGTCTATAAAACTGTTCTAAACACTCACTCAGTTTATTGCTGGGATCAACTAAATATATGTCATCATCTGTCCATATAAACCTTCTATTATGATATGCTTTGTTCCATTTAAGTGTTGGACAGAAAACCACAATATGATTAAAATTATAACGATAAACTGTTTGTAACAGGTCGAGGATAAATATTGTTTTTCCACAACCAGTCTGCCCACAAATCAATGAGCCAATGAGGAGTTTTTGTCATAAAGTTTAACTGCTCCATAGTTTTATAACAGAACTTAATCTAATCCGGTTATTGTTTTTATCATACCCTCTGTTAAAACTTGTTCAGTATAATAAAATCCTATAAGGCCTAAGTGTGTAAGATTAATCCAATTCAGTGCTGTAAGATTGTTTCTATTTAGACTAATATTGATTTTGTTGCTTGTTGTTATGACCTTAATATCCTCACCATTGTGAAGAATGACAACAGTAACTTTAAGACTGTCAACGCCTAAGTTTTGCCAGCTAATTAGAATTCCTTTAAAAAGGACGTCACTAACGCCCACAACCCCATCCTTCTCCTTATCTTTTAAGACAGAAATTTCAAATTATTGTGAACGTGTCCCCTAATTTCATTTGCGGCATGAACTGTAATTTTGTAGAAGCATCTTTTACAACTGTTTCTTTTCTGTGGAGGATGTACTGTTTTTTTCCCATACGGCGTTATTTCAATTTCTTTCCGACTATTGTCGTCTGGCATAAGACTTACATGTAAAGGGCCAGAGTTGAATGCTTTTCTGAAACTTTTTTGACGGCCAAAAAATGTAAATGGGCTTATGAATTCAAATTTTATGTCCCATTCTAAATATGGTTCTAAGTGCCATTTGAGGTCAGGTTTTCGGACTATTTTATATTCATACTGGCCAACATTATTTGCCTCTAGATTGCGCAGTTGTTCTAGTTTAGGAAACTTTTTGTTGTCGCCAACCTCTTTGCGTTTATAATCACCATCTTTAGTGTACTCAAAACCATACAAAGTGCCTATCTCACCATTCTGTTCAAAGTCCGCAACATCTGCAAGGTCTTTTAATTCTAAGGTTATACACCTTACAGGCGCTAATGTAACTCCTGATTCTTCTGGCCCACGCGACATTATTTTTTAGTAACGTATTATTTTATTTCCAAAACAATGTGCAGGTTATCACATTTTACGACTTTCCCCGTTTTGTCTTTGATCTTTATATTAAATGATCCGACCCTCCCACAAACTAATCTTTTAAACTGTAAATTAGGGAATTGTATAATTTCATAATCGCAATATGCAGCTTTCCCTGACGGCAGAGCTCTTAAAACAGTTGAGGGCCTTCCATCATATAAGTTTTCATCAGTGCTCAGCTCATCCAAATGAACATAGAGTAATGAATGTAATGCAAGAATCGAGCGGACTTTCCCCTCATAAGTAGTTTTGGTCGGTGTAACTCTAAATCTATAATTGTTAGCCGTAAAGCCTAACATTTTAGCTAGCTCTTTATCAAAATAGTAACCTCCTTCTTCTTCAGGCTTGAATGTTAACATTGTTTTTAGATTTGCATTGTTAAGTTTGAGAGTAATGTCAAAGTTACTCATTGCTTCTTTTAGTGAGCAAAACCCGTAATAACCATCAGCTATTGTTAACTCGCTAACTTTGGCCCCTGTTTTGTCAACTTTTAGAACCTTATTATTCTCCTTGGCTTCGCTTATATTAAACCATACGACTTTGTAGAATATTTCATGGAGCGCAACCATTTTGGCCCCGCATTCGTTATCAATAGCATGTTCTAAAAACGAAGGACGGTCTTGGGTTGTTATTGTTACAAACATTTTTTAAAACAAATTAAAAATGAGTTGCATTCAAATATGCTGATGCAAAATATTCTGTTGGGCCGCACTACAATCTTAAAAATATAACAACTGACACCCTCGACATTGCTGTGACCCAGACTGCCTCTTTTCATAAAAAGGTGAGTACTCCATTGAAGAGCTATCTTAACCCCCCTATTGAAAACGACCACATCAAGAAAGCGTGGTTTAGTCATCCGATGCAGTTTTATCAGAACCAGTTAAACTTTGCTGTGTTTTGCGCATCAACTGGGTGTGGAGTGTCGTATGCTGATCATTTAAATCACCATGATCCTTTGGTGAGGTCAGTGTACAGATTTCATTTTTATTACACCTTCAGACGTATTTTGACTGAACTGCGAGCACCATTACCAAATGACAAACCATTTAATCCACTCAGCAACATAATAGACATGAAGGCTTTTGAAAGGATCTGTAACGAATTCATATTAACATCAAGACAGGCTTTAGACAAAAGTTGGATCATAATCATGGCCTAGGCGACCTTTATTTTCGGGGCACGCACAGAAAGTATAAACTATGACTGGCATCCTCCTTTCAAACTTTCTTTCAGCAAAACTGTTCAGCCTGGGTCCCTACAGCAAGAGCATAAAACAGCATGGACAACATTTATCTTAGACACTTCTAAGGGCCTAACTAGGCGGAATAGAACGAAAAAACGACTCTATTCGTACTTACGTTTGGTGTTTGCTAGGTTCGCAAGCACAGGCAAGATCGAGCATAACTGATCCTTCTACTGGCTTTGACGCACAAAAACAATTTACTTAGCAAATTTAGAGGACGCCATTATTTCTACAGTTGATTTCCCTTCAAGTATTGAAAGATACCAACATGTTTTACAATACGCAAGATCAAAAGTAGACTTTGCTGTTGGCAGGGGTTAACATGCTGCCTTCTGACTCAACCTCGATAGGTACAATAATAAACTATAATAAAAAATTTTCTTATAGCGGGGCAATGAACAGAAGGTTGGGAAAAACGACATAAATTCTGAGCCAGTAATAATTACAAACAATAAAAGAACACCCAAGATAAGTCATTAATTCCCGAAGCCCAAAACCCCAAAGTCATTGAAGCTCAGCAAAGCTTGCGGACTCTTTTCGCGATGACCATGAATATGAAAAGACAGCGTTTGTTCTTGGTTTAAAACTGGCCTGGGTTTACTTGGTCTTTATCTTACTAAAAATTAACCCAACTATTTAAGAAAAACTAATGCCCATAAGTGCTCGGCCCATAAAGCCAACTACTTTGCTTGCAGTAGACAAAAGCCAGCAAACAATACCCCCTAATATAACCGGTAAAGAGTCTATAGCTTTTACTGGCTATTTTTTTAATAAATTCGCAAGATGATCAAGTGTTTTTTTTACCCATGATTATCAGGTGGAGGCGATGGTGGGGGGGGCACTGAACTTTGCCCTCACCACCCCCTTTGTAATAGCCAACACCAGTGTACTTATTGCAAATCTAAGGCCGTTATAACGCTTGCTAATTTTGACTCCTTGCTCTCTAAACAGTGTTCGTATTCGTTCTGCTAGTTCGTGTCTTCATATAAAATTCTTTGGATAGTTTCTCTTATTTCTATTCACTTGAGTTCGTAATTGGTCTCGGTTAGTAGTTAGCACTTCTAGTCTTGCCGATCTTTCTGTTCAAGATCTTTTAGTTTTGGGTTATTCTTTCTTTAAACACCGGGCCCCTAAGTTGGCGTCATCAGCCTAAAACGAGTTTTTCTTTTTCTCTTTTTATATGCTCATCTAGTTCACCTAGTTTTTGCTAAATTGTTTGTTAATTCGCCTCTAAATGGTTCTTAAAGCTGATCAAGGGCCGCTTTTTCTCGCATGGGTAGCGGTGAGTCGTGTATAGTCTTTATCGTGTTTTCTTATGAAAAACTGGTTTCTGTTCTATTGTATTTATTAATTCGCCTGTGATTGATTTAATTCTTTAAGTTCCATGTTTTGCATTTGGTTATCTGTCGGGAGTTCCTGCAGTGTGTGTTTGAAGTTTAGCAACTGCATCCTTATCTAATTTCGGTCTAAAAAGGGCCCAAAGGGCGATTTTGATCTTTCACACTGAGTCTTTGTAAATTGACTCTTGGCAAAAAACTTTGATGGGTCTGGTTAGTGTAAGCCGAACAGATTCTCCTTGATCCCCCTTTACAAACAAATGACCATCTCTAATTCAAAATCATTTGGGTCTATAAATTCGGGAGGTTCTTGACCTAAAACTTTTGTAAAATGCTCCGACCTTACTTTCTGTTAATTCATGCCGCATTGAGCGCATTGAGCGATGCTGTGTCAAAGGGATCATTTCCACTCATTCGTCTCCGGATCAAAAACATCATAATCTTCTTCAGCTTCAATTCCTGCCATGTTTTAAATAATTAACTTTTTATTTTGTTTATAAAAAATGTCACAAAGCATATGGCTCGATTCTTAACCCGCATAGAAAACTGAAAGAGCCCCTGGCGTGAAGGGAAATAAACAGAATATTATTGTTCCAAAAATAATCCATCTACTATTGATGCAGATAAAATTCTTACTGTCAAATTTCCAGACTTAGGAGCGGATGAATGATTGTGCCAGGCTCTGCACGTCTTACTTTCAAAATAGAACTCGCTTCAAAAAACAGACCCCAAACAGACAGTTGTACAGAATCTGGGGCGGGCAATTTCGTTAAGAAAATTTCTAAAAAACTTGAGGGCAAGAAATATTTTCTTTACACAATGCAGACATATTTTAACCTTTTTCTGATCTATGGCTAAACCGGGAATGAAAGGGCTGATCTTGCGTTTCAAGGAATCGAAAATGAAGAAGCACTAAAACATAGAATAGGCGCCGCAGATACTAAAGACGGTAAAAGTATGCAGCTGTAAATTTTGGTATGGAAATCGCTTTTCCCACCCCCTTAGATTTTGAGTTGTTAAAAGCGCATGCGCCGTACTTTCAAGGGAGCATTAAAAGACAGATTGTCATATGAACTAACTTTTAATGAATACAAACGTGTTATCAGATCATCAGACACCGAAGCAAAGTACAGCATTTCTGACATCTCGTTGAGTTTGACGTTGTTAGCGACCCTCACTTAGCAAGGCTGATTGAGCAACAATATCAGTCAAAATTAGCAATATATTACGACAGAGTGATTCATCATACAACATATCCCAGAAGCAGGGCAGCCCACTATATGGAATTTTAGTTTTAGCGTCGCAACAAGATCGCTTAAAGGTATTTTATTGCTTTTGTGAAGATGAAGAACCGTTCAAAAGAGCAAGTGAAAAGTTTTTAATCCTAAAATAACGAAGTGCAATGTACAATTGACGGTGTCCTAACCAATCTACGCTAGCGGGCTTAGACCTTATCATCATTTTGACAAAATAAGAAAAATTGTTTGGGGGTGGGAGGGGTAGAAATCCAACAGCGACCTATGCTAAAGATTTACATCTTCACAATGTTAGGCTTGATGATTATTTAACAACAAAATACGGTTTAGGGGATTGACCTAAGGTCAACAGAGGATAATGAGTTACATGGAAGCGGAGAACTGTTAGAGACGAAATAAACATTCAAATTGATAAAAAAGAAGAAGCCGATAAACCGCTTAATTTTCCCATTTGTTTTTAATATATGATGCGCAGCTGACTTTTAAAAAGAAAACAGATTAAAGATATACAATACTAAATTATTTTTCTTTTTATAAAAAGCATGTCTGTTAAGGTTTATCCAAATGTGCCTACAGCACCGGAGATGCCAAGAGAGAGATAGCAGGCAATTCTGCTGTTATAGAAACCCCTAACAAACATTACACAAATGCAAAAAAAACTAGAGCAGGACTTTTCAAAATACAGCAAAACCAAACGAAGGTATTCTGCTGCCTTTAAGCTGTTATTATGTTAATACTGGGCATCGACTATAAGTGCTCTATCACGGGAACGAGTGTTGGTCTATTAGCAACGGGCATAGGCGCACCCGCAGCTTTACCTCTAGGGGTTTGTCTTTAGCTCTCGTTCTGTGTTCATTAGCTGTAATGCGGGCCGGAAAAAAATTAAAAACTAAACTCCAAAAGCACCAGCTATGGTTCAACTAATAACGCTAACATTAGCTCGTTCAAACGGGACAATAAATAAGCGCTTGTTGACTCAAACATCACGGATGAAGAATTTAATCGTTTACAGGCCGATTTTGATGACTACAAAAGACAAAAGTTTGTCTTCAAAGAAAGGCGGGGACAAGTTTTTCTCAACAGCCAGACGCCGAGCAATAAAAAAGGAATGCTTAAAAAAAAGAAAACGAAACATAAAACTCTGTTCTAAACAGCTCACATTAACAACGCCAAAGGGTGTTTATACTTTAGTTTATGAGTCCAAGCGCAAAAAGACCGTCGATTTTGGTTTCTGTTTAAAGTATTTTTTTTAATTTAAAATAAATTTTTGGCTTAGAAAAGAAAGACAGCATGGCAAAAGATATTTTGAAGGACAAGACGAAATTTTTTGAAGGAATGCTCGAGAGAGAGCGTTTATCAAGAGCACTGAATGATATTGATTTAGAATTATTGACCCAACAAACGACAGGCAAGCGTTGTACATGCAATTTCTCAAGTTCCAAGTAAACTAACAATAGACCCGCCAGTTAAAGTAATGTTACCCTGTTTTAATCGACTATATAACAATAAATGAAGAAAATCTAGAAGTCTGGGTCCCCAACTAAACAGCAGACTATTCTTTCTCAATAATGACTTAACACCCGGTTGGGCAGCGAACTGCTTACACAGTTTGAACGCTGCCGCTGAAGAAGCTAAAATGGAGGCCTGGTTGGTCAGAGGGCGAAGTTTTAGAGATTAGATTAAAAACAGGCTAATTTATGCACCGATTGTAGGCAAGGCTTACATTCCGCTACCTCGGGAGTTGGTTTAAAGAGAGCAGTTTTTAAACATAAAAAATTCAGCCCAAAAAATGTTTCATGTGGTGTGTTCTTGCAAGGCTGCATCATGTCCGCGAACAGCAGAGAGGGGTGACTAACTATCGGCAATACACCAAAGATCTTAATTTTAATGGAATATCCTTTCGTTAGTGTAGACCCAAATTGATCAGTTTGAAGAACAAAACAAACCAATAACTGTTAATGTATACACATGGGATGAGGAAACAAATTTGGTGCCAATTAAAGTGCCCAAGAACACCCAACAATAGGCGAACCAGACAAAAATCATGTTGACTTACTCCTAAGTCTTCGCCAACAGGGCTACCGCATTACACATTGATACGAACAATGAGTAGACTAATGCAGCATACTTCAAAAGATCATGGCAAACAAGAATTCTGTAGAAAATGTTTAACAGAATGCCATCTGTTCAAGCCGCGAGCAAAACAAAGAAACATTGTAAAAGTTCTGTAGACTGTAATACAGAACTAATTAGCCCCCACTGGATCTAAAGTTAGTTTTAAGAACGGGAACGGCTGAAACAGCCCTTTACGTAGTTTACGCAGATTCGAGTCGCTTATTGTTCCTTATGAAGGGCCAGCCCCACAAAA
Source organism: Conus ventricosus (assembly GCA_018398815.1). NCBI lineage: Eukaryota > Metazoa > Mollusca > Gastropoda > Neogastropoda > Conidae > Conus > Conus ventricosus. The sequence goes on from CM031623.1 coordinate 34,994,963, forward strand.
ACTTCGAAAAAAAACAGTCTTAATGAGTAATCATCAGATTTGTTCATTTGCCTTCATTGTTGTCAGGTCGGATGGCGCCATTCAGCACCAGAATTATACAGAGGCCCAAATGCGGCTAGAAGATTTTTACAGCGCATGCACAAGTGCGTAATGACTGTTCAAATAATCCTAAATTTATCTGAAATCATAATGACCCCTGAGGACAAAAACATTATGACTCAGCCACTCACTGTTGGATTTGTGGTTTAGGCCTCTCATCAGACGCGGCGAATCACAGTAAGAGACCATGATCACATTAGCGAAAGTTCAGAGGAGCTGCGCACACAAATGAAATCTTCAACTAAAGTTTGAACCAAAGACAAGGAAGCTGCCCATCTTCTTTCATAACTTGCGAGGTTAACGCTCTCTCTTATATTGCAAGCAGTAACCACGCCTTCAGGGTAGCATGCATTGCACAGTCATCAGAAAAGTATTGTGTTTTAATCTAAATAACATGTTTTTTTATGACTATGCAACACATGATGGGATCATTAGAGTCACTAGCTATGTCCTTAAAGTCCTGCCTATAAGGGAAAGAATATTTTGACCAACTCTCGTTAGAAAGGGCGTTTATCCTTATGATAAGAACAGTTGGGAAAGGTTTGATGAAGACACACTTCCTCCAAAAGGGGCGCGTTCTTTTCTAGTCTCAGAGGAAAGGACATCAGTGATTTGATTACCAGCAAGCTCAGATGCTGGCAGAAGTTAGATTGTAAAACGATGGGATATCATGACTCCTTTTTAATGGCAGATGTATGTTTGTTGGCGGACGTCTTTGAAAATTATAGAAAGCCCTGCATGAAACATTACAGTTTGGATCCTGGCATTATATTTCTTGCCCCCGGGATGAGCTGGGAGCTTTCTTAAAGTTTAGGGAGTACAGATTGATTTTTTGTCAGTTTTTACCAATGATTCAGATGATTGAAAACGGATTGCGTGGAGGAATTAGTATGGCATCGCATCATTACTGTAAAGAAAACAACAAATACTTGGACGACTATGATCCGAGTAAAAGGTCTAACTATCTCATGTATTTAGATGCCAACAATCTGTATGGTTGGGCAATGGCGCAATCACTTCCGTTACGCAACTTCAAAATGTACACAGGCGGTGATCCGAACAATATTCAAAAGGCATTAAAGTGGTTGGGCAGTTTGACGCCTGATCAACAGCGCGGATTACATTCTAGAAGTTGACTTAGAATATCCTCATGAACTCCATGACCTGCATAATGACTATCCATTAGCAGCAGAAAGTCTAAAGATGGACCAAGAGACCCACCTAAACTTGTGCCCAATCTTCGGGGCAAAAAAATTATGTCTGTCATTACAGACTTCTACAATTTTTTTTAAAAAGACACGGTTGAAGTTGACAGCAGTTCATCGCAAAATTTGCTTTTGATCAAGAACAGTTCATGAAACCATACACATAAAGAACACTGATCTCAAACCAAATCCACAGATGCTTCAGAAAAAGACTTTTTCAAGTTGATGAACAACAGCTGTTTTGGAAAGCTATGGAGAATCCCACCAAGCGCAAAGATGTCAGATTGGTCACCAGAGAGAACGAAGCAATTAAGCTGCCTTCAAAACCTAATTATCGGACTTCAGAAAATTTCATGATCAGCTTTTCGGCATAAATGATGAAAAAAAAGAAAGTAAAATTTAGACAACCTGTATTTATTGGGTTTCTGTTTTAGATTATCAAAACTTTTGATGTTAGAATTTCTTTATGACTACTTTAAGCCCTCGTATCCCGAGTCCAGAGTACTTTACACAGATACAGATATTTTGTTATGATATTCCTCACTGAAGACATCTATAAAGACATGGAAACCGAAGTAGCTAAAGGGCATGCGGGGTGGTACGACACATCTGATTTCCCTAAAAAATCGCCTTTACATTCAATTACTAACAAGAAGGGTTTTTGGAAAGATGAAGGGTGAATTATCTGGGAAAAGGGGATCAAGGATATGTGGGTTAAGATCGAAAAAGGGACGTATTTCGAGCCCGGAGAAATCATTAAGAAAGCAAAGGAATATCTCGCAGCGTTGTGGGAGTCAAACATATCACAATGACAACTACAAAGAAGCATTGTTTAGCAATAAATTTTCATCATGACAACGTAAAAAATACGATCTAATCTAATGAGATCAACACAACGTTGTACAAAGAAGTTTATTAGATAGAACAAACCAAAACGGGTGTTTGTTAATCAGAGTTTTCATATGCAAACGGGCACTGGAGAACCGTAAATTAATTAAAGCGGAAAAGGTGCCTGGCGGGATTATCTGCAGTTCTTCCTTCGCAAAAGATCTTTGAGGAGCGGTTGTTTTGTTTTGTCAGTTTCTCGTAAATAATACACGGGCGGATTCATTTTTACAATTCTTTTTATTTCATATGGATCAACACTCCAAACTGGATCTGTTGCCCTGATGCGAGTGCCCCTTTTTGCTTCCCGGTAAAATAAAGGTACCTTATTTTAAACCAAACGGTAATAGTTTGCCGGATGAAGACTTCCTCAACAACATCTATTGTTTTTCTTTTGATTGCTTGTACTGGTTTAGCCCTTTTAAATTTTTCATTATTCATTGCGCGCAAAACTGAGGGCAGTCTTCTAACCTTCTGTTTGCGAGAATTGTCCCAAACAGCTCTCTGTGATACTGGTAGGAGAAAAGTCTTTCGGCTAAATGTTTGTTAAAGTTTTCAACTAAAGCCTGTGATCTGTGAACTCCCGGAATGCCTCTTTTAATGGTAACTCTATGTTTCAACAATAATTGATTCACTTGGCTTTAAATTCTTTTTCCCTCATCAACTTGAATCATGCGAGGATAAGTTAGCGGGCCTCGTTGGTATATCAGTTGTACGGCAACAGCAACAGCAGAAGCAATCTTTTGTGTTAATGGTTCTGCATCTTTGTACCTTGAAGCCCATGTCAATGACTGTGAGTGCGTACTTAAATCTTTTTCGTCTAATCCTATCAAGGGTAAATATAGAAGATCATTTGATGTGTTCGTTGGGGTTGTATTCACAAAGTGCGGTCTCTGTATTCGTCTAGGCGCAGGTAAATAAATTTGCCAAAACGCTTTTTTAAAACCATTCTTTGCTGTTTGTTCACTAACTCCAGCTGCTTGGCTTAGCTTTTGTATTTCTGTGATACCCTTCCAATATCCCTTTGGGCAATAATAGATTTTGTTCATTTTTTACTCAGCCAATATTATGTGCCCAACAAAATACACAACGGTCATACCCAAAGACAATAAACCCGATTTCTTGCATCTTTTGTTTTTCTGATGGTTTATAAAAGTCACTGAATTTTGGTGGGGGCAATGTCGGGACTGGTTTGCCTGTTCTAGATAATATTGTTTTATTGCTTTATCAAAAATCTTTAAATATGTAAGCCCGCATGCCCCTGTTTTTCAGTGTGTCATTAATAAAAATCTAACTGCTCAAGTCTCTGCTTTTCAAGGCGTTTGTGCGCGCTAGTTCCTCCATAGCTTTGTTATGTCTTTTCTCTCGCCGTCATCCCGCAGTTTACTAATGCAAAATTATTCCCCTAAAAGCAAGCGCATTCACCACAGCGCCGGGCCCATCATTATTGCGAGTGAAGCCATTTTTTATAAATGTATTTTTTTTTTTACATATTTATATTGTCTGGAATTATTCCTTGCTTGACTAGAAAATCTTTCGTGGCAACCGAAGCTGCAATGATAGCAATCAAGCTTTGTGAATCCTCAAAGTCTAGTTTGCCAAGATCTGCCGGTTTTATTTTTTAACAAGCTTTTACCAAGCATTGAGTATCCTACACTTAGACCACCAATAACAGCAGAATGGTATACAAGGTTAGCAACAGTTTTTTTTAGTGCTCATTTTTAGAAAATAAAATAATTATAATTTAAAAAAACATGAACAGTGATGACTACTACAGCTACAAGGCGGCCTAAACCTTCCTGAATTTTGAATGACCAAGTTGATGACAAGCTTTATGCCCAAAAAGGAGAGGCTGTATTCTTTGGCAGCATGTGGGAAAAAAAAAACAGTTCCTCGGAACTGAATTCAGCATAGAACAGATTCAGCAGATGTCTTCACAAGACATTTTAAAGTATCATAACAGGTATGAGGGGCAGCTAGGGTCTAGAATGGTGAAGTGTGGGGCAAACGGGTTTTTTAGTTTGTACACTAAACTAGTCAGTAGATTTGCTCCCATTGATTCTGAACAAGATCTTACGTATGATTTAACCGCAAGATCCAGTTTTAACAAAATCATTAGAGTCTCTAGGGTGTGATCTATACTACAGATTTGGAACATTGTTATCGCCATTAATCATGGGATTAATAACTTTTAATCATATAGAAATTTTATTTCCCTTCAAAATGAACGAGCTGGAAAATCATCAGAACCAGTGGAGAAAGTAACCAAGCCAGAAATCGCAGAAAACGCTGAATCAGGTGAGGCCATTTAAAAAACCTGGGCGTGTTGAAGCAGGAAAAAAATTAGCAGAGTGGAACAGACAAAAAAAATAATGTTACAGAATATGACCATCATGAAAACAAACACCGCCACGCCAGAAAAAGTTGATTTTAATGCCCGCTATAAAAAATCCATGTGATACAAGGGGAAACCCAAAATCTTCATGGAATATTGAACTTAAAACTGTTGCCATTTTTGGCGCCCTTGCTGCTGTTGGGGGGAGTTATTATGGCTATAAAATATATACACAATGGCAACAGAAACGAAAGCTATCAAAAAAATCTGAGCCATAAATGCAGAAAAAGACACCCGCACGCCAAAACCCCCAATAAAAGCGTCATTTTGATTTCCCTTTTATAATGGAATAAATATTTTAAGAACTTAATTTTAAAATTTTTTAATAAAAATAGATCATGGCGTATTATAAATGATGGTGTCAATAAATAAAGACATGGATCTATAAAAGACATTTCCCTAGACCAGAATTGTAATCAAAGCGGTTGCTTCGGATGTAAAACCTTCCTTAAGATCTATGCAGAGAACGCTGAGCAAGACATCCTCAACGATGACACGTTTTTTTTTAGGCGTGTGTGTACTATATCAGACATCTACTATTTAAGATAAAAACATAGCTTGTATTTTTTTGATAATTATAAGATACTTAAATAAAGAACTTGGGTTTTACTTAGAGGATGAAATTAGCTATGATCTTAGGTTAACTTGGGTAAGAACTTTAGGATGACTTGGGGTGACTAAAGATGACTTAAGTAAGAACTTGTAAATGACTGAGGATGACTTGTGAATAACTTGAGGATGACTTGTGAATGACTTGAGGATGACTTAAGTAAGACTGTGGAATGACTTAAGGATGACTGTGAATGACTTGAGGATAACTTGAAATGACTTTAGGATGACTTGTGAATGACTTGAGGATGACTTGTGAATGACTTGAGGATGACTTGTGAATGACTTGAGGATGACTTAAGTGTGCGTGCGTGGGGTGGGGGTGGGGAGACGTGCGTGCGTGGGGTGGGGGTGGGGAGACGTGCGTGCGGGGTGGGGGTGCGCAGGAGTTACCTCCCCTTTGTGTCCGCCCCATAGCAAGACAGGCAGTACCGTAACCCTTTGCTACTATAAATAGGCGTTCACCGCATGAACGGTTATTTATAGCAAGGCGGATTTTTCCGCAGCCACTTGCTGCTAAAATAAGGCGTTCACAGCTGAACGGCTATTTATAGCAAGGCGGATTTTACCGTAGCCCTCTTGCTACTATAAATAGGCGTTCACCGCAGAACGGTTATTTTTAGCAAAAACGGATTTTACCGGCAGCCCTCTTGCTGCTAAAATAAGGCGTTCACGCATGAACGGCTATTTATAGCAAGGTGGATTTACCGCAGCCTCTTGCTACGAAAATAAGGCGTTCACAGCATGAACGGTATTTATAGTAGCAGTCAGCAAGGCTAACTTCACCGCAGACCCCTTGCCACGAAAATAAGGCTTCACAGCATGAACGGCTATTAAAAGTAGCAGTCAGCAAGGCTAACTACACCGCAGATTGCCTCCCACAACAAAGAGTTTCATTTTACTTTCCTTCTTGCACAAAAAAAAGTTTATACCACACCCCTCCTCACCGTCATGTCTCAGTTGGTTTTGATCTTTGAAACATTGTTTGCGCCTTCAAGGCAGTGACCCATAATCAGAGCATGATGGATAGTTTTTCTTTCGCTAAGTTTTTGTAAAAGAGCACCACTTTGTAAAATGGAATCTTTTCGTCAAAAGTCGAAAGATTTCAAAACCATCAACATCTCTTTCAGTAATATTGCCTAAATCTCTTTTTAAATCTCTTTGTGGAACCAACAAGCTTTCAAGGTAGCTGTGTAGTTCCTTAATGGTTAGTTCTCGTTTTTCTTTTTCCCCACCTTTCCAAAAACGCATACTGCTCTTTGGCTTACAAGGTAAAAAACAGCGCTTACCTAATTTTCTTTTGTTTATAAACTCCATCATAAGCTTGTAGTATTGCATATGATCCTCCATAACAAGAAGTTGTTCCTCTGTAAACAAAGCACGTCCGTCTCCATTGGAAGCCATGGCTAAAGGCCGGCTCTTGCCCGCGTAGTAGCGTTGACGGGAGTGCCACGTTTGCAGTCTAAGAATATTCGCGAACATTTGCTGACGCAATAATGGGCAAGTTGGCCCCCAGCGCACTTGGCCAGGTAAAAGACAAAACGCAGTAAGCTCGCGAGGCATGGTTTATTGATTTTTTGGCCACAAACATAGGAAGCCCCACAGGTGCAAACGAGCCGCTCGGCCTGAGCTGTGTTCTATGGGTGTGTGGTGTGTGTGTGTGTGTGTGTGTGTGTGTGTGTGTTTTCTGTCTGTCTGTCTGTCTGTGGTGTTTGTTTTTTTGTGTGTGTGTATGTGCGTCTGTTTGTGTGTGGTGTGCGCGTGTGTGTGTGTGTTTGTGTGTGTATGCATGTTCGTGAGTGTGTGTGTGCGCGACGTATTTTTTAAAACGCAAAACACGTATGTCTCTGGCTCCGTGTCTAAATGAAAATATCACACAAGCAATCCTTCGCCACACGGCCAGGTGACGCCAGCCCTACCTTATGGCGCCATAATTACAGGCCATAGGATCCTCCAGGGTACTGCCTGCCACAAACCCCCAAACCCCTCTAATTAGGGTGTTCGTGCAGTGTCTCAGCCAAGTTTTAGTTTGGTGACTGCCTCCGCAAAAATGA
>CM031623.1:35007209-35012209 GCA_018398815.1 Conus ventricosus
CCTAAATATTTTGCAGCATTGGTTTCTTTAAGAATAGTATTATGAGTAGAATATTTTGATCTAGTTGGTGAGCGTTTATTACACATACGCAACACTTGGCACTTTTGGGGATGAAATTCCATTTTCCAAGTTCTTTCCCACTCTTGTAAAGCGTTTAGATCTTCTTGTAGAATGCCTGTATCATTCTTGCTTCTGATTGTTCTATATACTAAGCTGTCATCTGCAAAAAGCCTTATAGTAGTTCCAGGAGAGAGATTTTTACTTATGTCATTTATATAAATTAAGAAAACAAGGGCCCCAGAACAGTTCCCTGTGGTACACCTGACAAGACTGGTTTACAATGGGATGATGACCCTTCCACAACAACTTTCTGCGTTCTCCCAACGAGGAATTATCTAGCTCATTTTTAGCAAAGAACCGCCAGTGCCGATGTGTTCTAATTTAAGTAGCAGGCCCTCATGGTCAGCCTTATCAAAGGATTTAGAAAAGTCTAATAAAATTGCATCTATTAGCTGTCTGTTGTTAAGACAGTTATTAAAATCATTGAGAGTTGTTATAAGTTGAGTCTCACAACTCCTTCGCTGTCTAAAACCATGCTGGGCGTTATTTAAGAAGTCATATTTGTCAAGATGGTCCATTATGCTACTATATATTATGTGTTCAAGTAGTTTTGCTGATATGGATGTAAGAGATACAGGTCTATAGTTCTCTGCTTTTGTTTTGTCACCCTTTTTGAATAAGGGAACAATGCTCGCATCCCGCCACTCATCAGGTATTACTCCTGGTCCAGTGAAGCTTGGTAAAGTAGTTGGTATACCTCACTCAATTCATTGGCACATAATTTTAAGAGCTTGCCAGGAACGCCATCAGGACCAGTAGCTTTGTTTCATTGATGATGTGGGAGTTTATCATCATCCTTTAGTCTAACGTTAATTAAAGGCTTGGGATTTGAGAAAACCGAACAAAACTGCTTGTTTAGTAAATTTGCTTTCCCTTCAGGGTCCTGTATTAGGTTATTCTGGTTGTTTCTCAGGTCTGGAATCCCAATGTTGTCCTGTCTCTTACTCCTTATGTAAGACCATAATTTCTTGTTTTGATGATCACCTGAAGAAATCATCGAATTAACATAATTGGAGTGAGCAAGCCTACATTCTTTCTGACACCTTCTCTTAATATGTTTATACCTAACCAGTAATCTTTCTGAATTAGGGTGTAGTTTCAATTTCTTAAAGAAACGATGTTTCCTTCTCAACAAACGTTTAGTTTTTGTATTAATCCATGGCATGGCTGGTGGTTCTTGCTTGAAGTTATTTTAGTAGGTATGTTGTCATCCATAATAAATTCCAAGTTAGTTTTTATACACTTCCAAAGGTCATTGACATTATCTTTAACACTATGAGACCTAAAAAAAAGACGACTGAAATCATGAGTATATCCCTGCGTAATTTTGGTAAGTCTGCTTGGTTCCAGAGTCTGATGGTACGTTTAGGGGGTTTTCATCGAAAGGGTTGAAAGTTGCACTCTAAGGAATTATGTCATGATCCTGCTGCTGGGACTTCAGAGCAACGGAACCGAACAGCAGCAAAAAAAAAAAAAACCAACTTTTTTTTTAAACCCTCCATGATCTTTCACGGCGATCCCCATTGTACTCCAGTGGATTCCATCCCACTGTGGGATCACCGGGAATGAGAAGGCTGACGCTCTGTCCAAGGCAGGCAGCAATGTGGAGCAGTTCAGCCGACTGGTGACCTACAGAGAGGCCAAAACTGTCATCCACAACCAATGTCAAAACCAGAGGAAGAGAAGACAAGGTGCAGACAGTTGTGTGATCCAATCCATCAGCTCCAGAGATACCAGCAACAGTGGTGTTGATCCAATCCATCAGCTCCAGAGATACCAGCAACAGTGGTGTTGATCCAATCCATCAGCTCCAGAGATACCAGCAACAGTGATGTTGATCCAATCCATCAGCTCCAGAGCTACCAGCAACAGTGATGTTGATCTAATACATCAGCTCCAGAGATACCAGCAACAGTGGTGTTGATCCAATCCATCAGCTCCAGAGATACCAGCAAACAAATCCTCTTCAGACTTCAGAGGACTGGCCACTGCCAAGTGCTGAGCCACCTCAGCCGAAGTAAGATTGCCCACACAGGCAAATGTCCGTGTGGCACTGGATCTCAGAGCCCAGGACACATCCTCCGACACTGTTGATTGATTGATTGATTAATTTAACGTCTGTTCACAACAATGGTGATATTAGACTAAAAAAAAAAAAACAATCCAAAAAACAAAAAACAAACAAATTAAACGGGCTGCATAAGAGTTTGTGCCTGTTTGCGCGCGCGCGCGCGCGTGTGTGTGTGTGTGTGTGTGTGTGTGTGTGTGTGTGGGGTGTGTGTGTGTGTGTGTGTGTGTGTGTGTGTGTGTGTGTGGTGTGTGTGTGAGTGTGTGTGTGTGAGTGTGTGTGTATGTGTGTGTGTGCGAGTGTTTGTGTACTGTGCGTATGCATGTGTGTGTAGAGTGGTGTGTGTGTGTGTGTCTGTGTGTGTGTGTGGTTGGGGTTGTGTGTGTGTGGCGTGCAAGTGTGTGCGTGTGTGTGTTAGTGTGAATATGCACTCATGTGTGAAAGGCTACATATAAACATTAATAAAATAACTATAAATGATTTAATGTTTACAATAAATTTGCAAGTATAGTGCTGGATAAAACTGATGCAATTTGTATCATTTCTTCGCTGTAGATTATATCATTTAAAGATCCCATTTTTGCTACATCTACCCCAGATATGTTGTATAACAGGGATAGCAATGGGCAATCAAGAAGAATATTTCAATTGATATTGGATGACCACAAGCACATTCTACATTTTGAAAATTTAGTCTTCCATGAATTTAATCGAATTTTGTAAATGAGACTAGACAAGGATCTCGAGCACGGTAATATTTTTGACTTTGAAGGAAGCTTTTCTGTCATTATTACGACTTTCAACATCGAATTTATTTCATGTTTTTCTAATTTTAGTGTACTATCAGGATATTTTCCCAGGATGTTCTACGGCGTCAAACCTGGCCAGGGGGTGCAGAACTGCAGATGCAGCCTTGGGGCAGCCGTCAACACCACGAGAAGACTGTGGGTTTTATCGTGGCGACAGCTTTTGCGTTTGAATAGGACTTCGTTTCTGTTAAAAACGACTTAGTTTAAGTGTGTGTGTGTGTGTGTGTGTGTGTGTGTGTGTGTGTGTGTGTGTGTGCGTGCGTGCGTGCGTGCGTGCGTGCGTGCGTGCGTGCGCGCGCGCGCGCGCGCGCGTGTGTGTGTGTGTGTGTGTGTGTGGGTGTGTGTTGTGTGTGTGTGTTGTTGAGTTTTTTTTTTTAAGTTTTTTTTTAGTATGACTTTGTTTTGAAGAATACTAAATGTATGTATACTCTCAGTCTTTTACACACACACACACACACACACACACACACACACACACACACACACCGACAACTTGAAGATCTTTTACAGATGCTTGATCATTCACATACACACACATGCTAGCACTCATGCATGCACACACACAAAATGTATAAACAAAAACATGCAGACATGTCCCCATCCTTACACACACGGATGCACCTACAAGTGCATGCACGGATTCATGCATGCAAACCAACTGATACATAACCACTCACATTCCGCATGCATGTAGAGAGAAGGACAGAGAGGGAGATGGGTGTGGGAAAGAGGAGCTGATGAAAGGATGGGAAAGAAATGAACAAAACTACGAAGCCTACACAAACGCGACTCCATACATGTCTATTACAGCGTAATGTTTTAAGATGATGATGATGAGGACGACGACCACAACGATGACTTCTTAATTTTCTTTAGCCCGTGCTGTTGTTGTTGTTGTTACTTTTTTTGCCGGGAATGAAATGCTAGCATAGTAACTAAAAAACTAGAAAACATTTTCCAGGAGTTAGCCCGAATGGCGACGGTTTTTTTTTCCCCCCTTTCCCCCTCTATACAACACAGCACCTGCCCTCCCCCTCTCTCCCCCCCTTTTCCCTTCCGCTACCTAACAAAAAAGAGGATTACTCCCTCCCAAACTTTCGGCCGCATCACAGATGAAGAGAGAACTTTGTGCAGGTTCGTGAAGTATCGTCTGCTCTGGTCCAGGGATTCAAGAAGGCAAGGGAAGTCACTCTCCATGGGTTTTCTTTTCCCCCTTAAAAAAAAAAGTTCTATTCGCCTGTCAAATGCCAAGCATTTTGTTCAAGTTACTCTTTGTGGGTTTTTTTTTTTTTCGGAGGCTCGTGAGGTGTGGTAAGGTAATGCTGCTTATAGCCCAGCCGACCGCTAAGGGCCATATCAGGGCTGTCACTGCGTTGAAGTCAATTGACAAGGTATATAAATGAAAAAAAAAAGTTCCTAAAAAAGATTCGCACACCCTTAAAAAAAAACACGCCTTCTAAAAACACACCGGAATTTTTTTTTAATCTTTCCTCCGTAAAAACCACTGTCACACACTGAATATGTCAGTGAGCATATTCAATGGTGTTCACAGAACACAAAATTGCCGGGGCACAAAATGCTGAGGGGGGGAGGGGATGGGGGGGGGGGGGGGGGGGGGCTGGATAAGTTAGCTTAAGAAATTCCAAATGAGTTTTTCCCCACCAGCCCTGTAGAGAAAAAAAAAGATAAGTTAGCTTAAGATAAGCAAAATTAGATTATTTCCCACCTAGCCCTGTAGAGAAAAAAAAGAGAAAAATTAAGCACATGGGACACACGCAAGTCAATGAGCAATAACAAGGAGAGGGAGAGAGAGAGAGAGACGAGAGAGAGAGAGAGAGAGCGTCTGTGTTTTGCATCTATCCGGTTTTTGTTTTTGTTTTGTTTTGTTTTTTGTTTTGTTGTTGCTGTTTTTTTTTTTGGGGGGGGGGGGGGGGGTTGGTTGTGTTGTTTTTTGCTTTTGTTTTTTTGTTTGTTTTCATGTTTGTTTTTGTTTTTGTTTAGTT
>CM031623.1:35017209-35032209 GCA_018398815.1 Conus ventricosus
AATATGTGGTTTATTTAAACTTATTTTGTCCTCTGAATTCCGGGGGAAAATTTAGGGCCGAAACCCCCCCACTTTTTTCCCAGCGGCCCGGTTTTGGGAGTCTTCTTCGTTTGGGCCCACGTCTTTCCCGGCCCGGCCCTTAAATTTTCCGCGTCGGTACTCCTTCCCCGGGGGCTGTTTGGTTTTCCCCAAACTCTTTTTTTGCCCTGAATTTTTAAATTAAAGGGGTTTTTGTTTTGGGAAAGGTTGGTGGAGCCTTTCTGAGGGTGGGGCCCAAATCCATCCCCACTTCCTTTTTTCTGATTTCTTTTTCTATTGGAACTTGCTGGGTTTGGGTTCCCTTTTCGGGTTTGGGAATAACTTTGGGCCCATCTGATGTTCACAAGGGTTTCGCAGACTTTCTTTTGGAAAAAATTTTTTGGATTTGGTTTGGGTGTTTGTCTTTGTTGTTTGCCACGTTTCAAACCCCTACAAAAGGACAGGTTTTAATTTGAGTTGAAGATTCTGATCTTGTTTGGGGTGAGGGGGGCAGGGAATTCCAGAAGGCCCTAGCGTAGTAAAGGGGGTGCCTGGCTTTTTTGATGCGACTCTTGATATTCCCCTTGTTCCTCCCTTTTGCTGACCACCTGGCCCGGGGAGCAAAATTGTCAAATTCAATGTGTCTTCCCGTTTGTAGTGAGTGGGGGTTTGGGGCTGGTTTTTGACTCTCAAGGCTTCTGTTTTTTTTAAGTTTAAATTTTTAGGCCTGTCTTTCCTGCTTCCTTTTGCTACCCCGGCACAGTTCTCTGTGCGTCTTTCTGTTTTGGGACGGGAAAGGGTGTTTTCGTCGGGAAAATCCGGGCTTCCCGTTGCTTGGTTTAAAGTCCAAATGGAATTTCCCGGGCCTCTTGCCCTTGTAGACTGCCGCATTATCAGTTTAACGACCCTCAGGAAAATTTTTGGCGATGTAAAACACCCCTGGGCGGGGCCCCCGGTTTGTACAGTGAAGGGGTTGTTAGCTTTCCCATTTGTGGGGACCTGGGATGGGGGCATCCTGGAGAGTTGCGGATGATGGGGAACAAACTTGGGTGGGAAACCATAGTGGTGCATGGGTTTCCGAAAGGTTTTTTGTCGATGCTGTCAAATGCCTTCTGGAAATCTAAAAATACTGCGTACAAAGGGGGGGCTGCCCCTCCCGAGGGGCTGCTCGTTTATAATTTCCCTGGTGGCAATTTGGTCTGTTTCATTTATTGTTTGGGGAAAAACCCGCTTGTTTTGGCGGAGGGTTTTGGGCTAGGGGGGGTTTTTAGTCTCTCTAGCATGATTTTTGGTTTAGCACCTTCCCCCCGGGATTTGGGCAGCAAAAACCCTCCCAGTTTTTTCAGGATGACCCGTCCCCTTTTTTCGGCAGTTCACCGGTGGCCCCTTTTCCAGTCCGGCCTTTCCGCCCCCCAGTCTTGTTAGGAGTTGGGTGCCAAACATCTCTTGACGTTCCCGGATGTTTTGCTTTCAGTGCTTGGTGGAATTCCGTCTGGACCCGTTTGCTTTACCCGACTTTAGTGGGCTGATGGGTTTGGTAACTTCCGTCTTGGTTTGGGGGGCCCGTGTTGATGTCCCGAAGATGGGTTGGTGGGGGAATGTTTTGGGGGAAGGTGGGTTTCAGGTCTATTCAAATGTCTCTTTAAAGTGCCCCTTTCCCCCCCTTGCTCTTGCTCAGTTCTCCTGCGAAGGTGTTTCCCCCTTGTTTTGACCGGGCGACTGGGGTTCTGGGGGTTTCCAAAAAAAAATGTTGGGTAATTCATTTCAAACCTTTTAAAGTTTCCTGCCCCCCGCCCCGTTTCTGCCTTTCTGTGAGTCTTTGGGTGAAAAGTTTCTTTTTGTCTAGCACTTTTTTAACTTTGGGGGTTTACGTTTCCCCGTAGTGGGGCCTGAAAATCTGGGTTGGGTTTGGTTTTTGGTCTTGGGTTGGTTGATTGGTTTTTTTAGGTGCTTCCGCCCGTGATGGGGGTCCCGCCCTTTAGCCATTCTTTGGTTTTTCTTCGCTTCTTTCCAAGAAATTTTGACCCTGCGGGCGCCAGGGCCCCCCAAAGTCACACCATTTTATTACTTAGAATTTCAAACCCCAAAAAATTTTCTCCCTTCCCCTTTTTCCCCCTTTTTTCCCTCCCTTTAGCCGGAAAATTTTACAAAAAATTTGTCCCCTGCTTGGTTTTTTGAAGGGTTTTAATTTTGGTCTTTGGGAAAGCCAAACACAATTTTTTTAAGCTTCTGCTGCTCCTCGAAAACCCACCCTATTTAAAACTTCTCCAAATTTCCATGTATTTTGGCGATTTGGTTTCGGGTTTTTCCCCCAAGGGGAACAAACCCCGTAATGTTTTTGTTTGGGAAAAAAGGCCCCGAAGCCCCTTTTCGGGGAAACAACCCCCCAACCCCCAAAAAGTTCCCTTTTTCCCTTTTTTTTTTCCTGTTTCCCTTTATGCCCAAAAAATTGCTCTCTGCCCTTGTTTTCCGTTCCCCCTTTGGGAAAGGGTCTCCCCTGGGATCTTTTAAAGGGCTCTCCGGCAAACCATCCCCCTCCCCTAAATTAAAATTGGGAAAAATTCCTCCTTTTCCTCGGGGTTTTGCTCCCTTTTTTTGGGGCCCTAGCACTGTAGTTTGGGGGTTTTTCCCGCCTTTTAATTTTAAAACTTGCGTGAGGATCCTTTTGGGGAAAATTTGGGTTTTCCCCGGACAAACAGTTCTCGCGGGCGCCCCGGGTGTCATCAGCAGCCCCTACTCCGTGGTGTGTTGGGGTGGCCCTTTTTCTCGTCCAGAGTAGAAGATGGTGTCTCCACTTTTTTCAGCCTTTTTTCTTTCCCCGTTTTTTGTCCCTCTAGTCTCGCCAGGCCAAGGAAACTTTTGGGTTATACCTTTTGCATCTCACTACCACTTGGGGCTGTTTTTCCCCGTTCGTATAGGGGTTCGATGTTCCTTTTCCCATCCTTGGCTTTGGGTTTGGGGCGTCAGAAAAAGTTGTCGGCCCCACTGGGTTCCGAAAGGGTTTCACCCGCTCGCGCAAGGGCTCTGCAGAGGGGAACTCTCCCCAACCCCTGCTATTTCCCCGAAAAGGGCATTCCGGGGTTTTTTTAACAACGTTTGTTTTCAAAGGAAACCGGGGGAAAACCCAATTTTAAAAACCCCCCAAAACCGGAAGGGCCCGTTGAGTGTCTTTGTCTGGTCTCAACCCTTTTTCCTGGGCGGTGGGTTTCCCTTTCCAGGAGACGAA
This sequence comes from Conus ventricosus, assembly GCA_018398815.1. NCBI lineage: Eukaryota > Metazoa > Mollusca > Gastropoda > Neogastropoda > Conidae > Conus > Conus ventricosus. Next base: position 35,020,454 of record CM031623.1, read on the forward strand.
ACCCCCACAAAGTCTCCGGGGAAAAACCCCGCAACCCCCAACCCCCGGCAAAATTTGCCCTCCTGGGAAAAAGTGGGCTACTGTACTATATTTGGTCGAAAACCCGCCTGTTTTTCTATTATTTTTTTCCTCCTCTCTCCTCTCTCTCTTCCCTTTCTTTTTTTTTTTTGTAGGTTATCGTATCAATTTAAATAAAAACAATTTTTAATGCAACGCCTCGATAGTTTTCAGGGCGAAAACCCCTTTTTTTTAAGGGGAAATATTTGGAATTTTGGCCCCAAAAAATTTAAAGAATCCCTTTAAACAAAAACCATTTTTAAAAAATTTAACCCCCGAAAAAAAAAAAACAACAGGTTACACAAAATTTTAAAAACCCACCTTTTCTCCCAAATTTTTTCCCTTTTTGTTAAAAAAAACCGTTCCCAAAAATTAAAAATTTCCCCCCGTTTTAACATTAAAAATTTAAAATTCAAAAAAATAAAATTTTCCACCAACCTTTTCAAAACCAAAATTTTTTTTTTAAAAATTAAAACCTTTTGAAATAATCATAAACCCCTTCGACGTTTCCCGGAAAAACGATTTCCCCTAAACGATCGAAATTTCCCCCCCCCAAATTTGGGGCGTGGGAAAAGAATTTTTTTTCCCTTTTTAATTGTTAAAAACAAATTTTTTTCTTTTAACTTTTTTCATGAAAATGTCTTTCCTTTCCCTTATGTAGGTTTGCTTTATTTTTTCTTCAATTTTTTGGTTTTTGGTTTTTTTGATTCGTTTCAGATACCCTTTTTACAACTTTTTTCTTTTTTATTGCAAATTATAATCAAAAACCCAATTTGCTTTACCTTTTTTCTTCCCTTTTCCTTGTCCTTCCAACTTTCAGCGGCACTGTGCAAAAAATTTCACAAAGTTTTTATTTCCCCCCGTTGATATTCCCATTAAGGGCACTCTTTTTGGGTTTGTTTTAAAACTGGGTTTAAAAATCATGTGAATCCAGTTCCTCTTTGTAGATCACGCCGTGTTCATCAGACCAAATAATGCATTCTTCTGTAAAAAAAAAAAAAAAAAATTGGATGTTCTTTTTTTTTACGTTAACGTTACTGTTTTCCATTTTATTCTAGTGGTAGATGCATGAGAACAAAAAAATCGCCCACTTTGATTCTGCAGTTACTTAGTAACTCTTTAGTGAAAATGAAACAATCAATTTATGCTACTGCCATTAGGTGACACAAATGTAAACTCTCCCTTCGAATCATTCCGGCATGTACCGTTTAGAATTCCAAGTCAAACATGAAACACAGGTCTAACAAAGATTTGCCAAACTTCTTTATACATGAGTCTTTAGAACAGTGCTTTGACACATCATTTGCATCATCATTTTCATTATCATCTTCAATACAACAATCTTCATCATAAGAATTATCACCATCACAGACATCAATATTATGAACACCATCCTCATCAACATCACAATCTTCTTCATCCTCACTATCATCTCCTGGAGTGAAATTTAACATATTCTCCACTTTAGGCTGTTGGCGTCCAGTCTTTGCATTCAAATCACCACATAACAAGATATTTACATCCTTAGTTTCTGTAATTTCTAACATAATGTCTTCAAGAATCAAGATTCCATCTTTAATTGCATGGTTATTATATACTGGCCCTTCCTCTGGTACCACACATGCAATCAATAGCACATCCCTGGTTGTATTGAACAATGTTTTGCTAAATTTTAGACGATCGTGTTAGCACAATTTACACTGACCTGAGTAACATACATTTTACATATTTTCTTCACCATTAAGAACACCCCACCTGAGTTACGACCTTTATGTGATCATTTCCTTGCTGGAGCATGAAATTTTACAAAATCATTAAAAAAACCAGAAAAATCAAACTTTTCATAAACAAATGTCTCAGTGAGGCACACAAAATCAAAATCATTTACACAATTTGTGAACGAAACATCGCTAAGTTTATTCCATAAATTTTCTATATTTATAATCAAGATAGTCTGGCCTGTCCTGTTTTGAAGTGCTTTTTGATCTCAAAGATCTCCCACAGGCATCTTTAGTCAGATAAGTATTCATTCCAGTTTGTCTTCTCGTCCCACCCCTCGTCCTGCACCGTGTGTGGCCACCCCTTCCCCCTGTCCATACCGTGATCCACTGGAGAGGGTTTTCCTGTCCGCTGCCCCCACGTACACTCTGGGATACGGCCCCCGCCACAGGATGACGTGAACTCCGGCTGTGGTCAGGCAAAAGGTCACCAGGTCGTGCTCTGCCACTCTGCACAAGAGTCGATGTAGGAGACGCACGCTCGGAGATTCCGCACAACTATGCGTCGGTGTCACGGCTGGTTGACTACGGGTTTCCCCTGACATCACGCTGAATTGAAGGTTGATCTGCGCTGTCACCAAGCCCCTGCATGTGTTGACCTCCTTCCTCCGCTTCCAATGTTGTCACTCCAATTGCGGCTCCCGATTGGTTGTTGTGTCGTCTGACGTCATCATGGCGCGAAGGGAAATCCCCCGGGCCACTGTCAACTGCCACGTGCGTGTTGGAAGACTTTCCATCCGTGCCAGCATCTCTTGGTGTTGTGACATCTTGTGAGACCGCTGCAGCTACCTCGGCATACGAACGTAAATCAGGTCTTCCTGGTCTCACAGTCAGCTTTCCCGGACAAAGTAGGCCGCCATCCCATCTTGTTTTGCTTTGGCTACTGTTGCTGCCTGTCTTCTCGTCAGGTCGTTGGCAATTCTGACGCCTCGTTTTTCCAGCTCGTGTCGTAGCTCGCGATCGCGTATTATTTTCATTTGATATTGCCATCGCAAAAAAAAACAGCTCGTGTCGTAGCTCGCGATCGCGTATTATTTTCATTTGATCTTGCCATCGCAAAAAACAGCTCGTGTCGTAGCTCGCGATCGCGTATTATTTTCATTTGATCTGCCATCGCAGGCGAGACAAGAACAATTATAGTCTGTTTTCATCGCAGAAAACGGACCATCATTGTTCTTGTCTGGCCTGGTTTTGCTTGACCCACCCTGTGTGCACGCACAACATCATCCTCTCTCCATAGTTTGGAAACATCCAAAGCAAATAGAATTGTCGGGATAATCAGACGATCTTTCGACCACTTGACAAAAGAGACCTTTATCCAGCTGTACAAGTCACTTGTAAGACCAGTCCTGGAGTATGGGCACTCGGCTTGGCAACCTCACCACAAGACTTTGTGTGCTGAGGTGGAGGATGTCCAACGCAGAGCAACAAAGCTCCTTTCATCGCTCAAGGACAAACCCTATCCAGAACGATTGGCCACACTACAGCTTCTCAGTCTTGAACATCAGCGAGCTCGAGGTGACATGATAGATTTGTACAAATATGTGCATGGCATGTACTGGCCCTCCACAACGACAGCTCAATCATTTCTTTTTTTTCTTTTTCTTTTTTGTTTTGTGCACGAACTTGTCACTGATGTTGCCACTCCTCTGAAAGAAAAAAAGATGCAAAGCATATAAACGTACTCCCAGTTTATCCTGAATACGCGTGTGATATTCCATAAAGAGAAAACCGTCTTGGACTGGTGTAACCGTTAGTAATGACTATCCTGGTAAACATCGGCCATCGTCTGTGACCTATAATGAACATACTTACAAATTTTCAGAACGACTCGGCCAAGAAATTTCTGAGATTTTCCATAAAGAAGAAAACCATTATGGGCCGTTAGTAATGGCTGTAACGGTAAACTTAAACATCGGCATCATTCGTGACCCATAATGAACATACCTGCAAATTTTCGGAAAGATCGGCAAGTGCTTTCTGAGTATTCTATTAAAAAAGAAAAACGGTTACAGGCTGTTACAGCCGTTACTAACGGCTATAACGGTAAACTAAAACATCGGGCATTATTCGTGACCCATAATGAACATACCTACACATTTTCAGAAAGATCGGTCAAGTGCTTTCTGAGATATTCCATAAAGAAGAAAAACCGTTACAGGCCGTTACAGCCGTTAGTAACGGCTATAACGAGGTAAACTAAAATATCCGGCATTATTCGTGACCCATAATGAACATGCCTACAAATTTTCAGAAAGATCGGCCGAGTACTTTCTGAGATGTTCTATAAAGAAGAAAAACCGTTACAGCCGTTAGTAACGGCTGTAGCGGTAAACAAAAACATCTGGCATCATCCGTGACCCATAATGAACATACCTGCTAATTTTACAAAGATCGGCCAAGTACTTTCGGAGATATTCCGTAAAGAAGAAAAAACCGTTACAGGCCGTTACAGCCGTTAGTAACGGCTGTAACGGTAAACTAAAACTTAGGGCATCATCCTGACCCATAACGAACATACCTGCAAATTTTCAGAAAGATCGGCCAAGTACTTTTTGAGATATTCCATAAAGAAGAAAAACCGTTACAGGCTGTTACAGCCGTTAGTAACGGCTTTTACGAGGTAAACCAAAACATCGGGCATCGTCCGAGACCCATAATGAACATACCTGCTAATTTTCACAAAGATCAGCCAAGTACTTTCTGAGATTTTCCCATGGAGAAGAAAAAGAGTTACAGGCCGTTACAGCCGTTTAGTAACGGCTGTAACGGTAAACTAAAACATCGGGCATCATTCCTGACCCATAATGAACATATTTACAAATTTGCAGAAAGATCGGCCAAGTGCTTTCTGAGATATTCTATAAAGAAGAAAAACCGTTACGGGCCCGTTACAGCCCTTGGTAACGGCTGTAACGGTAACTAAAACATCACGCATTATTCGTGACCCATAATGAACATACTTACAAATTTTCAGAGAGATCGGCCGAGTACTTTTTGAGATATTCTATAAAGAAGAAAAACCGTTACAGGGTGTTACAGCTGTTAGTAACGGCTGTATCGGGGTAAACTAAAACTTCGGGCATCATCCGAGACCCATAATGAACATACCTGCTAATTTTCACAAAGATCGGCCAAGTACTTTCTGAGATATTCCATGGAGAAGAAAAAGCGTTACAGGCCGTTACAGCCGTTAGTAACGGCTGTAACGGTAAACTAAAACATCGGGCATCATCCTTGATCCATAATGAACATACCTACAAATTTCAGAAACATCGGCCCAGTAGTTTTGTCTGGAGCGAGTGGAACACGTTTTTGACCCCGGACACAGACACACACACAGACAGACACACGGACAGCATTTCTTCGTTCCATTCTAAAGTACTCACTGTTCTATAAGAACTGGGAGTACAAAAAGATGCGAAGCACATAAACGTACTCCCAGTTTCCAAACCGCTTATAAATCGGCCAAATGCTTTGTGAGATAAGAAATAAAGGCAAAATAACGGTTTTAACGGTTATTTAACAGATGTACACTTTTGAAACTGTTATTTTAGTCCTTACTGGGCTAAAGGCTGTGTACATACAAATTTCATCCAAATCGGACAATATGTCAAGAAAAACGGTTTTTAACAGTCAGATTTTGAAACACTACATGGAAGTGCCATTTGTGTGTGATGACCTTTCTATATACAAAATTTCATTAAAACCCACCAATATATAAAAAAATAACGGCAAAATAACGGTTTAACGGTTATATAACCGATATACACTTTGAAACGGTATTTCAGTCTTCACTGGCTAAAGCCTGTGTACATACCAAATTTCATCCAAATTGGACAATATGTCAAGAATAACAATTTTAACGGTCAGATTTTGAAACACTACATGTAAGTGCCATTTGTGTGTGAAAACCTTTCTACATACAAAATTTCATTAAAACCCACCAATATATGAAAAATAACGGCAAAATAACGGTTTAACGGTTATATAACCGATATACACTTTTTAAACCAGTCCCCACTGGGCTAAAGCCTGTGTACATATAAATTTCATCCAAATTGGACAATATGTCAAGAATAACGGTTTTTAACGGTCAAATGTTGAAACACTATATAGAAGTGCCATTTGTGTGTGATAACTTTCTATATACCAAATTCAATTAAAATCCACCTATATATAAGAAATACCGGCAGAATAACGGTTTTTAACGGTGGTTTAATCCATTTTCAGCATTACATCACTTACATATGGACAGAGGCTCCGATTTGTCACAAGATCATCCAAACCGCTTATAAATTGGCCAAGTACTTTCTGAGATATTCCATAAAGAAGAAAAACCGTTACAGGCGTTACAACCGTTAGTAACGGCTATAACGGGGCAAACTAAAACATCAGGCATCATCAGTGACCATAATGAACATATCTGCTAATTTTCATAAAGGTCGGCCAAGTACTTTCTGAGATACTCCATAAAGAAGAAAATAGTTACAGGTCGTTACAGCCGTTAGTAACGGTTATAACGGTAAACTAAAACATCGGGCATTATTCGTGACCCATAATGAACATACCTACAAATTTTCAGAAAGATCGGCCAAGTACTTTCTGAGATATTCCATAAAGAAGAAAACCCGTTACAGGCCGTTACAGCCGTTAGTAACGGCTATAGCGAGGTAAACTAAAACATCGGGGATCATCCGTGATCCATCATGAACGTAACTGCTCATTTTTACAAAGATCGGCCAAGTACTTTCGGAGATATTCCGTAAAGAAGAAACCCGTTACAGGCCGTTACAGCCGTTAGTAACGGCTTATAACGATTAAACTAAACATCGGGCATCATCCGTGATCCATAATGAACGTAACTGCTCATTTTTACAGAGATCGGCCAAGTACTTTCGGAGATATTCCGTAAAGAATAAAACCCGTTACAGGCCGTTACAGCCGTTAGTAACGGCTATAACGAGGTAAACTAAAACATCGGGCATCATCCGTGATCCATAATGAACGTAACTGCTCATTTTTGCAAAGATCGGCCAAGTACTTTCGGAGATATTCCGCAAAGAAGAAAACCCGTTACAGGCCGTTCAGCCGTTAGTAACGGCTATAGCGGTAAACTAAAACATCGCGCATCATCCGTGGCCCATAATGAACATACCTACAAATTTTCAGAAAGATCGGCCCAGTAGTTTTGTCTGGAGTGAGTGGAACACATTTTGACACGGACAGACAGACAGACAGACAGACAGACAGACACACAGACACACAGACACACACACACACACACACACAACACACACACACACACACACACACAGCATTTCTTCGTTCCCATTCTAAAGTACTCCCTGTTCTATAAGAACTGGGAGTACAAAAAGAACGTCGTCCATTCACAGTTACCGGCGAAAATAACAAAACTGTGTAGAGCACTTCGCGGGTACATCCTTCTCGCCGCCATTACTTTCGTGACCCCAGAGAGAGAGAGAGAGAGAGATCAGTTTGATAAATTTTTCGGCTATCTTTCACAGCGTCAATAAATTCCGAATGCCATTGAACAGTCCTTTTTTCTTCTTTTTTTCTTTTCTTTTTTCTTTTTTTTCTTTTTTTTTTCTTCTTTTTTTGTTTATTTATAGTTAACTGCTTTCAAAATCAGTCGACGGACACGTCAGATTAGAACCAAATTTACAGACACGATTTGTTTGCGATAGTGTAACGTTTTAAAGTGAGTGACGTTTTAAAGTGAGTGACGTTTTGAATAACTTTGATTTCACTTTTTAAAAAAGGTGAACCAAACACGAAGTACTTAATGAAGAAAAAAAAAAGGAACTTGATATTACCCCATCGTCAAAACATAAAGTCTGCAATGATAAGACATGGACCTTAATTTTGCTAATTAATCACATTGCTGTGTTTCTTTACTGATTTAACATGATTGACCTAGTCCAATTCTACTAGTCCCTTTTCCTTTTTAATGTCCTTGTTTAAGGTCCTTTGCACTTGTAGAGGACTTCGTTAAAGGAAGGAGAAGACAATTCAAGTCACAATCTTTCTTTCACAAGCAGAACTAAGACCTTTCTCTGCTCTTGGATTCAATTTCCATTTTGCGCCGAATTGGAGGAGATAAGTGATTGATCGTTTTTCGCTTTCATTGTCTGAATGTTGTCGCTCTTCCCTGAAGAAGACCAAAAAGGTCGATATGTGTCGTCTTTTGTCTTGTAATTTGTTGATCCCTTTCGACCGGTGGAATGATATTTTTTCTTTTTCTTTTTCTTTTTTTCTCTCTTTTTTGGTTGTTGTTGTTTTGTTTCTTTTTCAAGTTTGTTTCAATTTCCGCCTGCGCTGTGGAAAAACCAGCTTAGAGTATATTCCTTTTCCAGCTTTCGTAGTTCAGGTTCCCTCATGTCCATCTTTAAAGCAGACACAATCGTTTTAATTAGTCGCTCGTAGAACACACTCAAGTCAACCCCATACGCTCTTCTTTTCTCCTCGCGATTGTACTCAATTTCTAGCTTTGCGCTGGTAGTGTCGAGATTTTTAACACAAACAAAGAAAAAAAAAACTTTGTTATAAACAAAACCACGTTTTATGCACGAAAGAATTGACAAGGACCATGTCTTTAGGAGAGCGCTTGATCAGCGCGGTCCCTATCACCCACCTTGGGCAAAGAGGCCTGGCTTAAGCCACATACTGGGGACCTGCCAGACCGACGGGGTCTGACTCTCCGAGGGGTCTGCAAGCCCAGCCAGGCCCCAGGGGATTAGTCGCCTGAGGTCAGTAAACAGGGCCGTTGAGCGCCCAGTTCTCTGTCATTGCCTCCCCCCCCCCTCTCTCTCTCTCTCTCTCTCTCTCTCTCTCTCTCTCTCTTCTCTCTCTCTCCCCCTCTCTCTTTTCTCTCTCCCCTCTTCTCTCTTTTGGGCGAATGGTGAGGAACGAATTGGGTATGGGAAAAAGGGCATGATGGGCTAAGAGAAGAAAACAAAGAGAAAAAGCACCCTCAACAAACACAGCAGCAGCAGCAGCAGCAGCAGCCACCCAGCAACCCCCCCCCGCGAAGCACGGGAAGATCCCGAAATGTGTTGAGTGTTGTCAGAGCACCGATGTGGATAATGAAGACAAAGACAATTCTGGAAGGAGGAGAAGCAGAAGAAAAAAAGGGGTGACATTTATTGGACGGGGAGATAGTGTTGGACCCCAATAGGCTGCATGCCTATGGGCGGGGAAGGTTTTGTAGAGGGGGGGGGGGGGGGGGGTGGCGGGGAGGGGATGAGGGTTCGGTGCTGCCACCTCACGGGAAAACTTTTCTCTTTAAGATCAAAATCCGGGACCTTTTTGAAATAGTCTTGTCCTGCTGATACGAATAGATCCACATGCACGCCCTAACTGTGGCTTTGACATGGGATTCGAACCGTCCACCCAAACCTATGGTGCACAGACCTGAAGATAACGGGGTGTTGTTCTGTTCGTCCCTTTGAATCAACCCCCCCCCACACCACCACCCTCTCTCGTTTGACAAGCTTGTGAGAAGTCGAGTTCAACATGGCTGACGACGATCTCAGCCTAGCCCCCAACGGAGTAAAATGACAGCGTGAATCGAAGGAGAGTCGTGTTTTTGTGACACAAAACGTGGATGAAGACGATTTGAGTACTTTCTTTGTGACACTAACTTGTCAGACAATTCTTGATGAAGAAGACCATGATGAAACTGAGTTGCTGGGAACTGGGGTGATGCAGGCCTTGGATACTGTCCATGTTGTCCATGTCAGTCGTCTTAACGTCAGCAGAGAGGAGAGAGAGCGGAGTGGAGGCAAAACTAAAAGTGTTGCTGACCCAGACTTTGAGCGAGGCACTGACTGCCGAGTGGTTGGGGCCACAGAGAGGGGGGGGGGGGGGGGGGGGGGGGGGGTGAAGGAGAGGTCCCACAGCCATCGTTGTCTGTTAACTCACTGGGGCGAGTCAACGTGTGAATGTGTTGTGCTTTCAGGATTTAGAAAGATCGTGGGAGGGACAGACCTCGCCCCTTACTCCTGGCCTTTCCTGGTGCTGGTGGTGTGGAAAAGAACGGCGGTCTGCTCGCCACTGTGGAGGCACCATTGTGGACTCCCTCCACGTCATTTCCGCTGCCCACTGCTTCGAGTCAGTCTGGGCTGCTGGCTTTCTTTGAGTCTGTGTTTGAGTCTGTATGTGGTGGTTTTGTCTGTGGTGTGTCTAGTTCTGTCTGTGTTTCTCTTTGAGTCTGCTGTCTGTGGTGGGTTTGTCTGTGGTTTGTGACTAGCTCTGTCTGTGTGTTTCAGTGTGTCTCCATGTATGTCTTGATTTTTTTGGGGCTTGTGAACTGGCTGTCTTGGAGGATTAAATTATTTTTGTGAATGTGTGTGTGTGTGTGTGTGTGTGTGTGTGTGTGGGGTTGTGTGTTGTGTGGGGTTGTGTGTGGTGTTTGTGTGTGTGTGTGGGGTGTGTTTGTGTGTGTGTGTGTGTGGTAGCTCTTCTTCCCCTCTCCTTTCTCCCCCTTTAACTCTCTCCACGTCACCCATCCCCCTCCCCCCCCCTGTTACCCTCCTCGCCATTTCCTCATCCACCCTCCTTTTAAATCCCCCTTCCCCTTCTTCCCTTCCCCCTCCCCACCCCCCCCCCCCACCCCTTCCCCGGTTTTTTTTTCCACGAGGTATTGGAGATACATTCCACGATGTGTGGGAGAAAATCGGCCCAATTACGATCTAGCTGCATTTGGCTGATGTACAATTGTCTCCCTTCAGTTAGGAGCCATGCTGCATTTGGCTGATGGACAATTGTCCCCCTTAATGTTCGGAGCCAAGCTGCGTTTGGCTGATGTACAATTGTCTCCCTTCAGTGAGGAGCCATGCTGCGTTTGGTGATGTACAATTGTCCCCCTTCATTTTTCAGAGCCAAGCTGCGTTTGGGTGATGTAGAGTTGTCTCTCTTCAGTTAGGAGCTGGGTTGTAGCCAGCTGTAGCCAACCTAAGAAGCTCTTTTATCGGAGGTAAACAACGGTTGCTTGCCCTGTGGAGAGGAACAAGCCACAGCCACAATTAGGATTTGCTGTAACCCCACTGTATCTTCCATGTCAGCAGTTTGAGGCCTAGCGTAAGTTGGAGTCAGGATTTGAAAGTAACTGATAACTGATAAATGAACACCAACTAGTGGTAAGGCATTCCTGGTTTTATTTTTTACCAATTGTCCAGGAGCTTTAGGCAATCGGGTTTTTAAATTTTGCGGGCCCTTTGGTGATCATGACAAAATTCTTTAGAGGAACTTTAAAAACCCTTTCGAGGAAAACCCCCAACGTACCATCAGACTCTGGAACCAAGCAGACTTACCAAAAATTGCGCAGGGATACTCATGATTTCAGTCGTTTTTTTGAGGTCCATAGTGTTAAAGATAATTCAGTGACCTTTGGAAGTGTATAAAAACTAACTTGGAATTTATTTTGGATGACAACATACCTACAAAAATAACTTCAAGAAAGAACCACCAGCAGGGATTACTTACAAAAACTAAACGTTTTTTGAGAAGAAAACATCGTTTCTTTAAGAAATTGAAACTACCCCTAATTCAGAAAGATTATGGTTAGGTATAAACATATTAAGAGAAGGTGTCAGAGAGAATGTAGGCTTGCTCACTCCATTATGTTAATTCGATGATTTCTTCAGGTGATCATCAAAACAAGAAATTATGGTCTTACATAAGGAGTAAGAGACAGGCAACATTGGGTTTCCCAGACTGAGAAACAACCAGAAAAACCCTAATACAGGACTGAAGGGAAAGCAAATTTACAAAACAAGCAGTTTTGTTCGGTTTTCTCAAATCCCAAGCCTTTAATCAACGTTAGACTAAAGGTGATGATAACTCCCTGAAATGCAAAACATCAAAGTAAACAAAGCAGGAGTATTTAAGTTACGACCA
>CM031623.1:35039709-35042515 GCA_018398815.1 Conus ventricosus
AACCCAACCAGCCAAACCACCAACACCAACCAACCACAAAGCAATTACCAAACCAACCAAAGGGTTCATTTTTTAAATGGTTTCAAAGAAACCATTTATTTCAAACATTAACTGGGGAACGGCAAGCAAGGGACAAATGAACATACAAAATAAAGGCCAGGCAACGCTCATTCAATACGATACGATGTAAACAAATGAACACGAAACAAACAATACTTATCTTTCAAAAATGCGCTTTCAAGACCTACACTGGGTTTCTACCACGGGTTGACCACAACACTGAGTAAGTGCACATCCATTTCTCGTCCAGTTCGAGGGATCAGTGATTCTTCGTTCTTGGGTTTCACTATTTTAAATGGTTGTGTTTTTCTTGCCTGAAGAAGACCGAAATAAGAGTCGAACCGCGTCGTGTTTTCTCTCTGTTAATGTGTCGTATTTAAATTTTTAAAAGTCAAATTTTTCTGCTGAGTTTGTTATGTAGAAAATGTGCGTGAATGCTGGGCGTGTGGGGAAGAACGCATTGAGAAGAGATTCATTGTGGATGTGACATAGCAGGTAGAGAAAGAAGCCGCATAGATAACGGCCCGGGTCTAGCGAAACATTCTTTGATTAAACACACCCGTATACACTGGACGTTGGAGAATGAAGAGGAACAAGAACAGCAACCCGCAGCAGCAGCAGCAGCAGCAGCACAGCAACAACAACAACAACAAAAAACAACAACAACAACAACAACAAACGACCCGAGGTAGAGAGGGAAAAGTAAGCAGGACGGACTGGGCTTTGGGGAGAATGTGGGCTGGGCGATTGAAGTGAAACAAGATCTTTAACGTAAGACAAAAGCGCTGCCTGGCTTAAAGGGTGTGTCAGGCTAATTGACATAGGCTAGAACACCAAGGCTACATCAAAAGGGTTTTTATGCTCTGCATAGTTTTTGCGGGGATTGTCTTCAGTTGTGACAAGCTCCTAGCATAAATTATCAGTCTCTAAAATCCCCCCAAGTCGGAGTGTGGCTGCCCATGTGGCGGGGTAATCAAAAAAGGTCACACACGTAATGTTCTCATCCCAGGTGATGCATTTGTACCATAGTGTTCAAGTACTTCGGCTGTTTGGATGATCCCTGGAGTCTTTTAGCCCGGGTACGACAACAACAACAACAACAACAACGTAAGACAAAAAACACCAAAGACAGACTGGAGAAACAAAGACTGAAGACAGATGAGAAACAAAAGACTGAGACAGACTGAGAAACAAAAGACTGAAGAGAGACTGAGAAACAAAAAACTGAAGGGCAGACTGAGAAGCAAAAGACCAAAGACAGAGAGAAACAAAAGACTGAAGACAGACTGAGAAACAAAAAGACTGAAGACAGGATGAGAAAAAAGACCAAACACAGACTGAGAAACAAAAGCCCAAGACAGACTGAGAAACAAAGACTGAAGACAGACAAAAACAAAAGAAATGAAGTCTGAGAAGCAAAAGACCGAAGACAGACTGAGAAGCAAAGACCGAAGACAGATGAGAAACAAAAGACTGAAGACAGACTGGAAACAAAAGACTGAAAACAGACTGAGAAACAAAAAGACTGAAAAACAGACTTTAGAAAAAAAGACCAAACACAGACTGAGAAACAAAAGACCAAAGACGACTGAGAAGCAAAAAAACCAAACACAGACTGAGAAACAAAAACCAAACACAGCTGAGAAGCAAAAGACCGAAAAACAGACTGAGAAACAAAAGACTGAAGACAGACTGAGAAACAAAAGACTAAGTCCAAATCCAGAGGTGGAGGGGGGGGGGGGGGGGAGGAATTGGGGGGGGGGGGGGGGGGGGGAGAGAGAAGAAGAATTTGTCTGTCGAAGAAGAGTCCTTGAACGAGCAGAAGATCCTGTCCTTGATTGGTGCAGACAACCAAGGCGTCATTTAGTGGTGTTGAGCGTTTGCAGTGTTGTGTGAGAATGGGGGTGTGTGTGTGTGTGTGTGTGTGGTGTGTGTGGGGTGTGTGTGTGTGTGTGTGTGTGTGGGGCGTGCGTGGTGCGGGTGGTGGGGTGGTGGGGGGTGTGTGTGTGGTGTGTGTGTGTGTGTGTGTGTGGTGTGTGGTGTGTGTGGTGTGTGTTGTGTGTGTGTGTGTGGTGTGTGTTGTGTGTGTGTTGGGGTGTGTGTGTGTGTGGGGGGTGTGTGTGGTGTGTGGGTTGTGTGTGTGTGTGGGTGTGGTGTGGTGTGGGTGGTGGGTCTGTGGGTGTGTGTGTGTGAGTGAGTGAGGGGTGTGTCTGTGTGTTATGTGTCTGTATGTGTGTTATGTGTGTGGAGTGAGTGTGTGTGTGTGTGTGTGTGTGGGGTGTGTGTGTGTGTGTGTGTGGTGTGTGTGTGTGTGTGTGTGTGTGGTCTGTGTGTGTGTGTGTGTGGAGTGAGTGTGTTGTCTGTGTGTCTATTGTCTGGGATTGTGATTATGTTTGGAGCGTGAGTGAGTAGTGTGTGTGTGTGTGTGTGTGTGTGTGTGTGTTTTGTGTGGTGTGGGTGTGTGTGTGTTTTGTGTGTGTGGTGTGGGGTGTTTTGAGTGTGTGTTTGTCAATGTGTTGTTTGTTTGTGTGTGTGTGTGGGGAAATGTGTGTGGTGTGTGTGTGTGTGTGTTTTGTGGTGTGTGTGTGTTTTGTGTGTGTGTGGGGGAGGGAGAAAATGAGAGGGAGGAGGTGTGAGAGAGAGATGGAGAGAGAAAAGGGAGTGAAGTGTTTTGTGTGTATGTGTGTGTGTGTGTGTGTGTTGTGGGGTGTGTGTGTGTGGGGGTGGGGTGAGTGAGAGTGTGTGG
>CM031623.1:35042615-35067615 GCA_018398815.1 Conus ventricosus
TACCTTTGTCCACTGTGTCGGCCTACTATTGCCCACTTCGTTGATCTACTAATCCCCACTGTGTCGCTCTACTATTGCCCATTATGTCAGTCTACTATTCCCCACCCCACTGTGTTGGTCTTCTATTGCCCATTATGTCAGTCTACTATTCCCCACTGTTTTGGTCTGCTATTGCCCACTGTGTCGGTCTACTATTGCCCGCCGTGTTGGTCTACTATTGCCCACTGTGTTGGTCTACTATTGCCCACTGTGTTGGTCTGCTATTGCCCACCGTGTCGGTCTACTATTGCCCACTGTGTTGGTCTGCTATTGCCCACTGTGTTGGTCTGCTATTGCCCACTGTGTTGGTCTGCTATTGCCCACTGTGTTGGTCTCTATAGCCCACTGTGTTGGTCTGCTATTGCCCACCGTGTTGGTCTGGTATTGCCCACTGTGTTGGTCTACTATTGCCCACCGTGTTGGTCTACTATTGCCCACTGTGTTGGTATACTGTTGCCTACTGTGTTGGTCTACTATTGCCCACTGTGTTGGTATACTGTTGCCTACTGTATTGGTCTACTATTGCCCACTGTGTTGGTCTACTATTGCCCACTGTGTTGGTCTACTATTGCCACTGTGTTGCCACTATTGCCCACTGTGTTGGTCTACTATTGCCCACCGTGTCGGTCTACTATTGCCAACTGTGTTGGTCTACTATTGGTCACTGCGTAGTCTACTATTGTACACTATGTTTGTCTACTGTTGCCCAATGTATCGTTCTACTTATGCATATTGTCTTGGTCTACTATTGCCCACTGTGTTGGTCTACTGTTGCCCACTGTGTTGGTCTACTATTGCCTACTGTGTTGGTCTACTATTGCGCACTGTGTTGGTCTACTAGTTGCCCACTGTGTTGGTCTACTATTGCCTACTGTGTTGGTCTACTATTGCCACTGTGTTGGTCTGCTATTGCCCACTGTGTTTGTCTGCTATTGCCACTGTGTTGGTCTACTATTGCCTACTGTGTTGGTCCTAACTGTTGCTTCCTGTGTTGGTCTACTATTGCCACTGTGTTGGTCTGCTATTGCCTACTGTGTTGGTCTGCTATTGCCTACTGTGTTGGTCTACTATTGCCTACTGTGTTGGTCTGCTATTGCCACTGTGTTGGTCTGCTATTGCCTACTGTGTTGGTCTGCTATTGCCACTGTGTTGGTCTCTATTGCCTACTGTGTTGGTCTATGTCTTCCTGTTTTGGGTCTACTATTGCCACTGTGTTGGTCTCTATGCCTACTGTTGGCTTATTCCTTGTTGGTCTACTATTGCCCACTGTGTTGGTCTGCTATTGCCTACTGTGTTGGTCTGCTATTGCCTACTGCGTTGGTCTACTATTGTCCACTGTGTTGGTCTGCTATTGCCTACTGTGTTGGTCTGCTATTGCCTACTGTGTTGGTCTGCTATTGCCTACTGTGTTGGTCTGCTATTGCCTACTGTGTTGGTCTGCTATTGCCTACTGTGTTGGTCTACAACCCCTCACTGTGTCAGTCTGCTATTATCCTCACTCTCGATCTACTCTTGCCCACAATGTTGGTCTACTCTTACACACCATGCTGATCTACTCTTCCACACCATGCTGATGTACTCTTCAACACCATGTTGATCTACTCTTACCCACACTATTGTTGATCTACTCTTACCCACTATGCTGATCTAATCTTACACACCATGCTGATCTACTCTTACCCACTATACTGATCTACTCTTACCCACTATACTGATCTACTCTTACCCACTATGCTGATCTACTCTTACACACCATGCTGATCTACTCTTACACACCATGCTGATCTACTCTTACCCACCGTGCTGATCTACTCTTATACACCATGCTGATCTACTCTTACCCCATTTCTCCCCAACATGTGTGCTGACCTTTTCAGCAACACTGACGTCACATTTCTCCCCAACATGTGTGCTGACCTTTTCAGCAACACTGACGTCACATTTCTCCCCAACATGTGTGCTGACCTTTTCAGTAACACGGACGTCACATTTCTCCCCAACATGTGTGCTGACCTTTTCAGTAACACTGACGTCACATTTCTCCCCAACACGTGCGCTGACCTTTTCAGCAACACTGACGTCACATTTCTCCCCAACACGTGCGCTGACCTTTTCAGCAACACTGACGTCACATTTCTCCCCAACACGTGCGCTGACCTTTTCAGCAACACTGACGTCACATTTCTCCCCAACATGTGTGCTGACCTTTTCAGTAACACTGACGTCACATTTCTCCCCAACATGTGTGCTGACCTTTTCAGCAACACTGACGTCACATTTCTCCCCAACATGTGTGCTGACCTTTTCAGCAACACTGACGTCACATTTCTCCCCAACACGTGCGCTGACCTTTTCAGCAACACTGACGTCACATTTCTCCCCAACACGTGCGCTGACCTTTTCAGCACCACAGTTCCAGAAGATAATGACAGTCTTCTTTCTCTTTCGAACATTTTCACATCACCCCACCAAGTGAATCTATTCTCCATTATGAAAATTTCCTGCGCCCCCCCCCCCCCCCCCCCCCCCCCCCCCACCCCCCCAAAAAAAATGTTGCTTACTACTTCGGAGTCTCCTGATATGGATTCTGCGCCAGCTAAGCATCGTTCTTAACAAACTTCAAAACTGTTACATAAAAACTAATTTAGAAAGACATCTATCCTGGAGCCAGACAACCTGAATAATTACAGACTAATATCAACTCTTCCAGTTCTGTCCAGACTACTTGAACCATCGATTCTTCACCAACTTGTCTGTCATGACCACCTGCTGTCTTCTCATCAGTCAGCCTGTCAGGTAGGACATTGTTCTCCTGTATTCTGACCCATCAGTCAGCCTGTCAGGTAGGACATTGTTCTCCTGTATTCTGACCCATCAGTCAGCCTGTCAGGTAGGACATTGTTCTCCTGTATTCTGACCCATCAGTCAGCCTGTCAGGTAGGACATTGTTCTCCTGTATTCTGACCCATCAGTCAGCCTGTCAGATAGGACATTGTTCTCCTGTATTCTGACCCATCAGTCAGCCTGTCAGGTAGGACATTGTTCTCCTGTATTCTGAACCCATCAGTCAGCCTGTCAGGTAGGACATTGTTCTCCTGTATTCTGACCCATCAGTCAGCCTGTCAGATAGGACATTGTTCTCCTGTATTCTGACCCATCAGTCAGCCTGTCAGTAGGACATTGTTCTCCTGTATTCTGACCCATCAGTCAGCCTGTCAGATAGGACATTGTTCTCCTGTATTCTGACCCATCAGTCAGCCTGTCAGGTAGGACATTGTTCTCCTGTATTCTGACCCATCAGTCAGCCTGTCAGATAGGACATTGTTCTCCTGTATTCTGACCCATCAGTCAGCCTGTCAGGTAGGACATTGTTCTCCTGTATTCTGACCCATCAGTCAGCCTGTCAGGTAGGACATTGTTCTCCTGTATTCTGACCCATCAGTCAGCCTGTCAGGTAGGACATTGTTCTCCTGTATTCTGACCCATCAATCAGCCTGTCAGGTAGGACATTGTTCTCCTGTATTCTGACCCATCAATCAGCCTGTCAGGTAGGACATTGTTCTCCTGTATTCTGACCCATCAATCAGCCTGTCAGGTAGGACATTGTTCTCCTGTATTCGACCATCAGTCAGCCTGTCAGGTAGGACATTGTTCTCCTGTATTCTGACCCATCAGTCAGCCTGTCAGGTAGGACATTGTTCTCCTGTATTCTGACCGATCTTCTAGTCTCTCTCGATCTTGGACCTTTCAGATGCATTTGGCACAGTAGATTACAAAGTTCTGTTACGACTAGAACATGATAATTATCAGAATGACAAACTCTGTTCTCAGATGCGTTTAATCGTATTTTTCGGGAGGAAAAAAAAAATCTTGTTAACAAACATATATGACGGGGTTCGAAATTTAAATGATAAAAATTGAGATTACGGAGTAGATTACACACAAGCAGACTATGTCAGGGCCCCGAGCAGGTTAACACCTACAACCGAACGTACTGCGAGCTGAACGCAATGCACTGGTCAGTTGAACTCTGAGCAAATGTGTGCCAGACTTTGCACATCACGATCTTGGAGGTGCTGACGGTCTGACCCAGTCTGGGAATCAGACTCCATCTCAGACCCCGGACACCGCAGCCTTGCCGAGGTGCCAGACTGTATGAAATGACCGGCCACTGACCACCACGAAAATCTCTTAAATCCAATGACAGTAAAGACTACCGTGAATGAAAGACGTGTCCCTGAAAGCTTTGGCTATGAGGACGTAAAACTGAACTATTTTCACCACCCAACGAACAGCAAGGTGTGTGGAAGAAGAGAAGAGAAAGAGTGCCCCCGTCAGACAGCCGGTGTCGTATATAATACTGTCGCCGTGGAATTGTATCGCAGCGATAGCATTTCACGTGAAAATATTGTTGCAGCGACAATATTTGCTGGAAAAAATTGTCGCGCGACAACTTTTCACGAAAAATGTCCCATAGAATATTGTAGCTGTCCATAAAATACTGTCGCTCGAAATTTTGCGACAGTTTTTTGCGACAGGACACTGTGAAATATTGTAGTCAGTGAATACTGTCCGCTTGCGACACAATTTTCACGTGAAATCTTACTGCTAGAGTTAACATTTCCTGTGAAATATGGTCGCGGCGTAATTTTGCGACAGCTTTTTGCGACAGGACACTGTGAAATATTGTAGTCATGAATACTGTCGCTTGCGACACATTTTCACATAAAATCTTACTGCTAGAGTTAACATTTCCTGTGAAATATGGTCGCAGCGATAATTTTCATGAACCAGCTGCAGTATTTCCCGGGAAATACTGTCGCTGCGACACGATTTTATGAGCGACAGTATTATATATGACACCGCCAGAAGTCAGAGGAGTACGTAGAACTGTGACGGAGTGTCCACCCTAGAGGAGAGTGCACAGTGATGTGGTGTAGGATAAAGGGTGTAAGAGGGTGAAGGTTAGAGTACAGGTAGGCAAAAGAAGAGAAGGATAGTGTTACTGCTTAGGGCAAGGGTTACTGGCAGAGGACAAACTTGAGGAGTGATGAAGGAAAGAGCAGTTAGTGGTTCCCAGACTTCGGCCTGACTTCCTGCATGTATGTCATCAAAAGCTCACGGAGAGAGAGATAACTCGATACAGATTGCCTTCAGTCGTTTGCTGTAATTCAGTTTTTGCTGATTTGATTTGTTTGCATGTCTGCTGTTAATGCCTCTGTCAGACACGTTCTCGCGCAACGTTGTCGCGCAACCAGACAGACGACAGTGAGATCTTCCTTTCAATAATAACTACATTTTGTACTCTATGTGTATTTAATAAGTTTACAATTCCTTCATATGCCGTTGTTGTGTTTTTTTTTTTACAACATAAAACCCTTTTGAGTACAAAAGGAGGTTCTTATCCTAACAGATTCACAATAAAACCTTTGCAAACATCGGCCACAAAACAACGTCATCAAAATCCTTTACAATTCCCCCCCCCCCCCTACCTCTCTCCTACACCACACACACACACACACCACACACACACACACACACACACACACACACACGCACGCACACACACACACAACCACACACACACACACACACACACCATACCTCCCCCCAAACACGCAAACCCACACCCCAAAACCCCACACCCACACCACCACCACGCACCAGCACGCACCACACACCACGCACCACGCACGCACGCGCACCACCACCACCACCACCCACAACACACAACACACACACAACACACAACTCCCCGGGTTTCTAAAGGGGACTGAGAAACACTCATCTTGCTTCGTCTATAAAAGCCAAAAATTTCTCTATTCCTTAAACCCAAACCACTCGCGAATTAATCATTTCGATTAAGTTAGCTTGCTTGGGGCCCTTTTAAAAAATTTTATTGACACGCGCATTCATGACAGCATTTACCCAACGCACAGCAATTTTTCCAATAAACCAAAAGGCGCACTACCAAAATGTTTTTCTTCCCCCCCCTCTCCTTCGGGAAAACACTTTACTAAATCACATCAAACAATTTATAAACAATTTGGGCATGTATCTCTCTTTACCCGAATAAAAACCATCTTTCAAACAGGGGCCTTCACATTAAAATAGCCCAAAATCCAGACCCGGAAAAAATAACCCAGACCCTGATGAAAACGCCTGCATAAAAACCCAGATTCAATACTGTTCCCTGCTCTCACGACTCGATCCCCCCTTGATTTCTCCCTCATTGGAGATATGTTTTCCCGACTTTTTTTCCTCAACTTCCTGCCCCGGGAGAATTGGAAGAGTTCCAACCCTCCCCTCACTTCTCCTTCCTGGAAGAGACTTTTTTCCACCCTCTCCCCGACTTTTTTCCTATCCCTGGAGAATTACGATTCCCGACTCCTCTCCCGGGATTTTTTACGGTAGGGCTGAACTCCCGGTTTTTTTTCCCCACACCATGGCCATTTTCAACCACCTCAGGGGTTGAAGGCGAAGGGGGGGGAAGGGGAAGGTGAAGGGCTGAAACACAAAAAAGGGTTTGGTAAGTAACCTCTTCCTAACAACATAAATTCTTTCTTTCCTTTTCTTTAGGTTCCCCCTGTACTTTCCCCCCAACTACTATGGCCCCGGGAATGACTGGTCACAGAGAGGCCCAGCGCCCCTGACAGGTTCGAGTCTCAGGCCTCGCTGGGCTAAAACGATTCTTTCCCCCCCTCCAGTGAGTGCATACCATTTTCAAAACACATGCCCCCCCTTTACCAACCCTTATTAAACTACTCTGAGTGGTCATTTTATCCAATGACCACGTTTTTTTCTTAATGAGTCCTTCTCACAATTTTTTGGGGGACCCCGCTACACATCAACCCACATGAAATTTCTTCCTTTTAGTCGGCAGGGGAAAAATATTAATCACTAACTACATGGATGGAGCCGCACAGCCTTGATTAGGCTACCACTGACACCCCCCATCCTGGGATAAAAAAAATTTTCCCCCAAAAATTTTTTTTTAAAGGATATACAACTTCACTAAAACACATTTTTTTAAGCCAGAATCTAAAAATTTGGTAACCATCACACATGTTTCAAATTAAAAATCAACGTATAGAACAATCATCATGATTCCCAAAATAGCAATTTAAAAATTTAGCTTTCAAACAAACAAAAATTCAAATTGACTCACACATCTCCAAAATCTTCACAAATACGGGAAAAGAATTAGGGATATTAAAAATTCAAACCCAAAAATTTTTTTATATTTTAAGATGGAAGCACATTTTTTTCCCTTTGATTTTTGTCTCACATCATATTTTCAAAACCCCATAAAAAGAAATTTCAAGGAAAATGTTTCCAAAACATTAAACAAAATAAACAAGTTTAAACATTTTTCTTTTTTCCCCACATGAAGTTATATCCATTAAAAGTGAAACAATTTTTTCCATTGTGACAATTAACAATTAAAAAAACATAATTTTGTCCACTGCACAATAAAAACAGTGTTTACATTTCTAAAGAATTATTTTGCACAACACATCAAATACACCCACAAGAAAGTTAGACATAAAGGTAAAAGATGTTTTTTTCCTTTTTTTCCCAAAAGAATAAAGCAAAGAATAGACATGCAATACTCAACCAGTAGTTTTGCTTGTAAAACATCCCGCACTTCAACAAGCAAATTAACATAAATACCACTTGATTTAAATAGTCAGTACTACAATCACCAAATGTCAGCACACCACAATCTAAAGAAAGACAAAAACCAAATGTTTTTCCCTTGGATAGACATTTGTCCATGAATATTCATACCGTACAAAAAATCCCCCATGACTTTTTGTGTTCCAGGCAGGGGTTCAAGGGAAAAACAAAATTCCTTTATCAAGTCTATTTTCACAAAAAAAATTTCCTTCTGAGAGCGACACAGAATTCTTAAATGTCGGGGAGGGGCCGGCATCAAAACCGTGATCTTAATTTAATTCCCCTTTAACCCGTGCAAAACGCACCGACCACGGGTTTGTCCACCAGTACAACGGGTGACGTACGGAGATTAAAGGTTCTATGCCCTTTAAACCAGCATTACTTTGATTTCTCTCTCGACAACCTCTTTTTTGCAAAGGGGGAGGGTATGGCGGTTCGACTGGTTTTCAGTATTAATGAATACTATGGGTTCAATCCCACACCGTACCGGGGGTACTGTCAAAACCCATCCTGAAAGTCTTTCAAAAATGTCTTTGAGCGTCTGTTTTAAATTGAAAACAAATCATTCGACAAAAACCAATCGTCATAGGTTTCACCTTGTAGACAGAGTAGGGGGGTACAACATCTCTGCACGGAGATGTTAACACTCCTACATTTGCTGTTTTTATAACCTTTGATCTGTCCCTGTACTTTCATTGGGGACAAAATTTTCCTGATAAAGTCGTCATGTTTACATCATTTCGACATAGGACATATCCATTTAACTGCTGTTGATGGCAACATTTTACTTTTTACATACCTTCAACATGTTTACGTTAAAAACCTTCCAGTTTTTCCATTTTTTATCTTGTAATTAACTGCAGAAAGTTTTTACCACCTGAAAAAGGGCCCTTTCCCCAAAAAACGAAGCTTGTTATGTTTCATAGTGAGTAGACAAGAAATTTATCCCCTACACGAAGGAACGTGCCTTTGCTTTTTTGTCCGCAAAGACCTTTAAAACCCTCTTTTTTTTCTTCAGCGACGTTGGCAAACCCACAGCATCCTTCAAACGAAAATGCAGTTCATAAACGTATTTATAAAAAGTTTACGTCGAGTCCGTCTTATTTGCCATTGGTCATCAGTGATCCAAAAGGGCCCTTTGGGGATGAAACCAAAAGAACTCGAATGGAGAATCCCGCGTTTCGTTTGGCATTTCCCTGTACGAAAAGCAAAGCCGGAGAAAAACCCATTCCAGGGGTTCCGCCTTTCAAAAACCTTCTCAACATACTTTAACGTCCATTAAACGTCAACCAGCCCCTTTGATTGAGGGGGTATGGGGTGGGTTTAAAAAGGGGAAAGATTACAACAGTCCCGTAAATTTCCTCATGAGGTCGAAATGAATTGTGTTTTCCCCAATCCAGAAATTTTGCGGAAGACCCACTCTGGAAAAAATCGCAATAAGGGTTCACGACAGACAAGTATCAATTTTTCTTCAATGGAAATCGCTTCCGGGGTACCTTGTCGCTGTATCCACCAAAGTTAAGATTACGATATCCCAAAAAGACGTGGGAAAGGCCCAACAAACAATAGCCACTTTCCGAAATGGGGCGGGAAAAAAGGCATTTTGTGCAAAGGTGCACAAGGGACCGACCTTTCTGAGATGTCTTTTGGCAGATGTCACTGAGCGGCGTATTCTGAACTTCCTAGTGACACCTGGCCAATAAAAAGAACAAAAACTCTCTTTAATGTTCCTTGATTCCACAGTGACCACGAACAATGCATCTGACCTTGAATAAAACCCTCTCCCCAAATGGGTTTTTAACGACAACTTTTTTTGTTGTCCTTCCATACACACCAAGAGAATGTCAAGTCCCCGTATGACTTTTGGTTTTTCCTTGGTTGCAGTGCAGCGTTACACAGAAAGTATTGGGCGTAGCGCCGTCTTTTTCCCTGCATTTCCTTTTAAAACATCTGGGGGAATCTGGAGTTTACCCCTTTTTTAGACTTTTAGCGCTTTTTAGCCTTTCCCTGCCTTATGTCCATCTGGTTCTCCAAGAAAAGGGAAAAAACGATCCCCCAGCCCACCATGTACTGTACGACCCTGCAAATTTCCCAGATCAATCGCGACTGGGGTTATCAATAACACAGGGGGGAGAAATCCGGAGTAGACGGGGTTTCGACGAAATTTTTGCCACGGGAAAAGTTTCAATCTTGCCCCAAAAGACCTACACTTTTGGACAGTGTTTTAGAAACGGTTTTGAAGCACGAAGATTTCGTACACCAGCAGTGGTGCACCCAGTGTCTCGCAAACCGAAGCCTGCAATCCATGAGGCCCCCTTTTCCAACCCATCCATCAAAACCTTGATGTGGGGCCAAAAAAAAAGCCTTCTTCACAATCAGGGGAACTAATTGCGGGTTTTAATCATTTTGGTTTAAAGGGCAATTCTTTTTTAAATTGGGGAAATTTTCACGCAAAGAAACATCGCATTTCTATCGCGCTGACTGATTTTGTGAACTTCTGTTCTGCCACAACGGCCCAAAAAAATCTACGCGGTGGGCGTTGTCCCGACCTCGGAAAAGTTTTTCTGAGGACAACGGGTTTTTTCCGGGGGTGGGACTGGGACTGACAAAGTCACCAAAACCCCGGAAAGACCCGTCCGTTCCTAGGAAGGGATAAACCCTTAGGACTCAGAAAAGACCCCGATTTTCCTTTCCCGTAACTTCCCCGCCCCCGGAAGTAATGACGCAGAACTCAAAATTTAAAAATTTTCCCTTTTTCCACCACGCCCTTTTTGGGGAGGGGAACAAACTGCACCATCTGACAATTTCCTCAACGTTTCAAATTTCCTTCTTTTAAAGGGAAAAGGGGCCAGACTTTCTCACCTTTGGAAAAATTGTTCCTAAAAGGAACTCGCAGTGATTGAAAAAGTTTTGTTTGTCTTTGTAAATCGATCCATCGACCAAACAATACCCTAGGGTTTAAAAAAGACGGAAAAGACTCCTTTGCAGGGCCAAGAACGGAAACTTTTGCGAAAAAGCAGCAAAAATTAAATTTTTTGAGGAGTTCTTTCCTCAACGAACCCCAATTAAATTTTGTTTCGGCCCCGGTGGTGGTACAGTGGCAAAAACCTACCCTTAAACAACCCACGCAAATACAAAGTCCCCTTTTCCCTTTGGGCCCAAACCCCAAGACTTGCGTGTTTCAAACGAAAAAGAAAACATCGAGTCATCGTTTTTCCCCGAAAGCGGCAAATTTGGGAAATACTGTTTTGGTTGAGGCGGCTTGCGGAACCACTGGTGGAGGTTCTCCATGCCCGGATTCTTTTTAATTTCAGCACATTTTCCCAGTTTTTAACGCCCAAATTTAAAATTTACTTCTTCACTTTAGCTCCCTCGTAATCTTTTTTTTCAACTTCAATTTCCCCCTGAAATCTATTTTTTTCAGCTTTTACTTCCCCGGGGATTTTTTTTCTCTCTCTCTTACCTTTTTGCCCCTCTATGCATTGTTTTACTATTTTTTAAGTTTTTTTTTCCCTCAAAACCCAAGCGTTCCCCTTGTTTAACAATTTATCAAAACATCCATATGAACCGTCAAAAATATAAACACAAAACAATTTCTAAGTAGGATAAAAATAAGGGAAAATGATATGCAAAATGTTTTCACAAAACGAAAAAAATTAAAATAAACAAAAAAGAAATTTAAATTTCAGGTGTAAACCGAAAAAGCTTACTAAACAGGTAAAAGAAACACAAGGAAAGTATTTTTCCCAAAAAATTTTTTTTCAAAAACAGGGATCAATTTGAAAAAAAAAAAATTAAGTTTAATCAAACTTTTTTTCCCCAAAAAGGGAAAAAAAACAATCAAATTTTCTGGAAATAAAACTTTTTAAAGTTAAGTTTCTTAAAAGTTCTTTTTGCATTTCTTTTTATTAATTTCAAATGATTTACAAAACAAATTATCGCCTTATACAAAAATGAAAATAAATTTACAAAAAAATTGGGAAACACAAAAAATTAAAAAGAGGGGAAGAAACACAAACTAGCGGAAATCCTACCTAAAAGATGAAAATGTAGAAAGAAAAACTAAATAGGAGCTTATTGAAGAGAAGGTTTAAAGATTTTGAAAAAGGGGGTGAAAAGGAAATGAAAGGATACACAGATCGGAACAGTGAGATGAAATCAAGAAAAGCAAAAGAAGCCCTCAGACAGCACCCTAGTGATCACTGTCTCCCGTGAAACTGGAGACGGAAAAAACAATTCACGCACAATATACACACTACAGTAATAATACAAAATGATTAACAATCACTCAATAAATGCACATTCACCCAAACGCAAAGAAGAAATCACAACACAAAAAAAAAAAACAATAGAAAATTTTATTTGGAAGAGTTTTCCCCGCACTTGCCAACCTCTGTCCTGTTGAAGGAGACAAGGTCGGTTCAAACTCTGGGAAAAGGGGACTGCTTGAATGAAACGATAGAACAGAGAAAAAAAAAACAACAAAAAAACTAATAAGGGCGATCACGGCTGCTCCCACTCTTGAACTAACCGCTCAGTGTAGCGAGAAGCGGTGGGGCTCACCGATGGGGAAAAGGACAAAAAGGGAATCAACAAACAAAAAACACTATCAAAACTCAGAGTCAGAAATAAGAAGAAGTCCTCACTCGCACTGAAAATAAACTCACTCACACACATAAACAGAAAAAAAATGCAAATACCCAATAAATAATTAAACTTTCTTTTTTTTTTCTTCCTTTCCCTAAAACCCTTGAGGGTACAAATCAAAATCTTTGTTCTTTTTTTTTCCTTCCCCAAACCCTTGAGGGTACAAATCAAAATCTTTTTCTTTTTAATGAAAATATTCTTCTTTTTTTTTCAAACCCCGGGGAGACAAACAAAATCTTTCCTCTGGGGGTTATAAATCAAAATTTTTTTCCGGGCCCCAAGGGCACAAATAGAAATCTTTCTTTTTTTTTTTTCCTAGGGGAAACAACGGCAGCTACGTCGGGCCTAGTCGGGCCTAGTCGGGGTCACCACTGTCACACGGGTCACTTTTGCACACGCGCATTCATGACAGCTTTTACTCCATACGCACACGCAATCTTTCCAATCAACCAAAGGCGCACTACCGAATGTTTTTCTTCTCCCCCTCTCCTTCGGAAAACACTTTACAAAATCACATCAAACAATTTATAAACGATTTTAGGCATGTATCTCTCTTTCCCACCGAGATATAAACTCATTCATTCAAATCATGGCCTTCACATTACAATAGCCCAAAATCCGACCCGGAGAATAAATAACTCCAGTACTCACTGAGCCCCGCCTGCATCAAACACCAGACTTCATACTATCATGATCCCTGTCTCTCACAGACACGTATCGCCCCTTGAGTTTCTCCCGTCATTGGAGATATGATTCCGACTCCTTTTCCTCAACTTCTCCTGTCCCTGGAGAATTGAAGAGTTCCAACTCCTCTCCCTCGACTTCTCCTGTCCCTGGAGAGATGACGAGTTCCGACTCCTCTCCCTCGACTTCTCCTATCCCTGGAGAGATTACGAGTTCCGACTCCTCTCCCTGGAGTCTTACTGGTAGGGGCTGAACTACCGGTGTGTTCCCCACACCATGGCCATCTTCAACCACCTCACGGGTTGTAAGGCGAAGGGTGAAGGGCGAAGGGTGAAGGGCTGAAACACGAATAAGGTTCGTGTAAGTAACCTGCTTCCTAATTCAACATATGAATTCTTTCTTTCTCTTTTCTTTAGGTTCCCCCTGTAGCTTTCCCCAACTATCTATGGCTCACCTGGTAATGACTGGTCAGCAGAGAGGACCAGCGTCCTGACAGGTTCGAGTCTCTAGGCCATCTGCTGGGCTAAAACTGATTCTTTCCTCACTCCTCCTAGTGAGTGCATACTCAGTGTTCAAAACACATGACCAGCACCTTACCAACCCTTATTAAACTATCTCTGAGTGGTCACTTTCATCCAATGACCACGTTTCTTTCTTTAATGAGTCCTTCTCACAATTATTTGGGACGCCCGCTACACTAGTCAAGCCACATGAATATTCTTCCTTTTTAGTCGTGGCATGGGGAAATGATTCATATCACTAACTACATGTGATGGAGCGTCACATGCCTTGATGTGAGGCTACGTCACATGACAAATTCCCTATTCTAACTGAGAAAACTTTCTGGAAACAAAAAGAAAATGTGAATCAATCTTTACATGTAAATGTAATTACAAACTGCCTTTATTTTTAGATTTTTGTTTGTTCCTCTTTTCAATTCTTTTCACAGCGTCTCAGCTGAAGATTCGATTCGCCCTCACAGAGCAGTCGCGGCCTTTCATTTAGTTTTAACGTTCTGACACCTCACGTGTCACCATACACAAAAGAGTCTGAGCTTTAGGCATGCGCCCTGGCAACGCCTCAACGAACGACGCCGCTAACCGGTCTGTCCTCCTCCCAGACAACTGACCATGGTCCGGGTGACACTGACCAGTCTGTCCTCCTCCCAGACAACTGACCATGGTCCGGGTGATGCTGACCAGTCTGTCCTCCTCCCAGACAACTGACCATGGTCCGGGTGACGCTGACCAGTCTGTCCTCCTCCCACACAACTGACCATGGTCCGGGTGACGCTGACCAGTCTGTCCTCCTCCCAGACAACTGACCATGGTCCGGTGATGCTGACCAGTCTGTCCTCCCACACAACTCACCATGGTCCGGGTGACGCTGACCAGTCTGTCCTCCTCCCAGACAACTCACCATGGTCCGGGTGACACTGACCAGTCTGTCCTCCTCCCAAACAACTGACCATGGTCCGGTGATGCTGACCAGTCTTCCTCCCACACAACTGACCATGGTCCGGTGACACTGACCAGTCTGTCCTCCTCCCAGACAACTGACCATGGTCCGGGTGACAATGACCAGTCTGTCCTCCACCCACACAACTGACCATGGTCCAGGTGACACTGACCAGTCTGTCCTCCCAGACAACTGACCATGGTCCGGGTGACGCTGACCAGTCTGTCCTCCTCCCACACAACTGACCATGGTCCAGGTGACACTGACCAGTCTGTCCTCCCAGACAACTGACCATGGTCCGGGTGACGCTGACCAGTCTGTCCTCCTCCCACACAACTGACCATGGTCTGGGTGACGCTGACCAGTCTGTCCTCCCAGACAACTGACCATGGTCTGGGTGACACTGACCAGTCTGTCCTCCCAGACAACTGACCATGGTCCGGGTGAAGCTGACCAGTCTGTCCTCCCAGACAACTGACCATGGTCCGGGTGACACTGACCAGTCTGTCCTCCCCCACAACTGACCATGGTCCGGTGACGCTGACCAGTCTGTCCTCCCAGACAACTGACCATAGTCCGGGTGACACTGACCAGTCTGTCCTCTCCCACACAACTGACCATGGTCCAGGTGACACTGACCAGTCTGTCCTCCCAGACAACTGACCATGGTCCGGGTGACACTGACCGGTCTGTCCTCCTCCCACACAACTGACCAGTCTGTCCTCCCAGACAACTGACCATGGTCCGGGTGATGCTGACCAGTCTCTCCTCTCAGACAACTGACCATGGTCTGGGTGATGCTGACCGGTCTGTCCTCCCACACAACTGACCATGGTCCGGGTGATGCTGACCAGTCTGTCCTCCCACACAACTGACCATGGTCCGGGTGACGCTGACCAGTCTGTCCTCGCAGACAACTGACCATGGTCCGGTGACGGGCCGGCTAACCTTGTGTTATTCGCTAACTTCACTGTTTGGAAATCTCTTTCGCAAGAAACGCGCACTTTTCATGACTTGGTGGGCCAGAGGACAAGGTGAGGTGATCAAAACCAGACAAAAATTCTTCTGACCTCATAGGCTTCAATAATTCACTTGTTTTTCAACAACAGTGCCTGGGACCGACAGGAAATGGGGGTGGTGGGGGGGGTGGGGGGGGGGTGGGGGGTTGTGGAGGGTGTTTTTTTTCTCTAAAAGATCTTGTATCGTCAAGCTTTCCATGCGATTTTGTTCCACTCATAGTAAGAAATGACATCATTGAAAACATGTTGTCTAGAGGAGAAATAAAGGAATGATCAGAAAATAAATAAAAATAAATAAATGAACAGATAAAAGAAAAATAGGGGGGGGGGGGGGGTGGGGGGGGGGGAGAGAAAGAAAGAAAAGAGCATTTCGTTGGTCAAAGGGACACAATTTTTTAAGACACGCGTGACCAATTCCTCGACGGAGAATGATGTTTATCTCCCCTAGTTCATACTTGCATCCAACCCCGTTTTCTGCCCCAACCCACGTCGGAGAGAAAAGAGAGAGAGAGAGAGAGAGAGAGAGAGAGAGAGAGGAGAGAGAGAGAGAGAGAGAGAGAGAGAGCAGAGACAGAGACAGAGAGACAAAGAGACAGAGAGACAGAGAGAGACAGAGACAGAGACAGAGAAGAGAGAGAGAGAGAAGTAATGTTGTTTACATCCCAGCTGACTGCAAAGGGTCGTACCGGGCAGGGCAGAGAGAGAGAGAAGAGAGAGAGAGAGAGAGAGAGAGAGAGAGAGAGGGGAGAGAAGAGAGAGAGAGAGAGAGAGAGAGAGAGAGAGAGAGAGAGAGAGGTGGGGGCTGGGGATAATAATAATTATTATCTTTTGTTTATTTTGGGCAGAGAGTTCCGTGGACTGCCTGTCACTGTCCTGATATGTCTGTGTTTGATGTTGTGTCTCTCATAATTCCCCTCCCCCTCCAGCTTCTCTCTCTCTCTCTCTCTCTCTCTCTCTCTCTCTCTCCTCTCTCTCTCTCTCTCTCTCTCTCTCTCTCTCTCTCTCTTGATTTGAACGTGAATTTAAGAAAAAAGCAGTAGAATTGCGTTTAGAAAACCTGGGTACTAAGCAGCAAGAGAACACTGGACATATAATAATGTTGTTATGCCTGTCGTACATGCATATGAATATTGAAGAATACTGTCTTCATATAAAACTCAGTTTCACATTCGCTTGCGTTGACCTAGTAAGTGAAGCAAAGAAAGCTCTGATCTGCATTATGGGAAAACTTAATGTTTTGAAGAATACTAGTTTAGGTTTTATTCTGAGGTTATTTGATTCTCATGTTCAACCCATTGCTCAGTACGGTGCCGAACTTTAGGACTAGACGATGCAGCCCGCCATTGTGGAAGAATGCACCTCTTTGCCTTGAAGAAAGTTTTAGGAAATGAAATGCCAACACCCAGTGACTTACTAAAGAGAGATCAATAGATATCCTATATGTTTAAATTCTGTATTAAGCTGTATTCGCTACTGGTAGGAATTAACGAACACGATCGAGCATAGATTACCACGGAAAGCCTATATGATGTTATACGACCTAGATGCAAGAGGCAGAAGAAATTGGGTGTCAACTATTTGTAAATCATATCAATTTGGATTAGGTTATGTTTGGATGAACGAAGGCGTGCAAAACAATCGATTATTTCTATGAGAATTTAAAGATAGCCTGGTCGCATGCTGGTGGCAGAAATGGGACTTTCATGTCAAAAATAGTGATAGATTTAACATGTATTGGACATTTTGTACGGTACACACGATGTCAAACTTTATCTGTGAATGGGTTTAGACAAACATTTGAAATATATCATGACCAAATTAAGACTCGGAACTTCTGGTATTGCACAGCACAGGTATCGTTACAGTAAATATACTGGGATGGATTTTGACTTGCCCAGTATGCGAAAATGGAAAAGAAGACGAACAGTGTTTTGTTTTATCCTGCTGTGAATTATCAAGGCTAAGAGCCAATATACACCAGCAAAGTTTTCCGGTGATCCCTGTCAGTTTCGGTTAAGTCTGCTTATGGCATCTCAGAATGGAAGTATAGTCAATTTCTCAGTTTATTTGTTCAAGGCATTTCAGTTACCGATAAGTTATGACTTTGTGAGAGAGAAGTCTATTCAGTTTTTCTAGTCTTCTGTAAAATTGATATCTATCCAGTTTTTCAAGTGTTCTATAAAACTGATATTTATCCAGTTTTTCTAGTGTTCTGTAAAATTGATATCTATTCAGTTTTTCAAGTGTTCTGTAAAATTGATATCTATTCAGTTTTTCTAGTCTTCCATTTAAAATGATATTTATCAGTTTTTCAAGTAGTTCTATAAAACTGATTTTATCCAGTTTTTTCTAGCCCTTCTGTATAGAGTGATATCTATCCAGTTTTTGTAGTGTTCTGTCAAATTCCAATACCGGTGATGTCTCTATACCCTTTCATAAGCACAAAGCCTCACATGAAAAACCATCCGACCTGAGCTTGGAGATTATCTTTCACTCCTCTATGTTCTCTCTGTCACTGTCTGTCTCTTGTCTGTCTGTCTGACTCTACCCATTATAAAAAAATGTCTTACCCGTCTCTCTCTCCTTCTCTCTTCCCTCCCCTCTCCACCTCTCTTTCTTCCTCTCTCTCTCTCTCCCTCCCCTCCCCTTTTCCCTCCTCCCTCTCTCCTCCCTCTCCCCCTTCCCCTTCCTCCCTCTCTTTCTCCCCCTTCTCTCCCTCCGTCCTCTGTCCCCTCCTCCCCTCTCCCTCCGTCTCTTCTCCCCCTCTCTCTCCCCCTTCCTTCTCCCCCCCCCCCTTCTTTCTCCCCCCCCCCCTCTCCCCTCTCCCTCTCTCCCCTCCCCCTCCCTTCTCTCTCCTCCCTTCTCTCTCCCTCTCTTTCTCCCCTCTTTTTCCCCCCCTTTTCTCTCCCCCCTCTCCCTCTCTACTCTCCCCTTCTCTCTCTCTGTCGTTTTGTTGTCTGTCTTCCCTCTTCTCTCCCCCCCTTTTCCCTTTCTCCTCCCTTCTCTCTCCTCTCTCTCTTTCCAACCTCTCTCTTCCCTCTTCTCTTCTCCCTCTCTTCTTCTCTCTCTCTCTCCCCTCTCCCCTCTCCTCTCTCTCTCTCCCCTCATTCCCCTTCTTTCCCTTCTTCCTTTTCTCCCCTTTCCCCCCTTCTCTCTTTTCTCCCCATTCTCTCTCTTCCTCTCTCTCAATCTCTCTCTCTCTCTCCTCTCTCTCTTCTCTCTCTCTCTCTTTCTCTCCCCCCCCCCCCCCCTCTCTCTCTCTCCTCTCTCTCTCTTTTCTCCACCACCCTGGCCCCCCCCTCCCTCCCATCCTCCAAACGCGCGGAGGCAAACCACAAGGGAAGGGGGGGGGGGGGGGGGGGGGGAGGGGGTGGGTGGGCGGGGGGGGGGGGGGGGGGGGGAGTATCAAATCACTGTGCCACTGGAGCACCAGACAGTCAAACGGCAGAAGACAGACGGGCAGACAGACAGGCGGATAGACAGACAGTCGGCGCGTAAAAAAGAAAGAAAGAAAGACAGCAGGCTGTGGGTCAGACGGATGGGTAAGTCACAGGGCCAGACTGATTCTCTGACCTAGACAGCTGCGGCGGCTGCTGCTGCTGCTGCAATTCTGGCAGGAAAGGGAGGGGGTGGAGAGGGGTGGGGGTGGGGGTGGGGGGAGCAGGGGGTGAGGAGGTGGAGGAGGGGGAGGAGGAGGAGAGGAAGAGGGGGGACACGACAAAGGGAGGCCAGAAGACAGGAGGGAAAGGTGGGAGAGGGTGAGGGAAAACAATGGAGAAAGAAAACGGGCGATTTGGGGAAGAGAGAGAGAGAGAGAGAGAGAGAGAGAGAGAGAGAGAGAGAGAGAGGAAGAGAGAGAGAGAGAGAGAGAGAGAGTCAGACAGACAACAGGGACCGGAATGACACACACACACACACACACACACACACACAACACCACAAAACACACACAACACACACACACACACACACGCACGCACGCACGCGATCCACACACACACACACACACACACACACACACACACACACACACACACACACACCACACACACACCACACACACACGCACCACGCGCATCCCACACACCAAAACACACACACACACACACCACACACCACACAAAACACACACACCACACGCACGCAAGCACGCACGCACGCACCACACACACACAAACACACACACACACACACACACACACACACACACACACACAAAACACAAACCACGCACGCACCACGCACGCGCGCACACAACACACACACACCAACACACACACACACACACACACACACCACAACACAAAACACACAAAAGGGATAGACAACAAACAGAAAGACAAACGAAGAAGGGGCAGACAGACAGACAGACAGAGGAGTCAGAAAATAGAGGAGAGAAAAGAGGGGAGAGAGAGAGAGAGAGAGAGAGAGGGGAGAGAGAGAGAAGAGAGAGAGAGAGAGAGAGAGCGCTGAGGGAGGGGGTATAGGGGAAGGAGGAAGTGATGAATGTGGAGGATTGGAAGGGATGGAAGAGGAAGGGTGGCTCTGGGGGATGACATGGGGGAGGGGAAAAGGGGGAGGGGGGAGGACCAGAGAAAGTGGCGAGAGGAAAAGAACGTGGTCAAGACATGCAGCTGAGCTTTCATGTTGATGAAACCAACAAACAACTACGCAGGTTTTGGCTTTCAAAAACAACTCCTAAACAGGTTTTAACGCTTTCACAACAACTCAACAGGTTGGTGGCTTTTACAAACAACTCAACTGGTTGATCGCTTTTACAAATAACTAACTGGTTGGTGGTTTACAAACAATTCAACTGGTTGGGGCTTTTACAAACAACTCAACTGGTTGGTGGCTTTTACAAACAACTCAACTGGTTGGGCTTTACAAACAACTCAACTGGTTGGTGGTTTACAAATAACTCAACAGGTTGGTGGCTTTCTGTTTTTCATCGCTCGGCTTTAGAGTCCCTTGTCTGCACACACACGCACGCACGCACGCACGCACGCACGCACGCACACACCACACACACACACACACACACACACACACACACACACACACACACACACACCACACACACATACGCACGCACCACGCAACGCACGACACACACACACACACACACCACACCACACACACACACACACACACACACACACACACCAGCACGCACGTACGCCGCGCGCGCGCGCGCGCGCGTGCGCGCACGCTTACACGGACGCACGCACTCATGCACGCACACATATTCACACACGGGAAAAACACACGTACATGCACGTCCACACACACACACACACACACACACACACACACACAAAACACACACATATACAGACCCGGAAATTTAAAACTAAAATGAGGTAAAAAAGAGTGGAAGTTGGACTGACAGACTGGGAAAGGGAAAAACGAAAGAAAATAAAAGACAGAAGAAAGAAAAAGACACGTGGGAGAAAAAAAAAACAAAAACAAATAAAACACAAGAGAGAAGAGAGAAAAGAGAGAGAGAGAGAGAGAGAGAAAAGAGAGAGGAGGGGGGGGGGGTGCACGTGGTTGCGAAAGAGGGAGAGAGAGAGGGTTATTTATTTTGGTTTTGCTTCTTTCTGAAAATGTGTCTAGCAAAGAATGTCCAGGGAATTGCCGTCATGAAGTGTCGTAATATAATAACATTTTCAGAACGACAATTTTGAGGAGACACCGTCTTCGAACACCAGCATACATTCAGAAATGAAAAACCCCGTGGCTTAAAGCCTATGAAGTATATATATATTATGATATTTTCTCTTTCCAACATATGGCATGCCATAAATGTAATCTAACAACTTTACCATCTTGTAAAATTCAGCGGAATGTACCACAAGACGAG
Organism: Conus ventricosus; assembly: GCA_018398815.1. Lineage (NCBI taxonomy): Eukaryota > Metazoa > Mollusca > Gastropoda > Neogastropoda > Conidae > Conus > Conus ventricosus. Next base: position 35,064,009 of record CM031623.1, read on the forward strand.
ACGACAACCAAAAACAAAAAAACAACAAAAAAATAATCACTAGGTTTTGTTCTACCATTCTGCAGCACGTGAAACTGTGCTGTAAAACCACATTAAAAGCACGTTATAATTGCTTGATGAAAAATCACCCTTCTTAAACAAGAGTTAACAGAGAGAGAGAGTGATGATGATGATAATCTTTATTTCCAAGGGTAACAGATAAGCAAACACATGCTTTTTTCACCCGCCCTTTGCCCGTTAAGGGACTAAGTATGCTACGACGAAACTTACAAAACTTTTAACAACATACATATCTTCACAACATTAAAAAGTTTAAACCATTAACATTAAAGGCGTGATGGACTTTAAAAGGAACAAGAAACGATTTAAAAAAAACAAGAAAAAAGCAATTGATTACAAAGAAGAAAAGAATTAGCACACACAGATATATGGAATAAGCGATCCCCTATGAGAGAGAGAGAGAGAGAGAGAGAGAGAGAGAGAGAGAGAGAGTTACATTCTTTTGTAAAAGATTAACATACAACAAACTGTAAGGATGATAACAAAGACAATTACAAGCATCAATAATATCACATTTGTTTTTTCTTTACTTATATGATGTGGTTATAAGGCAAACAGAACGACAACCCAGTAAATCAGTAAGCAGCAATAAATTCCTAGCTCAATAATTATAACATTATTTTTCATGATGTGTGCGTGTGCATGTGCGCGCGCGTGAGCGCACGCGCGCGCGTGCGTGTATGTGTGTGGTGGTGTGTGTGTGAGATGGTAGTGTGTTAGTGCGTGTGTGTGTGTGTGTGTGTGTGTGTGAGAGAGAGGAGAGATAGAGAGAGAGATTGAGAGAGAGAGAGAGGAGAAGACAGAAGAGAGATGCCATTATTAATTTACCTTCCCCATCTTTTTTGTTTTCTTCTTTACCGATTCATCATACCCAGATTTATCATTATTAATTAAGCGACAAATCCATCGAAACAAGCAGCCGTATGTAAACGAAGAGAGAGAGAGAGAGGGAGAGAGCAGAAGAATGAGAACCTAGAGAGAGAGAGAGAAGAGAGAGAGATTATAATTCATGTTTTATCTCCAAAATATCACATGCTAAACATACTATAAATTTGAATAAGAGCATACTTCAATGATCAAAAAAGTAATCCGGAACACCATTTATCACCTTGCAATTACAGTGCTCAAATAACCCAAAGTATTAATAAGACATCAATCAATTCGTGAAAATGCACCAATAAAAACCAGCGACCACAAGAGAGAGAGAGAGAGAGAGAGAGAGAGAGAGAGAGAGAGAGAGAGAGAGAGAGAGAGAGAGAGAGAGAATGCTAAATAGATAAACAGGATCGCAGTCTATCTTTATGTACAAAGTTCTACCCAACTTGGCACAATTGTTGCGCGCGTTCTTTAACAGACACACCAACCCACAGACCAAAAGATGCAGAATAAAACATTACCTACTTAACGGAGAGGGGGAGAGGAGGGGGGGGGGGGGGGGGGGGATAAAAATCAAGTGCACAAAATAATAAGAAAAAAGAAAAATCAAAGAGAAAATCAGTCGGCAGGAAAGGTGGAAGGTCAACCTGACCCTGGCAGCTCCAAACGGAAGGGGAAATGAGACCGAAAGGGGAGGTAACTGCCGCACAGTTCCGATGTCATTCTGAGTGAACCATTTCCGGCCCTTGCTCAGACTTCCTCTTTGGTCTGTCCCCCGCTTCTCTCTCTCTCTCTCTCACTCTCTCTCTCTCTCTCTCTCTCTCTCTCTCTCTCCTCTCTCTCTGTGAGTGCGTGCGTGCGTGCGTGCGTGTGTGTGTGTGTGTGTGTGTGTGTGTGTGTGTGTGTGTGGTGTGGTGTTGCGTGTGTGTGTGTGTGTGTGTGTGTGTGGTGTGTGTGTGTGTGTGTGTGTGAGGGGAGGGATACGTGGTGTGTTTTGTGTGTGTGTGTCGGTGTGTTGTGTGTGTGTGTGTGTGTGTGGTGAGTGTGTGTGTGTGTGTGTGTGTGTGTGTGTGTGCGTTGATTTGGGGGGTGCACGCGCGCGCTTGTTTGAGTTGTGTGTGTGTGTGGTGTGTGTTGCTGTCTGTGTGTGTGTGTGTGTGTTGTGTGTGTGTGTGTGTGTGTCTTCTCTGAGGAATGGTGTTCATTGATTTGCTTATATTATTTCCCCTCTCCCGCCCACCTCTCTCTCCTCTCTCTCTCTCTCTCTTCTCATCCCTCTCCTCCCCTCCTCTTTCCTCCTCGCCTCTCTCTTTCTCTCCTCCCCTCCCTCCCCTCTCTCTTTCTCTCTCGCTCTCCATCCCCCTCTCTCTCTCTTTTACTCCCTTCCCCCCCCCACCCCTCTCTCTATTCTCTTCTGACGGACCTCTATGTGCAAACAAAGGAGAATGTATAAGGTCTATAGGAAACGTGTTGTATAAGGTCTATGAGGAAACGTGTTGTATAAGGTCTATGAGGAAACGTGTTGTATAAGGTCTATGAGGAAACGTGTTGTATAAGGTCTATGAGGAAACGTGTTGTATAAGGTCTATAGGAACGTGTTGTATAAGGTCTATGGGAAACGTGTTGTATAAGGTCTATGAGGAAACGTGTTGTATAAGGTCTATGAGGAACGTGTTGTATAAGGTCTATGAGGAAACGTATTGTATAAGGTCTATGAGCAAACGTATTGTATAAAGTACTTGAGGAAACGTCGTGTATAAGGTCTATGCTGGGAACGTGTTGTTATAAGGTCTATGAGAAACGTGTTGTATAAGGTTATGAGGAAACGTAGTGAAAGGTCTATTGAGGAAACGTTATGCAGTAGCCAGTGGCATGCGCAGAGAAAAAATCCTTCACACGCTGTCAGAAATCACGTGACTGTGGTGCAGCAATGGTCTCTGTGTCTGTACGGCTGTGCTCGCTTGCTCCTGATGTTAAACTCAATCGAGTCCCTTCAGACCCCACAGGGTGTGCGACTCAAAAGAAAGAAAATTAGAAGAATCAACAGTTGTATGCACAGAATTACACAATATCAGCAGACAGAGAAAAAAACAAAACATAATTTAAAATTAATCAAACGGAAGGCAATGGAGCTGACTTTTGGTTGTTGCATATATTGTTAAAAAATACGCTGTCAATGTCAAAAACAGGTGTAGGAGTACCGGTTCCAAAACGACACGATTGAGTTAAAGGTTGCTCTGGGCTGATTTCATTAGCAAGACCACGCCACACAGCAGTTCACACGCAGGCATGCAATGGGAAAACAAACAAACACAACAAACAAACAAAACCATCCAGCACAGCGTTTCTAGGATTATTTCCCCTGCGGACATCACAAAACAGCATTTCCAGTTTCAAACCACGTTCCTGGTTATTTTCTTATTTCTGTAAGACATAGATGTGGAAGCTGTGTCCACGCGGGTGAACTCATTTCACTAAACGCTTCAGGCAGACGAAGGCATTTCTGGTATTGCGCCTCATGAGCCCGTGATTGACTGCTCCTGGGAGACACGTGACTGGGCCTCGTTGACCAATGACAGCCTGTTTTCAAATATTCAACATGATGAAAAAAAAAGAAAAAAAAAGGTTTGGATCGGATTCTACCATTGCCAAGGAACTCGATGGGCGCAGA
>CM031623.1:35072615-35077615 GCA_018398815.1 Conus ventricosus
TTCAGAATCTTAACTGTGTAAAAAGGCTTTTACATGTTTCTTTGGTCGACCTTCAGAATCTTAACTGTGTAAAAAGGCTTTTACAGGTTTCTTTGGTCGACGTTCAGAATCTTAACTGTGTAAAAAGGCTTTTACATGTTTCTTTGCCGACCTTCAGAATCGTAACCGTGTAAAAAGGCTTTTACAGGTTTCTTTGGTCGACCTTCAGAATCCTAACCGGTAAAAAGGCTTTTACAGGTTTCTTTGGTCGACCTTCAGAATCCTAACCGTGTAAAAAGGCTTTTACAGGTTTCTTTGGTCGACCTTCAGAATCCTAACCGTGTAAAAAGGCTTTTACAGGTTTCTTTGGCCGACCATCAGAATCTTAGCGGTGTAAAAAGGCTTTTACAGGTTTCTTTGGCCGACCTTCAAAATTAATCGAAGCAACGGCAGTATGATTCCCCCTCCGTTGTCAACACACATGAAGCATTGCTAAAACTGTGGACGTGGAAGAAGAAGAAGAAGTCTTTGAGCATCGGAGGACAGGGGGGGGGGGGGGGTGGGAGGGGAGGGGGGCGGGCGTTGGGTCAGTCAAACTATGGTCTAGTACACGGTCACAAGCACAAAAAGCGGGCAGCAGCACACCCATCCTCCCAGACCGAGCATAGAAGAACTCAGCCTGCCTCCTGTCAACAGGCTCTCCCAACCATTCACCGTGTTATTCGGCAAATATTTCAGCAACATGCAGTTATAGAAGTCTGTTATATAGATCATGATTATTTTTTTTTCCCTCTGGTGTGTGTGTGTGTGTGTGTGTGTGTGGTGTGTGTGTGTGTGTGTGTGTGTGTGTGTGGTAGGCGCGCGCACGCGCGTTTGTGTGTGGCGGTGCGTGCGTGGTGTGTATGTGCGTGCGTGCGTGCGTGCGTGCGTGTGTGTGTGTGTGTGTGTGTGGTTGCGTGCGTGCGTGCGTGCGTGGTGGCGTGTGTGGGTGTGTGTGTGTGTGTGTGGTGTGTGTGTGTGTGTGTGTGTGTGTGTGTGTGTGTGTGGTGTGTGTGCCTGTGTGTGTGTGTGTATTCTACCTGCGTACAATTTGTTTGGCCTTGGAGAAGGCTGGAACAACGAAACGAGGAGGGGGGGAGGAGGAGGGTGTAGATGGGTGGCGGAGAAAGTGAGTGGGGGAGTGGGGTGAAAAGGTGGGGGGGGGGGGCGGGGGGGGGGGGGGGGGGGAGGGCGGAAAGTAGGAGCGGGTTGGGGGGGGGAAGGGGGAAGGGGGGAGGGGTGGCTATCGGGGGACGTAGAACGGTGCGCAGACGCGGCATTCAGTGTGACAAACGATACATCACACGGCAGTATTGATCCCCCCCCCGTCTGTTGGGCTTTAACATGCCGCTTATCTCCCCTTCCCCCTCCCTCCTCTCACTCCTCCCTCCTCTCACTCTTCCCTCGTCTGGTCATGCCACCGCCCCCCCCCTCTTCCCCTCCCCCAACTCCTTCCGAATCCTCCCTCCCTCCTCCCCCTCCTCTCACTCATCCATCCCTCTTCTCACTCTTCCCTCGTCTGGTCATGGCCCCCCCCTCCCCCTCTTCCCCTCCCCCCACCTCCTTCCGAATCCTCCCTCCCCAACAACGCACTCTCCATCCTACCCGGCCACCACCTCTTTCTCTCTCTCTGTCTGTCTCTGTCTCTCTCTCGCTCTCTCTCTCTCTGTCTCTGTCTGTCTCTCTCTCTCTCGCTTTCTCTCTCTCTCTCTCTCTCTCTCTCTCTCTCTCTCTCTCTCTCTCTCTCTTTCCCTCCTTCTCTCTCTTTCTCCCCCCCCTCTCTCTGTCTCTGTCTCTCGCTTTCTCTCTGCCCCCCCCCCCCTCTCTCTCTCTCTCTCTCTCTCAACCACGCACCCACTTTCCTGTGACCCCGCCACCCGACAAAAATCCCACCTCCATCCCATGTGTCACTTCCAGCTCCGGGTGTTGTTGTCTGGCACCGTGTCTCTGGCACCGTGTCTCTGGCACCGTGTCTGCAGGACTCTACAGACTGGCCGTGCTGTGTAAGTAGCCCTCTGCTGCACGACTGGTCCACAGTCAATCTGCCAGTCGGCACTTTCGCCGCACGGACGTTTGCCGCCCTGCACTTCTGCCGAATGGCCTAATTGCTACACTTTCGCCGGAGGATAGTAGCTTGTCCGAGTGTATATTATGAGAGAGGGAGCAGGAGGGAAGTGGAGGGGGTGGGGGTGGGGGCGCGTACACATGTGATGCGTTGATGTGTGTGTGTGTGTGTGTGTGTGTGTGTGTGTGTGTGTGTGTGTGTGTGTGTGTGTGTGTGCGCGCGCGCGTGCGCGCGTGATGTGTTTGTGTGTATGTGTGTGTGTGTGTGTGTGTGTGCGTGTGTGTGTGTGCGCGCGCGCGCGCGTACGTGCGTGCGTGCGTGCGCATTTGTGTGCGTGTGTGTGGCGCGCGCGCGCGCGCGCGTGTGTGTGTGTGTGTGGTGTGTGGTGTGTGTGTGTGTGTGTGATTCCCGTCGGAGCCACGTGGGATTTTTCTGCCAGACTGGCTCCTGCCCAGAGTTGAGTTTGCTGCGGACTCAGTTGGGAAGACTGGGACCACACAGTCGAGTTTCATCAACTTAATGAATGCGTTTCTGCGAGTGTTGCTCAAATTTCCTGACCAACATTGCAGGTATCTGTATCTCTCGGGCCTGGTTGAAGCCGGGATATATTATCAAAGTAAGAATACAGTACAGCCCTGTCATGCAGTCTCAAACCGAGTGGAAATCTGTAGCATCATCTTCATCATCCTCGTTCTAATCGATCAACATTTTAAAAAAAAGTCTCAAATTCTGTGGCCCTTCATGCCCTGCTCTCATGGTGATCTCAGTTTCGATGTTCTATCCACTTCTATGGCCTTGGTTTAATACTATCGGGATCACCGGTGTCAGCAAATTCATGAGGGCTGTCGTTGGACGGATGTGGTTGTGTCCTTCGGAGGGAGAGCTCAGTCACACCAACTCCGCGACTAAGCAATTATTGTCGTCAGTAGGGGGCTTAGTAGGCGGTGTCCTGCATATGTTAGATCAGAACAGGCGCCACTGAACACCACCGAAGTGACTCGGCAGCAGTGCAGTGTCTCTTCTGGTGGGTTGCCTCTTGACGACTTGACATTGACTGCTTCCTGTGGATTGCCGGTGCCGAGGCTGCGGCGGGCCGGGCCGGGCTGTGGCTGTGGACGGGGAGGGGGAGGGGTGGGTGGGTGTGGAAATGAGCGGCGTGGGTGCGCTCTGAGCACGAGAGCACTAGCACGTGCAATGTGTGAAAAACGAAACATCTGAACGCGGGTATGTATGAACAATGTGAAACCTGTAGTTTTTGTTTTTTTTCACCACTGTAAATGTGATCATGACAGCACGTGGAATGATGACGGCCTAACTGTTTCAGCACGTGCGTTCACGATCGCTCGCCACGCCAGTCTGACATAACTGCAGGTCATGGAAGCTTCGTTCATCTTCAGCGCACAGGGAGAAACAGTGGATCCAGGATAACTGTATTTTGACTGGAGCGGCACACTGAGCGAGGGATTTTATCATCACTTTCTGTCACAGTTGACCAATCACAATGTCTTGTGACGCAACAGTCGAGCTGTCATTGGTGCACGGGACTAACCTGTGGACCTATCATCATTGAATCCGGCAGGCAAAAGACTAAATCATGTGATGTTGTTAGTCCTTCGCGGGCGAAGATGACCACGACCTCTGCTATCAGTGGGTGGTGGGCGGTAGTGGTTTGTGTGCGAAGATGGCTGATCAGGCCGATCTTCGCATGGAATAGTCTGTTGCAAGCGTGAAGTGCGATGCTACAGCACTTTAGTGAGGCCTTCAATGTGTGTATTTTCGCAGCACTTTGCATGTATTCTATGGGAACGCTTGCCTTTCAGCAGCTCGCCATAGAACAGTCTCTTTGGGAGACGGTGTGGGGCTATATCATTCGACTGTACACACATACAACACACCTGATCTCCAATGTTGCGTCCTGAAATGGACCCTATAACCGACGAAGTGTTGGCATGAATTGATCGCCGACTGTTTCACACGGAACCACCAGTGTTACCGGGCCTGTCTCCAGTCTCAGCATTGTGTGAGTCTCTTGGAAATGGGAGGAAGAAGAAAGTGAAATGAAGGAAATGGAATGGCGAGAAAGGACAGGTGGAAATGTGAATGGCGAGAAAGGACAGGTGGAAATGTGAATGGCGAGAAAGGACAGGTGGAAAGTGAATGGCGAGAAAGGACAGGTGGAAATGTGAATGGCGAGACAGGACAGGTGGAAATGTGAATGGCGAGAAAAGGACAGGTGGAAATGTGAAATGGCGAGAAAGGACAGGTGGAAATGTGAATGGCGAGAAAGGACAGGTGGAAATGTGAATGGCGAGAAAGGACAGGTGGAATGTGAATGGCGAGAAAGGACAGGTGGAAATGTGAATGGCGAGAAAGGACAGGTGGAAATGTGAATGGCGAGAAAGGACAGGTGGAAATGTGAATGGCGAGAAAGGACAGGTGGAAATGTGAATGGCAGAGAAAGGACAGGTGGAAATGATGAGCAGCGGAGGAAAGAACGAAAACAGAGAGGGAGGAAAACAGAAAAAAAAAACAAGAGAGGTAAGACGAGTAGAGAGAGAGAGAGAGAGGGAGGGAGGGGGGGGGAGAGAGGAGAGAGAGAGAGAGAGAGAGGAGAGAGGAGAGCGAGAAAGAGGAGGAGAGAGAGAATAAATGATTGAATGAGAATGAATGACTGAACGATGACTGACTGACTGAATGAGTGAATGAAGGAAGGAAGGAAGGAATGAAAAAGAAAAGAGGCAGAAAGGAGAGAAAGTGAAAAAAAAATCATTTCGTTTCATAAAAGAAAACAAAGAAGAAATAACAAACACAATAGAAAAATAAATGAATTATAACACACGCACGCACGCACGCACGCACGCACGCACGCACGCACGCACGCACGCACGCACACGCACGCACACACACACACACACAC
>CM031623.1:35082615-35092765 GCA_018398815.1 Conus ventricosus
CACTCCAACGGCTCTGTCTGTACAGAATCTTCACTCCAACAACTCTGTCTGTACACAATGTTCACTCCAACAACTATGTCTGTACATACTGTTCACTCCAACAACTCTGTACATACTGTTCACTCCAACAACTCTGTACATACTGTTCACTCCAACAACTCTGTCTGTACATACTGTTCACTCCAACAACTCTGTCTGTACATACTGTTCACTCCAGCAACTCTGTCTGTACATACTGTTCACTCCAACAACTCTTTCTGTGCAGAATGTTCACTCAGACAACTCTTTCTGTGCAGAATGTTCACTCCAACAACTCTTTCTGTACAGAATGTTCACTCCAACAACTCTTTCTGTGCAGAATGTTCACTCCAACAACTCTTTCTGTGCAGAATGTTCACTCAGACAACTCGTTCTGTGCAGAATGTTCACTCCAACAACTCTGTCTGTACAGAATGTTCACTCCAACAACGGTTTCTGTGCAGAATGTTCACTCCAACAACTGTTTCTGTGCAGAATGTTCACTCAGACAACTCTTTCTGTGCAGAATGTTCACTCCAACAACTCTGTCTGTGCACAATGTTCACTCTGCTTATGTCTCCCTAAACTCGAACGATGACGGTAATAGAACAAAGTGTGATCCCCCCCCCCCCCCCACCCCCCCCCCCCCCCCCCCCCGAAAAAAAAGGAGAAAACTGAAAAGGATTGGAGAATAAAGAAAAAAAGGACAGGAAAGTTTCCCCCCTCCTTCACCCCACCCACCCCCCTCCCTCAGCCCTAAACTACTACCCCCTCGCCTCTCTCCCTGTCCACTCTCTCCCTTCTACTCTCCCCCCCCCCCGCCCTCTTAAGTCTCCCACCTGTCTTTCTTGTGTCTTTTGTATCGTTCAGCTTTTGTTTCCACTTTATTTTTACCTTCCAATGTTTTGACATAAAGGTAAAGTGCTACGTAGATGTGCTAATGCTGCACAGGAAAAAAAGAAGAAGGAAAACGCACGCGCGCAAGCATGCACGCACGCGCGCACACACACACACACACGTACGCACGCACGCACGAGCGCGCGCGCGCGCGCACACACACACACACACACATAAGCAAGAAAATGACAAGACAAGGAAACATAAAATGAAAAAAATATAGGGACAGAAATGTGTGCCAGGAAGGGAAACTTAAAGAGAAGAAGAAGAAGAAAGAAAGAAAGAAGAAGAAGAAGAAGAAAAGAGAGAAGAAGGAAAAAGAAAGACAGAAAGAAAGAAAGAAAGAAAGAAGGAAAAAAAAACAAGAAGAAGAAGAAGAAGATTTATGCCTGAAATTATCCAGTCCTCTCCGACTCTGGATTTTTTTGGTTACTCTCTTTTCCTTTGTACTGTGTGCCAGGTGTCAGCGCTTCTGTCTTTGTTTTCTTTGTCTTAAGTGCAAACCTTTAACGGCTGCTGTTAATACTCTGTCGTCCAGTGGTATTTTGCACTGGGAGGGTACGTGAGGGTGGGGAGGGGAGAGGAGGGGGGGGGGGGGGTGAGACTGAATTGACAAGCCATGGCAAACACGTCACTGCAGTCTTTACAGAGGCATCTCTCCAAATATTCATCAACAAAAAGGTGGCGATGAGGGAGGGTGGGGATGGGAAAAGGGGGGTGGGGGGTGGAGGGGGAAGATGGACGCTTTCCTCTTCCAGATTTATCTACAAAGGGTGGGGGGGGGGGGGGGGGGGGGGGGGGACTTCCAATTTTCGGCAAAGCGGGCAAGAGGGAAGGGGAGGGGGGTGGAGGGGGAGGGCTCGTCTTCCAAGCGATGGAACGCACAAACAGTCGTCATTGTTTCATTATTTCAATTGAGGGGGGGGGGGGGGGGGGGGGATGAGGGGGAGGGAGCGTGCTTCCCTGCCGCCTTCTCTCTCTCTCTCTCACCCTCCCGCCGATTCCGTTTTGCACGTGCAGCATGTGCAATAGTCACGCTCACTGACCAAGCAACGATCAGAATGCTCACCTCCAGCTCTGGTGTGGAGTGTGGGGCCGCGTCCATCCGTGTTTCGTGTGTATGTGTGTGTGTGAGAGAGAGAGAGAGAGAGAGAGAGAGAAGATGAAAGGCACTAGGTTCAGGTTTTGTACAATTTTCTATAACCATATAAGGCCAAGCTTTACGAGTTTTTTCGTAACCGCCACGGCCCAGGTGTTACCATTGTTTGTAAGTGTAAAGGGTCAGGTTTTACCATTGTTTGTAAGTGTAAAGGGCCAGGTTTTACCATTGTTTCTAAGTGTAAAGGGCCAGGTTTTACCGTTGTTAATAAGTGTAAAGGGTCAGGTTTTACCATTGTTTGTAAGTGTAAAGGGCCAGGTTTTACCATTGTTTCTAAGTGTAAAGGGCCAGGTTTTACCATTGTTTCTAAGTGTAAAGGGCCAGGTTTTACCATTGTTTCTAAGTGTAAAGGGTCAGGTTTTACCATTGTTTCTAAGTGTAAAGGGACAGGTTTTACCAGTTTCAAAGTGTAAAGGGCCAGGTTTTACCATTGTTTCTAAGTGTAAAGAGCCAGGTTTTTAGCAGTGTTTCTACGTGTAAAAAGCCAGGTTTTATCAGTTTTTCTAAATGTGTAAAGAGGCAAGTTTTATCAGTGTTTCTAGGTGTAAAGAACCAGGTTTTATCAGTGTTTCTAAGTGTAAAGGGCCAGGTTTTACCGTTGTTTCTAAGAGTAAAGGGCCAGGTTTTCACCGTTGTTTCTAAGAATAAAGGGCCAGGTTTTACCGTTGTTTCTAAGTGTAAAGGGCCAGGTTTTTACCGTTGTTTCTAGGTGTAAAATGCCAGGTTTTGCCGTTGTTTCTATGTGTAAAGGGCCAGGTTTTACCGTTGTTTCTAAGTGTAAAGGGCCAGGTTTTTACAATCGTGCCTAAAAGTACCGGGCCAAGTTTTATACAGGTAGTCAGTCGTAGGGGAAGTAACCGACTGAAACTTGGCATGGCTTATCTCCTCTTGACTACGACGTCACTCAACCGGCAAGAACGAGGGCTGCATGTACTTTCGACCGCCGTCGTTGCCTGCTAATCACCTTATTTCCTTTCCTTTGTTCCCAGTTTTGCATCATGGCCGTCCCCCTGGAGTAATTTCCCCTGTTCTGTCGCTCCGTCTTTGTCAAAGTTGTTTTAAGCTGCCGTCCAGCGCAGCGTTTCTGAAACCGATGCCGACTCACATTGAACACACAAAACAAGGCGTAAAGTGATGCTCACTCCATAGACAGTAGTACACAACAGATCATTGTCGACCAACGTCTTCTTAGGACGAGACCAGCGACAGACATGACAAGTGCACGGCAGGTTAGGGGAGTGGGGTTTGGTGCATTTTTTTGATGTCTGCGGTTGCCACCATCCAAAGAAGGCAGAAATGTCCATTGCGTTTTGAATTAGCATCACAGCTTGTTTCTTGTGACCTCCTTTGATCGTTGGCTCATCCTCCACCGTGTCTTTGTCTCTGTGGCCCATTCGCCCTCATTCCGGAATGTCTTTGCACCTGTGTGTCGTCACCACTCCTAAACATATCAGCGTGTCTGTGGCCCATTCGCCCTCATTCCGGAATGTCTTTGCACCTGTGTGTCGTCACCACTCCTAAACATATCAGCGTGTCTGTGGCCCATTCGCCCTCATTCAGGAATGTCTTTGCACCTGTGTGTCGTCACAACTCCTAAACATATCAGCTGGTCTGTGGTCAGCCGCCCTCTAGGAGCTGTGGTCGTCCAGAGTGCCCACAATGGACACCAGCTGGACGTTCACCTGTGTGGATTGACGCACGTTGCTGTTTTCCAGAAATATTTGTTTCACTGTATTATTCATGGCCTTCTGCAATTGGAGGGTGCAAAAATTAAGAAGAGTGGTCAGCACCCTCAATGCAGCCAAATTCTGGATGTCAATTGGTATTAATATGAATTGGTGTGATAGACATGAATTATATGTTGGTGGTGGTGTTCGTGATGGTGGTGGTGGTGGTGGTAGAAGTAGTAGTAGTAGAGAGAGAGTGTGTGTGGGTGTTCTCTTGTGAGCACGCTTGCGTGCCCGTGGCGGTAAAGGGATGCACGTGCAACTGTGCGCGCACATAAACGGCGCACTGAGCGACAACGCCACTGTGTGTCTGGTTGCGAGGGGCGTGTTCGCTACATGTCTGCACTTGAAACCAGCGTTCAACAGGATAAACAAACGTCTAACGACTGAAACAAACCAACAACAGCGGCGTGAAGGCACAATCGCATTTTTGTAAAGCTCGCCACGCTACGTTACACGGTTTGTGGTTACGTTCCTCGAAGCCTGCAGCTAGTGCAGAGAAATTTAATAGCGTACTCCCGCGCACTACAGAGAGAGAGAGAGAGAGAGAGAGAGAGAGAGAGAGAGAGAGAGAGAGGGAGAGAGAGAGAGACAGAGAGAATGAGAGAGAGAGAGAGAGAGAGAGAGAGAGAGAGAGAGAGAGAGGCAGAGACAGACACACAGGGAGAGACAGAGAGGAAGAGGAGAGAGAACACACTGTTTATCATGAGAAGACGGTAATTATGACGAGAAAGGTGTAATTTTGGGGTCAGCACTAGTTTCCACTCGTTTTTTGAGGCCGTTATGCTTGAGCCCAGTCACCGGAAAGAGAAGGGTGACACCGGTGAGGCGTGCAGTCAAACCCACCTGGTATGGAGTTATCTCCCCTGTCAGGGGCCCTCACCACTCCACAGCCGACATCACTGCCCGGCGGGCGGGCAAGAAAGGGCACATCACTCGCCTCCTCCCACCACCCCCTCAGGGAGTTAATCAGCACCGACCTTCACCTTTGTTTCAGAATCACTCCCCTCTTTCAACAGTCTTCAAGTGCTGAACATGACCCAACCTGTCAGTTGAGGCACGCAGAGGGTGAGGGGGTGAGCTCTCGACCTCAGCTGGAAAGTACTACCTGTAGGAAAACCACTGGCTAGTGAAGTGAGTGATTTGAGGCATGGACAACCCTCCCCATTGAATGACCCTCCGACCCTTAGGGCGGGCCAGTTTGGGCGCGTGCCTGTAGTCACATGAGTTGCTTCTACACCCTGCCCCCCCCCCCCCCCCCCTCCCCGGGAATGGGTTTGGAACGGGATCTGGAGTAATTCTGCCTCAAGTCTAGGAACATCCCCCCCCCCCAACCCTTACTCGACACAGCCGACATCCATAGCCAAGACGTCACGTGGACTCGAAACAAACACGGATAGAAGACATCGGTCTTAAAAAAAATAAAAAAAAAAATAGCCCCCCCCCCCCCCCCAAATGATTTTCCACATTTATCATGGAACTCACAAACCACACAACGTTAGAACAGTCACATGCAGCCAACGTTCCTCTTCTTCTTTTTTGCATTCGGTCCCAAATAACGTCACTACAATGAAACCAACGCCGACAAACTCCACACACGCTGGTTCTCTTTCCCCGTCAACCACGCAGAATGTATTTCAACACAGGAGTTACCACAACAACAACAACAAAAAAAAGTCTGACAAACTGAACACGCCCAAACTCCTCCCAGGCCAAGTCACACACAACAGGTCTAGGTCCATCACACACACGCACACACAAAAGTACACGCGCACTCGCACACAAACACACACACAGAGGATCAACTTCACGTGAAATTACTCTTTATTGTATTTGTCTACACACAGGCACATCCACGTGTATTAAAAACAATCACGCTATACGATGCCGGGTCTTCTTCAATGAGTAGCACCACGCTTGCTCCACACTCTATTCAACTTGCAATAGTTGCCAACCTTTGGAACCTAAGAAAGTAAATCCTCATCTAGCGGATCTGGAGCGCATGCGTCTACCAGTTAAAAAAAATCAGTATTACTATTAGTTTAAAAAAAAAATCACTTATACTATTTCCATTATCTTTTTTAAAAAATCAGTATTACTAATTCCATTATGAAAACAGTTATTAAGTTCAAAAAGAAGGTGATCACAGTGAAAAAAAAGAACACATAATTATAGAGTAAAAACAGTCATTGTCATATAATCTTTACGAGTTTTGACGCTGCTTAATTATCAAGAACGTAAAATTGTATTCCGACCCAAACAAACCGAACGCAGTTGAAAACAGTTGATTATGGTAAAATTTGCAGTTGAAAACAGTTGATTATGGCAAAATTTTCTGACTGCTGGCCTTTTGCGCCTCGTGCGATGACACCATCACCGTTTTTCTTAATGAAAAAGGCTCTCTCCCCTCAACTCACAGAAATGTTTCGGCTCTGAAATTCCTTTCTTTCTTTTCTTTTCTTTTTAAAGTAGAAGAGGCTGTTTTCACCAAGAAAAACTAACATCAGAGCTTTCGAAGCAAGTGAGTTGCCATAGCGCCTCGCACAACTGAATGTAAACTCCCGTTAATTAAGTATTCAAACCAATCGGAAAATGTTTCTGTGTGAATGTATAGGGGCGAAGAAAGAAGGAACAAAATCAGCGATGTTTTTCTATGGAAGATGAAGTGGAATATGACTGGAAATCAAGTAAGGATCGTTCCTTGCTGTTTCGTCATGGAAGACGAGGTGGAATATAACTGGAAAGAAACTAGCTGTTGTTTACACTTTCGAGATGCTATTTTCCATGGAAGACGGGGTGGACTATAACTAGAAAGAAACTAGCGGTTGTTGTACACACTTTCGTGATGCTTTTTTCACGGAAGAGGAGGTGGAATACATCTGGAAAGAAACTGGCCGGTGTTCACACTCTCGTGATGCCTTTTCCATGGAAGATGAGGCGGAATATAACTGGAAAGAAACTAGCTGTTGTTTACACTTTCGAGATGCTATTTTCCATGGAAGACGGGGTGGACTATAACTGGAAAGAAACTAGCGGTACACAATTTCGTTGTTTTTTTTTTTTCCATGGAAGACGAGGTGGAATGTGACTGGAAAGAAACTAGCGGTTGTTGTACACACTTTCGTGATGCTTTTTTCACGGAAGAGGAGGTGGAATATATCTGGAAAGAAACTAGCCGGTGTTCACACTCTCGTGATGCTTTTTCCATGGCAATGAGGCGGAATATATCTGGAAAAAAACTAGCTCTTGTACACACTTTCGTTATGTTTTTTCCATGGAAGATGAGGTGGAATATATCTGGAAAGAAACCAGCTGTTGTTCACACTCTGGTGATGTTTTTTCCATGGGATGGAGACCTGAACCAACAGGTTTACGGATGGATTCTGATGATTTTTTTTCCAAGGATAAACGTGTGGTCAGTGATTAAATCATTTGTATGAAGGGGTTGTCTTACTGGCTGTGTTCGTTTCTAAGTTGTACTGTTTTTTCAGGTCGCCGTTCACTATGCACGGAGACCACATTCAGAAGAAGCGTGTTCAAGAAACGACTTAGCATACGGGTTTTTTTTTTTCATTAAAAAAAAAGATATTTTTCTCTTCCTTCGTTTTCAAAATTTATAGACATGGCTTTACTCTGGAATTTCATTCTCACAACAGGATTTTCCTTTCAATAGGGGCAGTTGGCAACTATTTACAATGCTCTTGATGTTACGTCTGCGCATAAACATCCTGGTTAACAGCCAATGAAAAAACAAACAAACCCCAAAACACAGAAGAAAAACATGAACATAAATACTCATGAACACACATAGAACACGC
The DNA here is from genome assembly GCA_018398815.1 of Conus ventricosus. Classification (NCBI taxonomy): domain Eukaryota; kingdom Metazoa; phylum Mollusca; class Gastropoda; order Neogastropoda; family Conidae; genus Conus; species Conus ventricosus. The sequence continues at coordinate 35,090,235 of CM031623.1, forward strand.
TTCTTTTTAGCACCAAATTTGTCACACCTCTTATTTTTTTTTTTATTCATCGGAGTTACGAGTGTCTCTAGTCCTTACACTCTTTCCTGTGCCGATGACAAGCAGACCAGTTGGTAGTCATGTTGGCATTTCATTACTGGTAACCAGAGAGAGAGAGAGAGAGAGAGAGAGAGAGAGAGAGAGAGAGAGAGAGAGAGAGATGGATCTTAACAAAAATGTTTGCTGAACAACCATCAACATTTCTACGCAGACGTAACAACGCATGGGCATAACGTCAGGCTACCATTCAATGAAGCCACACCCTACGGACCTCAAACCAATTAGAAACAAACAAACAAACAAACGAACGAACGAAGAATACAACTTGTCCAGACCAAGAGGACGCCAAGTGATGAGCAAAGGAGGAGGAGAAGAGGAAGGCGGCATGTGTTGGTGTGGGTCTCCTTGCCCATGATCCGACACCGTCATGGCACTTGGTTGAGTATGGCATCAGCAGTGGTAAATGGTCTCCCAGCATCCTCCTCCTTCCGCGTTGCGGCCACCCGACACACCCGTCTGCAACTTCTGGGGGTAGATTTCCGTTATCTGTCCGTACTCTTCCGTAGTACTGTATCCGTCCCGTAAACCGACAGTTTGCAATGGTCAAACTTCAGCTGCCTGTCCGTCGCTTCCACATGAGTGGAAGAGAGGGACAATGGCATGATCTCTGAAGTCTTGCTGTCACAGACAATATTATCATATCCATCCAATAAAGCTGAGGGACTTCCACAAAATTTCATTCCCTGTCACTTATGTCTACTGAATACGCACGTGAAAATCATCATTATTCTCCCACACTGTTCATCTCATGAACATGGAAGTCTTTTTTGTGGAACTATCATCCATGTTTTTATATTCGAATTATGCCTTCTTCAACTCTGGGAGAGGTTCATTCCGGAAGACCCGCTTTTATTCTTTCTTTCTTTGATTTGAAGAAATTTCAACTTTTTTTTTAATTGTACTTTCCACACACCATATCCAGAGAGATGTCTGTGCTTACAGATCTTCTTTGCCTGTACCAGCAAACACAATCATATTGCTATTCTTAGAATCAAAAAGGCAGAAATGAAAAACATCTCTCCCACAATCTGATTTTCCGCACACTTTTATATTGACTACATTCAGAGTGACCACTCTGTTAACATGTCACCATCATTCTCTGTAAGGTTGGTGGAATTTACGGCCATTATGAAGAGCTCCCCCATAGAAGACTTTTCATTTTGCTTCCTTTTCAATTCACGAAATGTTCTTTATTTAAAAACAACAACAACAACAAAACAACGTACATGTAAATAAAAGAAAGTGTTCTGTTTCTGTACAATATGGTCACCTCTACTTCAGCTCCCAAATCTCTGTCCCCGATGATTATTACCTCTAGACTTTGCAATGCCAGAAACGAGCCATTGTGTCTTCTTTTGTTTGTTACATTAATCCCTCATCACAAAATTCTAGAATCATCCGACAAAGTTCCCCTTCACCTTGAATTAGTTGAAGACATTCAGAAGCAGACATTTGAGCCAAGACAGCCTGGTGGCACACCACTCCAATCTGATCAGGACGGATACCTAGTTCCCTGCTAATTGGGACTTGGGGCGGGTGTCGGTAGACCACCAACAACCCCACCTCTAATTGGGACTGATGTCAACAACCCCACCTCTAATTGGGACTGGTGTCAACAACCCCACCTCTAATTGGGACTGGAGTCGGTAGACCACCAACAACCCCACCTCTAATTGGGACTGGAGTCGGTAGACCACCAACAACCCCACCTCTAATTGGGACAGGAGTCGGTAGACCACCAACAACCCCACCTCTAATTGGGACTGGAGTCGGTAGACCACCAACAACCCCACCTCTAATTGGGACTGGTGTCAACAACCCCACCTCTAATTGTGACTGTTGTCAACAACCCCACCTCTAACTGGGACTGGAGTCGGTTGATCACCAACAACCCCACCTCTAATTGGGACTGGTGTCAACAACCCCCACCTGTCCCCGACAACCGGAAATCTCTGTCACGGGGCTGTTAGCAATCTCGGACTTCCTGTCCTTTGATCTTCATGGATCCAAGGCAATTGTTCAAGAGAGAGAGAGAGAGAGAGAGCGAGAGAGAGAGAGAGAGAGAGAGAGAGAGAGAGAGAGAGAGAGATGACAAAAATAACAATCTCAACTAAAAAACAAAGAAAAAAAAAGAAAGACAGAAAATAAAACCATCATTTTCTTTTACTACTTAATACATACACCAAACACGTCTAGCCACCATTCATTCCCACCTCATAGCGTTTTCGCCTTCCCGTGATGTAGTGCGTTCGGATTATCACAAGAACCAAGTTTCCAAACATGTCATTGTAGAACTCCTCATGGAGGAAAAAAAAAAGGTGAGGGAAGTATGGGGGTGGGGGTGGGGGGAGGGGGGTAATACGTCAATGGAGGAAGGACAACGGAAGAGGCTGGGGTGGGGTGGGGGTGGTGGTACTGACAGCATGGGGGGG